>OY282597.1:11920489-12092835 GCA_958298965.1 Chrysolina haemoptera | reverse complement strand
AAAACACCTAAGCAAGCTAGGCTTCGAGGAGGACAGCATCTGCAGATTCTGTGGGAAACACCCCACCCTATATTGATAGATCTAATCAGGTCGCAGCGCAACAGTCACTATCCATACCTACCAAATTTTTTTGAATCTAATGCAACATTCAAATTCTGAATTATAGCCACCTACGCAGAAAATATAAAAAAATGATCCTAAAGTTGCAGATTTGTATCATTTAAATACCAATAATTAATTGACTTACTAAATAATTTTCTTCCATAAAATCACACTGATGGTTATTATGGACCAGGGGGAAACCGCTGGGGAATTTTGGTGTTCATGTATTGGGTATTAGTGGTTTACTCGGGTATTTGGTCGGGAATTCGAGGCATTACTTGAAAGTTAGTGGGTATTACAGGTATTATTTGTGTATTTCTCGGGCAATAGAGGAATTATTTGGGTATTATTGGGCATTACACGGGAAAGGGAGGTATTACTCGAGCATTACATGGGTATTTGAAAAATCAGTAGGAAGAGCGAAAAAAAAACTAGTAGAAATTCGACGAATTTTCAACAAACTTCGATATTCTAGTACAAATGATAAATTAGACCAAATTTCGCATTGGAATGTCGTTGTCGGAACATGAGGAAGACGCCTAAGTTTCATATGAGATACTAGTACTTATTAGGCTGGAACGATAAAAATGGGGAAAAATGTTGTAGCGTAGTTGGCTGTGACTCCAAATCTGAATATTTTTTCTGGTTCTAAACAACTTTTGTGAAAAAACTTCTTTTATAAGATCAAAAATAAGGGTAGATTCCTATGTCTGTATTTTGAAATACAAATATTGAAAATTGGTATCCTATAGGAAATATTATTAAATGTCATTTCTTCATGAAATAAATATGACATTGCGGCGCAGAACAATTGAACGATAAAAAACCACATGACCAACGTATTAATAGCCACGCCTTCAATAGTCAAATGGTTTATGGTAAAGCGGTTTTAACTGTACAATTTTTTGTCGCTGCGAGATCATATTTATTTCATCAAGAAATAAGATTGGATATGTGTTATCGTACTTATATCAGTTTCTTTATGAATATTTCAAAATACCTGTTAATTAATGAAACTTACACTCAAATTGCCAGGTATACTTACAGATATATATACTTACAGATACCTGTATTAGTTGCCAAACTTATTTCAACTAAAATTTGTAAACACGCCCCGAATCGTATGTGATGGTAAATTTTTATCTACTTATATCAAGCATTTATTATGAGTCTTCCTCAGGTAGTTTTGGCTTCAAAGTAGATTTATTGACTCAAGTGACTCATTTCAAAAACATGAAGTATTAAAAAAAGCATTAAAAAACATGAGTGTGTCGTAAAAGCTAAATTGTCGCTATGTTTGACCAACCTTGTATAATAGTTGGCTTCTTTCTCTCTCTTGAAGTCAGCAATGCTATTGTTTTGTTACGAATCGTCTGAAAAGTAGTACTTCTGGTTTAGTAGACTATGTATACTATATTATAGAAAAAAATGTCCTTCTGATGATTTCCGAAACTGAACATAAAAACTTATTTGAATTTGCTCGTGTGATAGTGACTTGTACTACAAAGTACCAAAAAAATTTAAAAGTTGACTGAGAGCAATTTTTCCGTATATTTGTGGTAGGGTCCTTTAACGGGGAAGTTTGCTGCAACAAACAATATGAGTAGATAGTATGGAATCTTTACAAGGGTTCATTCATTCCTTTCGAATACAAATTTTTAAAACCATCAGACCTAGAAAAGGACATTTCAGTAGGAAGATGAATAAGTAGATATCCTTTGTTTCGCCAAAGACTACATTGTAATGATGCAGCATCTAAAAATAAACTGATCGAGACATCCGGTGGCTAGCGTATCCACAAAGAATAATTATTTATAGGGTTGTGCAAATTGATTTTCAATAAAAGAAACATGCATATAGAACAATAAGCTGAAGGTGATTTCAAGAAGGGTCTTATTGGAAGCTAGTATCAGTTTTCTTAAATCAATTTATTTTCTTCAATATCCTCTGGTTCATCTGCTGCTACATATGAGAATATAGAAAATAGCGATATTTTTCATTGGCTTGAGACTTGGTTCTTTTTGACCTAAAGCAAAAAAAAAATTATTACAAACATCAGTAAATGAATTTTTGCAGAAATAAACGGACCCAGCGCTTCAAAATTTTAATCTCAAAAAATCCGTATCTGCATTGAAAGAAATTATGGCCAAGAAAAAAGTTTTCAATGTAATAACTGGAAATAATTGCAATTGGATAATAGAATGTAATACTCACAAACAAAACAAAGTTCGTAACAACCGAAAAGATGGTTGCTCAATCTTTTTGCTTCATGCAAGTCAAGATGATATCAAAATACATTCCACCCAATTAACTTGAGAGTGAAAGAAACATCTAAAGTATGGAAAATAATTTTAAATTAGTGTGTTCGATATGTTGATGATTATCGGATGATACTTTAGTGTTTACTTTTCTGATTGAAATGATTGCTTTTGTTTATTAACGCATTCTGGTGTGACCAGTGTAGGTAATAACCAAGTTTTGGGTGTAATTCATGCCGTTTCAACTCTTTAAGTTCAATCGAAAAAGCGTTGATGTTGTGGAGTATGTTTGGAATTTCTTAACGAACGTGAATTCGTGGAACGAAATAACATTCGACTGTGTGTGTTGATTCAGTTGTCTCATCCACACTTGTCATGATGTTGAACCAGCAAATATGTACATTTGAAAAATTAATGGTCTTGACAGACCGAAATTTTGCTACTAAACCACAGTAACCGATTTATATACATACAAAATTATTCAAAACTTGATATAAATTGCATCTCAATTGGAATCTTATCGTAACTTCAGAAGCTACGGTAGTTTTGATGATAACTAAATTATTTCTAGAAAAAGGAAACGCAATTGTAGCTATTAATGTAACGAGATTATCATGCAATTTATAATAATTGAGGACATTGCCAGACGACGAGGCGCTTGGCGCCGAGTCGCCTGTGCAACTTCCGGGTTTTATGTGAATTGTACAATAATCAAGTTACATTAAAAGCTTTATCGTATCATTACGAAGGCGTAGAACAAACATGTGTAATTTTTTTTGAACTTGATTTCGAGTCATAACTCGACAATAATGTTAATTTCATGTCACAACTCAATCATTTTCGCCGTAAACTACCAAATAAATGAAAATTTAAATCGAAAATGTCGAAGTACCCTTCTTCCCAAATATTTCCTCTATGTAGAAAATATGAGGCAAACTTCTAACAGAAAACAACTACTTGTCTGGCAAATACCACGACGGACGTTGAACTACATCTGACATATATTTGTGCAAAATTCTTCCAAGAAGACCCAATTGTAAATGATCATTGTAATTAAACAGCAGATTATCCTTCATTTGGCTGGGAAAGACCACTTGCAGACGCGTTTTCAGGTTCTTGCCTCTCGTCAGTGACAGGTTTGGTAGGATAACATTGAAGTCGTACTGCCCCAGCCAAATTAATCATAATCCACTGTATGACTAATATTTCCTCACAAATGAATGACCGACGACTTACAGTAAAGTCAGTTGCAACGCCACCCGCGGGGAAAAGACAAAAAGCATTCCTCTCTAGCAAATACCCCAGGAAGTAAAAAAAATTCAAGGATTTTTGCCGGAGAGTATCAAATAAATGACATAATAAAACCGACAATGTCGAATTACACTTCTCTCCAAATATTTCCAACATGAGGAAAATTTGGGTCGAACATCTGATAGAAAACTACTTGCCTGGCTGATACCACGACAAACATTGAACTAAACCTGGCAGATATTTGTGCAACGTTCTTCCAAGAAGACCCAATTGTTAATGCTCATTATAATTAAACAGCAGATTCTCCTTCATTTGGCTGGGGAAGACCACCTGATGTAGACGCGTTTTGAGGTTCTTGCCTCCCGTCAGTGACAGGTTAGGTCGGACAACATTGAAGTCGTCCTGCCCCCGCCCAATGAATTATAATCCAAAGTATAATCAATATTTCGTCACAAATGAATAAGCAGCGACTTACAGTATAGTCAGTCGCAACGCCACCCGCGCGTGTAACACAAAAAGCATTCTTCGGTAGCAAAGGCTCCAGGAAGTGAACAGAGTTCAAGAATTTTTGCCGAAGAGTACGAAATAAATGAAATATTAAAATCGACAATCTCGAAGTACACTTCTTTCTAAATATTTCCATCATGTGGAAAATATGAGGCAAAACATCTGACAAAAAACCACAATATCTGTCAGATGTATTAGCCAAGGAAGTAGTTGTTTTCTGTCAGATGTTTGCCTCATATTTTCCACTTGGTGGAAATATTTGGGGAAAAGGGTACTTCTACATTGTCGATTTTACTATTTAATTACTCTCCCGAACCCTCTCTTTATTCATTCGTGAGGAAGTATTATTTATACAGTAGATTATAAATCATTGTGCTGTGGCAGGACGATTTCAATGTTGTCCGACCTAACCTGTCACTGACGAGAGGCAAGAACCTCGAAACGCGTCTGCAGGTGGTCTTCCCCAGCCAAATGAAGAATAATCCACCGATTTTTGTTTTTTTTATTTTCAACTGCCACAAAAAAAATGTATGTTTCTCAAATTTTGTCCCAAATACACTGTAATTTTTTGGATTCAAAATATTCATCGTTTCCTATTATTTTGATTTAATATGGAGAAAGCAACCTAATTTTCAATAAAAAGTTGTGTGTGTTTTTATTTGCTGAAATCTCTACTTTCTGATGATAGAGAAAAATATACATTACTATATGGTAAATTTTTTCAGAAAATACAAAAAACGAAAAAACTAGAATTCGACGACCAAAAATTTTATCATAAATTAAAATTTTGAGCTATTTATTGAAATTCACACTTTGATAATTCGTAAAATGCTAGTTTCATGTCACATTGATGAATAAAAAAATTGCAAATTGAAATATACTACGATTTATCCATGAGTACGAATGGACCAAGGCATTCTGCCGGTATCGTGCATGTCGTGGACGGTGTTTTTTTACTGAACAAAGTAATTCGACAGAAAAATGAAACGGTGGAAGAGATCATGAATAAATATATGCGCTATGTAGAAATACATTACGCATAACAAAAAGAAATTACTGAAAATTTTTCATTCGAATCCAGACCACCTTCAATTATTAGATGTATTTCATAAAGAAACTGCTCTCTCTGAAGAAGTGACCCATAATATTGATTGAAAGTTTGATTTTGTGGAGGAAATCCGATTCTTGACATGATTTTTTGGGTTTATGACCTTCCACAATCTGAAAATGAAAAAATTTGTAATCCAAAGAAATCTGTTCAAGTGTAGAAGGGCAAATTAATTAATTTGCCCGATAAGTTACTGCGTTCACAAGACTGCTGTCTTGAAAGAAATTAATTTTTGTCAGTAACGTACCCTACCCGTAATATTGTCACGATGTGCAAAATTATTTATTTATTGTATAATAATAAGAGGGAAGGAACTCTGAATGAACATCGTTTTGAGTGTTTTAAACGATTAACGCCAAAGGCAACTTTTCAATAAGCAAATCTTCCTTCTACTGACGGAGTCGCCAAACAACATGCCTTCAGAGTTTATTTGCATTTGCAAAAATGGTTGAGCAACGACAAAAGGATCACTCAGTGGGGATGAAAAATTACGAATAATCCATTAATGCCAGTTTATACTGATGATCCATTGATACCAGATGAGATATTGAAAAAATCGCATGCAGCTGTATCAGTGGTTGCAAAACAAAAACCTGTGGCTGCACAAAGCAATTTCTACAATGTTCGAGTGCCTGCACACATTGTGATTCGAGTGAATGCCAATTTTGAGACGCCTACCATAGAAATAAATGAAAAATAGCTCAACTTCATGGATAGTCTGCTCACAGACATTATGGAAGAAAAAGAAGAAGAGCGAAATGATTCAGCGGACAATCCTCCAATTAAAAAAGGAACCGCCGTTCGGGTAAAAAGTTTTTTTGCAAATATAAATAATAAGTGTCATATATTTATAAATTTGATCTATTTTATGTAGCAAATAAATATATTGACAAAATTGAATATATTTGCAAAAACATATTTAACTCGAACGGCGCCTCATAAGCCACTTTGAACGCACGAAATGAGTTTTCAGTTCTATCCCCACTCTGCCACCCGCTACAGCTGCCGTGATCCGCGCCTGCACGTCTCACCTTATTCATCAATTAATTATACTGCAAATGAACTATACATATCCTAGTATCTTTTTATTGAAAATATTGGTATTCATCCTTAATATCCATGAAGGTGACTATTGTACGATGATTACTATGCCTTCCAGATTTTTTGAATAAAAAAAAATTATCTCCTAGTGATCGTAGGAAAACAATTTTTTTTTAATGCGTGAAATCATGCTAGGAATCTATTTTCATAAAAGTTATTCATATAAAAACAAAAATAAGGAATTTATTTAGAAAAAAACATTTGAAAAATTGTGCAACTTTTTTAAAGTAATTTTTTGATCCTTAATATTAAAAAAATCAATATACTCATTCGATTATATGAAAGTACAACTCTTACAGAAAAAAATAAGCTCTCAATCGTTACTGTAGCATCATTCCCCGAGCAAGCAGCCAAATTAAAAGATCTTTTTTGAGAAAACTTCATATATTTCAAAAAAAAAATCAATGTAAATCAATTTTTCAAAAAAAAAAATACTTTTTGGCTTGCCATAAGCTACACATAACCTTAATTAACAAGTTTTAATATCTTTGAACGACTTATAGAATACCCGATTTTTCATGGTTTTTCCGATATAACTCGAAAAGTATCAATGATATCAAAAAATTATAATTTTTTCAATTGACAGATCTTTTCAATACCTACAATTTCTTTACTCAACTTGTTTCGATCGGAGCTGTAGTTTTTTAGTTATCAACAAAAAATCGCTTTTCACAATTTTGCCAATTTTTTAGGTTATGTTGGGTAATCACGATCGAGTCACATGAAATAGAAACTCATTCTGAATTTCGATTTCCTATACGCTCATATTTCTTGTTTTCACATATTAATTTTTGCACGCACTTTTCCCTATTACTTGTACTATTATTGTCCCACTTCTGCTGCCCAATTCGAAAACAACAGTAAAATCTCATCCTTATATGATCCATCGGAACGACAAATGGAACCAAAGTATGCCAAACACAACATCAGACACATTCAATTTGGAATCCGATATGTTGAAGACTTCCGCTTCCAAATACAAATAGCGTTGACTTTTTCTATCTGATTGTCACTCCTTTTGTCCAACACCTCTCACGAAGTTTGGCGACGAAACACTCATTTCTGTTTTATTTACTGACTCGAACTACGAACTTTCCCGGAAAAACGCAGAATAAAAAGTTACTTTCGAGACCAAATCACACGAAAAAGTATGAACACTTCTCAGCTGTGACATTGCGGAGTGGCAGAATACGCTTAAAAGTTCGTAATGAAAAATCTTCGGGACTCGAGGGTAAAATTCAATTGGATTGAATGCATTCCAAAGGCAGTCGATAGACTATATGGCGGGACTGAGAAGTTGACAATTTTTATATTGGATCGACGTTTCAGTCGTTTTCAATGTATATCAAAGATGAAGAGAACGGCTGTCAATAACTTCTGTTGTTATCTTCCCCAACTAATATTATCAGGAAATCATACAAAGCAGAGGGGAAAGTGCCCATTATTACTTTTTTTCACGCAATGATGTTGCGAGGTACGATTCTGGTAGAGAGAAGAATATAATTTTACTGTGATACCTACGTTAATGATTTTCTTCCACAGGAAGCTCTCCAACTAGAGTCTGACTTCGTTTGAAGACTAAAATATTACATCATATAAAATAATTGAATATTTTTTATGTGGAATTGAGTTTGCTCGACGGAAAGCCATAATTTCATGAGATGAAAGTAGATTAGGAATGATCCAGCGTCTAGCAAATTTACGGCGAGCATCGAACAGAAAATAATCGACATTTCTTGGAAACATTTTAATAACGGTTCTAAGCAACATATTTATTTTGTATATATTCAGGGGTAATATAATAAGTGGTATGATTATTACCGATAATTTTTTGGAATATTAATGAATTGCAATCCCAAAGCGGACTCGTTGTATTTTCTTGCATTGGAATTGCCAATGAATTGATATTCCAAAAAATTATAGGTTTTTAATCATACCACGAATTATATTTAGGACGACAATATATATAGAGAGGAAAACTGAAATAAAGGATCTTGGTGTTACTTATAATTCACAATTCAACTTTTTCACTCACATCAAAAACATGATCAAATCCGCTAATCCTATTATAGGATTTGTTATTAGGCAAACATCGAATTTCTCCAATATTAACACCATAAAATTACTGTATTATTCCCTGGTCAGGCCTAAATTGGAATTTGCCTCAATTATTTGGTTCGGAGAATATCAAACACATTTAAATGATTTGGAAAAAGTACAAAACAAACTTTTGAGATATTTGTATTTTAAAAAGTACCACTTGTGGCCCAATTATAATACCGTCAGGACTTCACAACTAAGATCTGAATTCAAAATATTATCCTTGGAACAAAGACGAACTTTAACATCAATGATATTCCTGTATAAAATAATTAATAATTCAACAAATTCCCCAGAAATTCTCAATCTGCTTCCATTTAATGTACCTCCTCGTCGTATACATTCCGCACCAATGTTTAATATCTCTGCAATATGTACATCATCGAAATCACCTCTTTTATTTATGCTTAAATTAGCAAACAATTTTAATATACTTATGGATCTAGATTGGACTTTACCTCTAACAGCTTTTCGTAAAAATATGTTAGAACAAATATTGAATTCAACTCTGTGAAACTGAACATATATGTATGTTACAGAACTACTCACTGCAGTCCTGGACGACTCCCTACAGTTCTGGTATTAGTGTTAGTAATTAGTAATTATTAATCTATATAATTATGATCAATACATAATAGCCTCTATTATAGTGTATTTGCAAACAGTTTATCCATGTAATTAGACTGTAATAGTCTGTGTGGGTAATAAATAAATAAATAAATAAATAAATAAATATCGATTTGAAATAAAGAAAAATCGTGTCACCTGGTAATTGATGCTTTACTTCTAGCCGTATTCAACGGAATACTCTTTTCCACGGCCTCATCTATGATACCAATGGACATTTTTCCCCAACGATCGCTCATATTGATAAATAAAGAACTAGTCAAAACACATGAATTTGACGTTTATAATTTAAATCATTATCTTCACTTGACAGGTAGTGAAACAAAAACTAAGCAGGTTCATCACCGTGAAAATACAGAGACAAGCTATATTTTCACTGTAGTTCCGATTCTATTGGCTGAATTTTAAAATTTGAAATCCACTGATTGGTTGTTAAGCAAGGAAATATATTGTCACAAATATATCCCAATGATATTGTACCAATTGTACCATCAATAGCACTAAATGTTTTAGGACCAATGTTTATTCCAAAATATTTCACCAATTTTATTTGTATAATGTCCGAGTAAAACAGGACCACTTGATCAATAAATGTCTATCTCTTGTAATTTGAAAAATTATTCATTCACTTGTTTTCTTGTTTATATTTATATCTACTGTTTCTATATTTGCTTTAATTATAAATCTTCTTTAAATCGATGAGCAGTATTGTTTATTTTGTATTGACTAGATTAAGCTATACATGGTTGAGTGGAAGAACAAAATCTGTTTTCGAACAGAATTTTGAACTCTGCCTTTTGACACCACCTTCATGCTTGTATTATATTTCTAATATTAATATGTATGGTTATTGTCAATAAAATCGATATTATTATTATTATTATTATTACTATTATCCCAATGTAAAGGTACAAATATAATGGACCGGGAAGGGTAGAGTCACGCGGCGATACTAGCGGTACCGCGCGAGACATACGAATATAGTAAAAGCGACATTTCCAAGAGATAACCAAAGAGGGCCGGGATTTTCAGTGGTTTGTGCTTTCCAGTTGTTGACATGTTTTCAGACAGTAACGACAAAATTTAATTTTATTCATTCTCAAATTCTGTTTATGTTTACTCATTACACAAAATTTATTTTGACCTACCAACGTTGATTGGCATTCTTCAGCTACTTCTGCACACAATCTGTCTAAAATATATCGACTTCTGTGATCAGGGTGCGACTGATTCATTATTGGCCTCCCATTATAAACAGAGTTGTTCTTTTTCCTTTCAACGTAGTACCTACTAACCACCAAACAAGTTAAATCGCAGACTGCCTCGCGCTAATAAATCTCCAATTAAATCTACACTCCCCGCTCCAGATGCCTCCCTGCGGCAACTCGTCGCTTATATCTTTGGTATGTGTGTTTTCACTTTAAATACAGTAGGATATTTGAATCGACCTCTTAAATCACCGCGTGCCTCTATCCTCACCGCTCCACTATATTTGTACAATAAGTGTACCGCGATACTGCACCAATATAGCTTAATATTATGGGGCCTATGTCAACAATATGACAAATACTGTAGGTACGAATATTCCCAATATCAGTGGCAATTCTGTAAGCTTCATGTTAATTTTTACCCATTCAACATATTTTGTTACACGTTTATATAATGTTAAAAGAATAAATAGATATGTTATTATGTGTGAACATGGAGGCCACACAGCTTGCAGAGATACCACTACATTTATATATTTTTTACATAGTAACCACATAATAAATATGTGTTGAAATCAACATCCGTTCAAAATTTACATACAGTTTACAGAATTACCCCTATTGTAAGTGCAAATATTGCCCCAATACAAGTGTGCTACTTGGGTGATTATATCAACAGTAATTTCGCGAGAAAAATTGACATGAATAAATTGCGAGCAATTTTGTCTAATGTCAGTTAGATAGAAGATAAACCAACAACAATATATAAAAAATGGACAACAATAATAAACACCTTTATTGAAAATATAATTTAAAAGAACATTTCTGAAAAACACAATTTTTATAAATAGAGTTTGGTGTGGAGACTTCAATATTCTCTTTTCTGGTGGTTTTCACCCATGTCGAGTATACGTTCGAGCAATTCTTATCCGAGGATCGTAAGTTATTGACAAGATTTTCGTGATGTTCAAGGTCAATTTGTTAATAGGGTTAGATCGATGAAGATGAATGTCCAGTTATCTTTATAAGCTTTTGATCACTTATTCCTGCTTTGGCCAACTGTATAATGGTACTAGCACAGTTTGAAT
Organism: Chrysolina haemoptera; assembly: GCA_958298965.1. NCBI lineage: Eukaryota > Metazoa > Arthropoda > Insecta > Coleoptera > Chrysomelidae > Chrysolina > Chrysolina haemoptera. Next base: position 12,081,485 of record OY282597.1, on the reverse strand, counting down.
GATTGGTAATTTTATTGTTAGTTATGTTTCCGGGCCAATTTTAGTTGCTGAAGTTTTGGTCCAAGTAGATATCATGTTGCTTCCCAATGGAACATTTTTGAACCATTCTTTCGAATTTGGGTGTACCCAAAAGAGATTTGGAGTCAAAAAAAGTCGTTTGGATGTTATAGTTTAGTTTCTTCTATCGAAGAGTAATTTAAGCAATCTATAAATAATAGCATTAATAAAAACTTAGATGAATTTAAAATACTCTTAGAAAACTTACATATCGAATTCGATTGTATTGTACTATCAGAAACATGGGCAATAAGAAATACCGACCTATATAATTTAGATGGTTACAATAAATTATATAACGAGGGGGACTTCAATCAAAACGATGGAGTTGTTGTATACATAAAATCAGAGTATAATTATACATATTCAATCATACCCTTGAATGAAAGCAACATGTTGCAGATTAAAATCATCCTCAATGACAAGAACAACTTTCTTATCAACGCTATATATAGATCCCCAAATAGCAATCTCGATCAATTCATTATCAGCCTTCAACATTACTTTGAGAGTTCAACCAGAAAGTTACAACATTTTCATTGGTGATTTGAATATCGACCTACTAGAAAATAACGAATATAATACAGACTATAACAACACACTTAACGAATTCGGTTTCACTTCCACGATAAATAATCCAACAAGAATACAGGGTGAACATAGTTCATGTATTGATCACATATTTTTAAAATCCAAATTCAACGTATTTGATCAAATACTGCCCCTAGTACTGCAAACCGATATTACAGATCATTTCTCAACAATACTACAGATAGTATTGGAAAAGACCAAATGCCCCAAGGAAAGAAAAATAGTGAAATACATAGACAAAACCAAACTTAAAAATACAATCAGACAAACATCCTGGGATTTCTTATACTTGAATCCAGATCCTAATTATGCAACAAATACCTTCATTGAAACACTTCAAAAATACATAGACGACTGTACATATACGAAGACATTTAAAAGGAAAAATACGAAGATCGCTCCTTGGATGACAAATGCTCTACTTAACTCAACTATCACAAAAAATAAAATGGCTCAACTTTTGAGAAGAAACCCAAATGATAATGAACTAAAACTCCGTTACAAAAAATATAGAAACAAATTGTCGACTCTAATTGAAAAAACTAAATTCGAATACTATAAAAACAAAATTGAACTCAATAAATCAAACACAAAAGCTTTATGGAATGTAGTTCAAGAAGTTAGTAACACCAAAAAATCGAAGATCTCTATTGATAATATTGAAAATGAACTAGGAGAGATTTTAACAAATCCTAAGGACATTGCTAACGAATTCAATACATCATTCAATAACACCGGAAAAAAACTTGCTCGAAATATAAACCCTGATCCTAACTACAAAATCAATAGACCCTCCCTTCCAAACTCAATTACACTCTTAGCTATAAACACACATGAAGTAAAAAGTCTTATTCATCAGTTGAAAAACCACAAAGCCGTGGGATCAGATGAAATTAAATCGGAAACGCTAAAAGTTATCGCGACATTTATAGCTGAACCATTAACTTACATCTTCAACAAATGCATAGAAACTGGTACCTGGCCTAGAGCATTAAAATATTCAGTTATCATCCCAATATATAAAAAAGGTAACAAAAAACCTGACAGAGAATTATAGACCTATATCATTAATCACCCACTTATCAAAAATATTTGAGAAGCTTCTAAAAAACAGGCTACAAAATTTTATAAATAAATATAACATACTTTCTGAGAGACAATATGGTTTTCGAGAAAAAACGTCCACCGAAGATGCTATTCTGACTCTTACTGAAAAAAATTATAATTCATTAAACAACAACAGTAGTGAAAGAAGGCCGGTTTGGGTTAGTAATGAGAGGGTAATGAGAGGGGTAATGAGAGGGGTAATGAGAGGGGCTTACCCCCACCCTTACCCCCACCCTTACCCCCACCCTTTACCCCCACCCTTACCCCCACCCTTACCCCCACCCTTACCCCCACCCTTACCCCCACCCTTTACCCCCACCCTTACCCCCATCCTTTACCCCCACCCTTACCCCCACATTTACCCCCACCCGTACCCCCACCCGTACCCCCACCCGTACCCCCACCCTTACCCCCACCCGTACCCCCACCCTTACCCCCACCATTAACCTCGGTGACCTTGACCTTTGACCTTACCCCCACCATTACCCCCACTATCACCCCCACCCTTACACTATGACGTCATCGGCGACCTTGACCTCGGTGACCTTGACCTTTGACCCTTACCCCCACCCTCTCTCCCACCACAGCGACTACAATTTACTCTCCGCCCTCTATCGGAGCGCATGGTGGGGACTTTGCATCTGTGTTGGGGGTGGCTCACTATCTACTATATAAGAAGTTGGTATGGTGATATGAAATCAGAAGTTGTATACCTAGTTCGAGCAGTCAGCAAGAGTAGTGACGTTAGTTATTCAGTGCCTACACAGACAGACAGGGAGAGCGAGAGAGATCAGTGAGTGTGTTTTGTATTGAAAATTATTTATATTTTCCTTATATATTTTCATTATCATGTCAGTTCCAAAGGTGGATTTACAAAAAATCAATTCTATAATTAAACAAGAGATGGAAGTGTTAGAGCTAAAAGTAATATCATCTTTGCCACTGAATGAAGCTTACCCAATTAAGACTATGTCAGTTTGTTCTACTCGGTTTGGTAAATCCATTTTATTGATATTACGTGATGTAAGCAATGATACATTATTCAAAACATGGCTGCCGAAACGTGTTTCAGAGCAATTTACCGATGATGATGTAGCATGCATCAATTCATCAGGTGGTAAATATACAGTAGCATATTTGGGTCAGAGTCCACAAAGCTTTGCCGGCATAAAAACGAGATCGTTGGTCAAATTTGATCTCACTGAATAATAGTAATATATAATTTCTACTTGTCATAGGCTAATTCTGATTCTTTATATATTATAGGTGATAATTTTAAGGAAGATATAAAAACTTTTCATACAGACACACTTTTCGGTGGAGAGAACATCATCAAAAGTCTAATGTGAGTACTACGGATTACTTTTTATGGCATACTTATTTCAATATTTTTTTTTTATCATAGCTTTATTCCTGAAATATGTGGATGCAATATGCGAGTCAACACTGGACCGAAGCCGTAGACATCTCTACAGCTGTTGAAAGGTTAACTTCTGAGTTGGATGCTTTGGGTGAGGACGCTCTCCACGCCACCAATTATGACCTGAGCGTGTGCTATGATGAAGAAAGGATCCAGCACTGTATGCGTGATTATGAGAACTACAAGAAGGGTGTGGATCTTTGTGAAAAATATACAGATGGTTCTTTCGATCTACATCAACTCTGCCATGCAATGATTGAATGTGAGCTGAAAAGATTCCTCCACCGCCTCCTACCATACCTACCTGAAGACATCATCCAAAAGTACCAACTGGATGACGATGATAGTGGAATCGAAGAAGGAGAAAACTATGATGATGAAGAAGAAGTTATATTAGACTGTTTGTACATACCTAAGACTATTTGAATTCTAAGCTAGTGATATTTAAATAAAAAAACATAAAATTCATACATATTTTATTTACCTATTCCTCTTTTACATTAATAAAGAAAAAAAAAATTAATGCAATATAATAAAGAATGTGAGTGTCTTCATCAATATCTGCTGTGAACTGAACCATCCAATGCATTATATGTCAAAAATGTATCATGCAGAATGAGTGCATATACTTTGGTGTTGGCTGGGAAGTTGACTTTCCTAGTTTCAAACTCGAGCTTAATATCAATAGTTGATGATTTTGTGGCATTCGGCTGATGTGAACAATCGATGATGAATAGTGGATTTTGTCGAAATTGCCCAATGTCCATGAGAGGTTCACTCATATCTTTATCATAATAACTTCGTTGAAAGTTCTCATAGGCATAATAAGCTGAAGTATCGAGTTTTTTATCGAAATCCAAATTCCAACGTTCATATGGGTATACTTCAGAGTTCAAGTACACACGAATGTTATTGATATCAGCAGTTGTGAATTTGGTGATGTCCTTTGTCCTGTCTTCAGAAGTGGTAGTACTTTGGAATCCAATGATGATATAACGAGGTGTTTCAAGGGCGTTGGTTGTCTTGATAGCCCATATGTCTGAAGATGTGCCACGTAGTGATGGAAGTTCATAGAGATCCCACATGCGATAAGCCAACTTGATTTTAGCGTCCAGACCACTTTTGTTGATTCTATTCAAAAGTTTGAGCTTGTGCTTATCTCCTGGCACTATGTGTCTTATTCTCCACTCAATTTTATTGATTTCCAAATCAGCATCAACCTCACCAATGTATGAGTTCTTGAAGGATCGAGCGATTATTAAAATCATTTCTTGTTTGGCATTCAAGATACTTTTGTTGTAATCTTCAGCGAAACCCATCAAATATTTTAGTGGTAATTTACCACTGAATACATGACTGGTTGTATCCAAGATATCCTGTTTAGTTTCCGAAAGTCCCCAACCAGTTGTTGATAATGTGTTAGCATGTGATTGTCCAAATGAAATCATATTCTTCATTGTAGATGTTATCCCCGGCTTCCTGACGACAGCAACTTGTTCACCACCCATTTCGTAGCGAATTTCATCAAAAAGGAAAGCGATTGCATTGTTCGAGAGATAACATGATTTCGTTTCATCTTTAGGTGTGAATTTACCCTCTATATAAACGAAACTCTCAGCAATGTCGAGTATAACGTCTTGATTATTGATTGTAATTCGAATTTCATCTGAATTCCTAAATAATGGTGATCCATAAGGTTTGTATGTGTGCTCATGTAAACTTGTGAGGGAATGATCGAGCATCGGCTCATCGAATATATTCAACTTTTCACTATTTGTTTCGAGCACCATTGTTCCTTATTTTCAATCCAATTGATATTAAAAATTTTAGATCTCTTACTGAGAGAGCAGCGTGGTGTGGTAACTGTTTAGCGTACACTTTTGGAATGAGTCTTTTTTTAGTCGAACCTTCCTTTTTAGCTGTTTGTGAAATGGTTTCAAATCCTCGTCGATTCTGTCTATTATAACAAAAACCCATAATAGTTATTAGATTTTTTTCAATTCCAGAATTATAACAATCTCTTCTGCACTTCCAAAATCAATGAGATTATTATTGTGATCCAAAATACGCACTGTGATGTTGTGAATCAACTGACGACCTTCTGGACTGATGGGCATATATATAATCTTGTGTGGTTCTTTGGTGAGATTGAATCCAGGCTCCACATCGATATCAAATGAAAAAATAATGTGGGATTCTTCATTATTTATGTATGAACCAGATATAATGTTGCAATCTAAGCGGATGAGTCTCACAGTTGTTATGTTTATCGGATGTGAGGATTCATGTATCTGATTCGGTTGAAATCTATCAAAATTGAAACCCATCATCTTTGCAATGGAATTCGGATGAGTTAGATCAATTTCATATTTTGATCGCATCTCACATTTGAAAGTATTGTTATTGGCATGTAGGTAGAATATATCATCTGCATTGGTATCGTTTTGATTTTTTCCATGAAACAATCTAAACATGATATGTTTCTGAATAACTGCATTGATTTCATCTATTTCATAGGCACCACATGGAATTTCAATTGTGTATTTCTGAAGTATTGCTGAATTAACATCACTGATTCTGAAACTGATCACATTGTTTTTTTCAGTTATATTATTGATTGTGTTGCATCCATAGAATCCTAAAAGTCCCAACCCATAACGACTATTTCTATCCAATTCAACGGGTGGGAAAAAGTCTGCACTCATGACACTCGTCCCGACAGCTTGTAGTTCGAACTTTCGTGACATGACTGATGTATTTTACGAATTCCACTTCAATTTATTGTTGTCTACAACACAACATGTGAGTTAACCTACGTTTTTTCGGAGACGTTTCATCGAAATCCACTTCATTTTTATTGGCACCAATATTCATATCATTTATATTGCAATAACAACAGAATATTTTTCTCGGTGCAGGACCATCATTCACATCAGAATCGGACATATTATCACCTCCATTGTTGTCAGTGTGTGGTGTGTGCTCAGTACAATATCTGTATTTTATTATGTCTGGATCATCTTGGAGATGTTTGGGTAACTTTTTCCAAATCCAAGCAATCTCATGAGCTGCACACGCTAGTATCACTTCTTTAGGCAAATTTGAGAGCATCACTTGATCCATTTTCATCAAAGTGTGATATTTAGAATACATCTTGAGAGAATATCCCATCCTTTTAATAGCCTCTCGATCCATTTGTGGTGTGGTGACATCCATTTTATGATTGGGAGAGAAATTTCAAGCACAAGTGACCGCATAAAACTGTATTGAACTTCTGCTGGCGGTGATAGTTATACAGAATTTTGACATTCGATCCCTTTTGAAAGTATTGAACCAATTCCATTGGTGGGGGTAAATCACCAAAACTATCAAAATATGTTATTTCTCTGCCACATTTTCTGTATGCCACCCAATGTGTTCCTGGACCACTCGATTCATCTAAATTTACAATGGCAGTTTCGCGATGGCGTGGGCCTGAAGATGGTAATCTATCACGCATAAAAATGTCGCGAAAATATGGAATTTCCATTTTCTCTGCATAATACTTGAGATCGAGGTCGGTGAGAGGTCTTCGAGGAAGGGAATCAACTAGTTTTTTGAATTGTATGGTTTCAAGTAGAGTCCAAGTCCTTTACGGTATGGTTTAAGGTATATACCACTACCACTTTTACCCAATGCAACACTTTCCATTTTCTTATTATGACGATTCGCTTCCATCAAAGCAACTCTGCTTGCTTTTGCTGAATTAACTGCTCTCGTGATGCCTGCAACAGCACCCGCTAAACTTCCTAGGGCAGACAAACCAGCAAAAATCGGAATCAGTGGTAAAATTCCTCCTATTTTTGGAATCGGAATTATGCGAGGAGTGCGGATTCTTTTCTTTCCACCTGCAGCTTTGAGGTATTTACGTGCCGCTTGCAGTGCCACTGTAGTAGCTTTTTTCCTATTATTCATTACGAATTCATCACCTCCAGCGTTTCGTAATACATTTCGCACTTTATGAACCACACCAGCACCAAATGCAACTTTTCTTATTTTATTTTTTGTTTTCTTGGGATAATTTTTCCTTTTCTTCTTGCTAGCATCCATAGTACATCCCATACCGAAACGGCTCTTCGTTTTCATAACGTTGGTTACTAGTAGAGCGGCTGCTCTTTCTCCAATTCCAGCGTCCTTTGATTTAACCCTATCCCAAGCTGCGTATTCGAGTTCTTTGTCTGCCTTATGTCTCGATGTGAGATCAGATGGATATTTTGAATATTGGATATCGTGACGTTTACAAGCAATATCCAATTTATTAATTCCGGGATCCTTACGAGCTAAACGTTTTTCCAATTTTGTACCTGGTCCACAATATTGATAACCTCCAGGTAAATGTAACTCGAATGGTAGTTTGTTTATTAATGAATTAACAAATCCACGACCTTTCTTTCTCCTTTCACTAATACTAGTACGTCTGTATCGTTCAGTGGTAGCCATTTAAATGAAATGTTCATCACATGTTATTGCTTACATAGTCTCCAACCACGGTACGATGCGCATTGTGAAGCAGAAAGAAAAGTTTGCTGTAGATAATCTAGATGAAAAATTCGGTTGTGGATTGAATGGGCAAAAAGTGTTGCGGCATGGTCCACTACTTCCATCATCTGTTCGAGGACTCATTATCGGACCCTCAAATTGTGGGAAGACGAATGCCATGATTTCTCTTTTAACACATCCACAAGGACTGCGATTCACAAATGTTTATCTATATTCGAAATCACTCAATCAACCCAAATATCAATTCCTACGAAATGTATTGGTGCCCATAAAGGGGTTGGGATTTTATACGTTCAGTAATAATGCAGAAATAGTGGAACCGTCCGATGCCAAACCAAATTCTGTTTTCATTTTCGATGATGTAATATGTGAAAAACAGGACATTATAAGATCGTATTTCTGTATGGGACGTCATAAAGATGTTGACTGTTTTTATCTTGCACAGACATATTCACGTGTACCCAAGCAGTTAGTGCGAGATAATACTAACTTTATTGTAATATTCAAACAAGATGAGACAAATCTTCACCATATTTATTCCGATCACGTGTCACCCGATGTAACATTCAAGCATTTCCAATTGATGTGTGTTAAATGTTGGGAGGATCAATATGGATTTCTGGTCATTGATAAGGATAGAAAAATGCATGAAGGTAGATATCGCATGGGGTTCGATAGTTTTATATATCCATGACGATACAATACGCATTCAATCGATCTTTGAATTGCATAGAGGTTACTTCAGTGTATTCTTTCTTGTGAAGGAAAATGAAGACAAAAAATGATATAGTAATTGAAGATAAAAACAATGAATTGAATTTGAAACGACAACTAGTTGAGACAACAGAAGCTGTACGGCAGAAATTTAACTCTATCAAGAGTGGACTTATTGAAAATCGAATGGCTCTTGAAAAATTCTATGATCCCATAATGAAGCCATTAAAAGTTATATCTTCAGCTGCTGCTACCATGAAACCAGCATCACCACCACAACCACAGCCAACGTTTTCGATGAAGCAAGTGAATTCTCAGTCTACTCCAATAAAAGTTAGGAGTACTTCAGTGGGAAATAATTCATCATTCGGTAGTGAATTATCATCTGTTGACAGTGAGACAGATACCATCAAAGAATTCGGAAAAGATGAAATGTCCATATTGGATAATTTTGAAGACAATATTGGAGGAGGAAATGTTTTGAAAAGACATTTGGAAAATGTCAAAACAAAGAATGTAGCTTATGATAGAATATTTGGCATACGATTGGATCCTACTACACAAAAACTGAAAATGGGGAGTTACAATGTGCGTTTTAGTGATGGAAATATTTCATTTTGGAATAACAATAAAACCAAAACACATGAATTCCCAAGTAGTCCAGAGTTATATAGCATGATTTTTTTGAAAAACCCACCCGAAGTCGATGATGATGACGAAGTTCGTCATACATATGGTAAAATATTGAGGCTAACGAATGCACCATACAAACAACATCAACTGCGGAATGGTTACAAACATACAAAATCTAAAAAATTCCGTGAAGTTATCAAACCTGTACTAAACTTATCACATTATCAGACGACCAGAAGTAGGACAAAAAAAGGCGAAGGGTTCCATCGAATGAAAATACAGAAAATGTATGATCCCAAACCTGCTAATTATGTCTACTGGAATTCACCCAAGGAGTTAGTCGCTCGTTTACGGCTATTGATATCTTCAAAGTCAGCTGGACATACCGGACATGACAATGAAATAATTTCGATAATTGAAGAATTACGAGAAGAGGGTATAATATATTGATATAGTTACCACAGATTTCATCAGTTCGTCTTCATTATTTGATGTTGTAATACTATCGGAAGATACGATGAATAATGAAATTGGTGATGTGAAACGACAAGTTGTCAATGAACTACATAAGCCAGCAAGACGTAATTTTCCCAGAAGAATGACCACAATCAAAGGTTTTGCAGATTTATGGCAAATTGATCTCGCAGAATTACAACCATATGCTAAAAGTAACAAAGGATATCGTTATATTGTTGTCGTGATTGATTGCTACTCCAAATACCTATGGACAGTGCCAGTTAAAAATAAAACAGGTGCAGCTGTAACTGATGCAATGGCAATTGTATTGAAAGAAGCCAAATATTCTCCGAAACATCTACAAAGCGACCAAGGGAAAGAATTTTTCAATAGTAGTTTCTCATCGCTTATGCAGAAATATAAAATCAACCATTATTCCACATTTAGTACAATGAAGGCGGCCATAGCAGAAAGAGTAATTCGGACAATAAAGACGTGGCTTTACAGAGAATTTTCAGCGATGGGACATCACAAATGGTTAGATATTCTGCCTATATTAACAAAGAAATATAACAACAAAATACATCGTTCAATAGGTATGAAACCAATCGATGTGAAGTCTACTACAAAAATAAAATTCAAAGGCCTCAAAGGAATGAAGAGAATGAGTGCACATAACATCCTCAAGAAACAAAAGACACCTAAGTTTCGAATTAGTGACATTGTACGTATAAGCAAGTACAAGAATATTTTCGAGAAAGGTTACACTGCCAATTTTACAACAGAACTATTTAAAATTGTTGAAATTAACCAAACACATCCCATAACTTATATGATTGAAGACATGGATGGGAGCCCGATTAAAGGATGTTTTTATGAATCAGAACTATTGAAAACCCACAATCCTGATGTATATCTAGTTGAAAAAGTATTGAGAAGAAAAGGAAATAAACTATATGTGAAGTGGTTAGGCTTTCCCAGTGAACACAATTCATGGATAGACAAAAGTGCTATGGTTTAATATTTCAATTCAATTATATTACCTATCATTTTCACTTTGTTGTATAATCAATAAACTGTAGAAAATATATTCTCGTTTTTTTTTATTTCATACACGATTAAATTGTTTTTTACCACTCATTGCCCATATAGATGATGTCATACATAACCGCATCATTTTACCAATTTGAAGGTGTACCTTTCAACGGTACACCTTTGAGTTAAATCTGACCATTTACAACGAAATTTTGGATAATGTATCCTCATGCATTTTTTGCATTTTCATATCCCATGGCTCTTGCAGTTTCCGTTCCCACAAAGTTCCAAAGTTTCCAGGATGTAAAAACACATAAGTGGAAAACGAAAAAGTCACTGCCCTCAATTGAAAAAGATTGCATGATTAGACTCTACTATACTTCACACAGCTCACTAACATATGACTTGAATACAACTTCCATAAACCTGATTCATTGATCATCACCGTATCTTTCTGCCAAAGGTATAGACAAATCGTCGATACCTTGAAATTCATCCCAATTGCATTTGAATTTTGGATTTGTAATTTTTTTACCTAATGCTGCACTTGGACACAAGGCAGGGTGTATATGTTTCATCTACACCTTTGAATTGGTCGTGTACAACTCGACGAGACACAAGGGTAAGGTGTAGATGTTTCATCAACACCATTGAAAATTTTTCGATAAATAAAACACTTCATATAAGTTTTTTCACCGAATTTTTCTACTGTGAATTCTTCTTTCTGTTTGATGATGATGATGATGTGACAAACCAATGAGCCAAACCCCGACACTCATTCTTGAATATTGAAATATGATCAGCGAACTTCAAATGGTTATATAGAAAATGATTTCCCAAAATTTCCATTATAAAAGTAACTTTGTGTGAAGAAAGATGTCCAAAGCTATTGATAAATTCGGTCGTAGACGAAAATGGGGTGGTGTTAAAGTTCGAGTTCTTCAAGGTTCCCAAGGTCCTCAAGGTATAGGATTCAAGCTTTCACCTGATGACCAATATGATATGCAAGGTAAAAGACTGAAAAATGCTGGTGAACCGATAGATGAGAGTGATTGTGTAACTCAATTATATCTCAATGAACAAATCAAGGAGACGAAGGCACTTGTCCTTAAAGCCTTGCAGGCTGCCATACATGCTACAATGGCTACGATTGTACCTGAAGCCCGTCAAGCATTCAATGAAAAAGTAGAGGAGGTGACTGATGATCTAGATCGCAAATACAATAATCTAAAAAGTGATGTGGATATCAAAGTATGGGATGCTACAGCTACAATGACACGAAAAATAACAGAGTTGACAACTGAACTCGATCACAAATGCAATAATCTGAAAAAGGATTTGGATGTCAATGCATTGAATGTCAAATCTGCAATGATGCTAAAATATAATGATTTGGAAAGGAGGTTAGCCGAATTGGAGAATAAACATCCTGATGTTTGGCTCACACATAGACCAAGACTCTGGGCTCCAGGTAGTGATCCAGACCCCGCAGTTTAAAAAATGAAATTTGTATTATTATGGAAATATAACAAATAAAATGTTCCAAATTAATGTTCAAGTTTTTCATTTCATACTCACCAAACATATTGTGGAAATATTACAAATGAAATGTTCCAAATTAATGTTCAAGTTTTTCATTTCATACTCACCAAACATATAATGGAATATGGTAGGGAGCTATCAAACTACATATTCGAGCAGAGCTTCAATTTCTAGTAGAAATTGAATGCCATACCTTCAAATTGGTAAAAGGGAACAGTTATGATGCATATTCAAGCAGACATGGAGAAATTCAAGAGTCGACCATACTTTATGATATGACATCATCTATATGGAGGGATCAGTGATGAAAACAGTTTAATCGACAGAATTTTTTTGTAATATACCCACCTCACTTATATAATAATAGAAATAAAGCAAACAATTTAAAAAAATGTTTATTTTAATGAAATATAGTATTACACACCAATGAAACACAATATGAATAGTCTTCACCTGAACCAACAAAAAAACTAATATAAAAAAACAATATTTGAGTAATATATAATTTTTGACTAGGGTAAATATGAATTTTCCAGTTGTTTTTTGATGGGGAGAAAAGATTTGTGTAATTTGAATGATATTATTCAGCTATTTCAGCATCCAGTAGTGTAATAAGATAATCAAGTCTACTCTCAGGATCCATATTGAATTCATCAAACAAAGATTCAACCATCATATTACATATATGAATATTTTCATTGGGATCATTTTGATAAAACTCAATGTCACTATGACCCCAAGGAAGGGTTTGGGTTGTATTAGGAATAATGAATCGTTTATCGTCAGCAAATGATAGTGCTACCTTATTTTTCATTTCGGTATACACGTCATGTGAGATGCTTCTGAACGAATTCATCTTCCTGAATATTTTTCCTCCATTTTCAACTATTTTTTTGTAATCATCGCAAGTCAATTGGTTCTTTATCACAGATCTTTTCACACCCTTGGCCCTTTTTACCTCGCTTTCAACAGATTGTACATGGTATGCTTTGGCACCTGTACCATAAAAACTTATTATAGGATCGTTGGGGAACTCATCTTTGAAATTACCCAAGACTGAAGGTGTTACAGGTATATTGAATTTGTTATCCACACCATAATTGGAGGTATCAAATCTGCATATATTGCTATTGATAAAGTTATAGAAATTTGGAGTTTGTACCTTCAGAATAAGTGAATCTGTGTCAGTGTAAAGAAGAGAGGCGTTTTGACCAAATTCTCTTTTTATAACCCCATAATAAAAATCGTACATTAAAGTCTTGGATAATTCCAAAACACTGAATCCCAAATACAATGGTTTATTGTAATGCACTCTTACTTTACTTAGTTGGATGGCAACAAAATTTTCAGAAAAAATTGTACAATCTTTAAAGTTTGATTTAGCTATTAGAGCACCCGCCCCCAATTTCCTGTGAATATTTTCCCAATGTGTGACAAGCCTCACATCTATCCTATTGTCCACGTTTTCCATCGTTTTACCATAAACCGAATTGACCATTAATTTATAAAAGTCTTTCTCAGACTTATTGGTTGAGCTATTACGCATTTGCGTATTGAGATCGATGTAAGATTTCATCCAACATGACTGTTTGAATCTCAGCACTCTATGTGTATGCACTACCATCAAACCATTGTTGATTGCCTGTTTCAAGTTTTTATAGTGCACTATGTACTTCTGTTTATTACGCAAGTTTGGTATCAATTTCGGAATTTTACACTTAGAATTTGGTGGGATCATCCTTTCTACCAGAAATGGGAGATCAGCATGGTGATCATGCAACTCTTGTGGGTAATGAATATCGACATCAAGGACGTACCCATATGAATCATTATCGGCCACACCCATTATATCTAAATTTAAGATTTCTTCTGGGGTTAACCATTTGAAATCATGGGTAGGTAATGGCTGTGACATACTGTGACCGTAAAGATTAGTGGCGTCTAAATATGAAATAAAAGATGATGGCTCGTTGGGATTAAAATCGGGTAAAAACTTATTATTGGCTATATGTTTCCTCTCACTACATTGGCTTATGCCCCCGCGTATCCCCTTTTTGAAAAAATTAATCATATCAATATCGGTAAGAAGTTCCAACTCGATATCTGTATATTTCAGCATTGCATCCCAAGATAGGCCGGGTGCACTAAAGTACTGAGCTGGATCCAATTTATATGTATTCAAACATATCCTTCTGAAATTCTCAAATACATCAGACAGCAACAGTACGTCAGATTTTAAATATAAGTCAGAATATTCCCCCAAGCTCTTACACTCGAATAAATTCCAAACATGTTTAGCTCTCAAGTAGTCTTTGTCGGATATATGTTCTTCATTTAAGTTGTCATAAAATTGATTTTTAGTTGGTAAAGTGCAAACATTCAATTTATCGATATTGTCAACAAAACTGTAGGGAAACACACCTTTCTTTCTCATTACATTGAATTTATCCAAATCGGGAAAATGTTTGGACATTTCTAAACATTGTTCATCGATTAAATTTGCCCCTAACTTCTCCAATGAACTGGACATAAACTTAAAACTATCAATGAATCTCATTTTTAAATAATGCTTCTTGGTTTCTCCTTTTTGATTTTGATAGCTATGTGTATATACAGATTTAGTGAAAGAAATATACTTTTCCCTATTTTGGGCTATTACCTCAACTTTGTCTTCTTTCCCATATAATTCTTTTATGAACATGTGACAATCGTAGCCACTCATATTATGGCATATAATTGGGATAAAATTGGGAATTTTGAAATTCAAGTTACATACAGAGTGTGCTGCTGGGAATCTTTTTTTCCCAGTAAGGTGGCAATGATCTCGAACTTTAACATCCCCGTCTGTGAAAGATTTTTCGCATATACCACATATGGTGGCATTATTATATTCTTCTTCCTCTTGTGGGGTTTGTTTATGCATCGGTTTCACGAAGCGTAAATGTTGATGATAAATATTTTTCAAATCATCTTCGAGTCGCATTGTGAATACCTTTGCAGCATCTACGCCTCTATATGTAACAAATTTCGATAATTCATCGTTGAAAGAACATTTAATTAGATATGCAAAAGAGTAGGGCTCATGTTGGAAAGTTTTATTCGTGTATGAAAATTCTGGATTGGGTTCACTAGTTTGAATGGGATTCAAAACAGATTCAAAATCTGCATATACTACAAAGGGTACTTTCATTTCCCTTTCGAAATTTTCAAATACAAGTTTATTACCAGCTACTATCTTTCCGTATTTATTGATTTTCAAATCAATTTGTGGTGTTGTTGTGTAAACATGATTACAATCATACAACTGATGGCGCAATAGTAATCGCTCTTTTGAAAAGTATACCAAACAACCATCACAAAAATATTTTTGCTTTTCGTTGGATGAGATTTGACTACTCACCAAACGTGAAAGATTTTTTATCCAACAATAGTGGCTATTTCCCAAATCATCTGTGATAAGCAATAAATTGACATGCCTTGTGAGTTTTCTCTGGGAGTATCGTAATGGACCCACAACTTCCCACTTGACTTTATTGTCTTCGAATTTTGATTCTAAACCGTAAACATTGACAGAAATATCGTTCAAATGCTCAAACAATTTGATATCCCTTAATTTCACTGGAAAATTCATACCTGTCACATTCAAAACGGTGCTGTAGTGGGGGTATGAAGACACCAACGATGTATTATCATTAGCAGGAAACAAAGCTGTTGTTATGGCCCACGCAAAGCAGTTTTGATCATAATTCTTCACATTGACAACTGCCATCTTCCTCTCAATAAATCGTGGTAGCTTGATGTATGAAGATCCTCCAAAGGGGGTATACTTGTTTATGTTCATCTCCAGAAACAGAATTTTTTCACAACTCCATCCTGAAAAGATTAAATTGTTAGACCTATTATTTTCTGAAAAAATTTCTCCACAAACCTGAGTCACGTCCCTCAAATTCCGATGCTTGAGCAATAATACTGTCTCGGAAGGTGTCGAATAATCCATCTAAGTCAGTAGATAAATCCGCTATACGATTTTTCGAATTGAATGACTTGATATCCATTACTTCCTGGGTTTGGATGATGTAGCTACCAAATGCCTCCATGTTGACCTTGACAGAGTAGTGCAATTTGATGTTGTTCTTCAATAAATCGACTACTTTACGTCTGATTTCACTAAAAAATGGAGCATACTCGCTATAAACATTTTCGGCAAAGACCCTGTAGCTGGCAGTCCGACATTTGAATGCACTTTTGATAAGCTGTACTCCATCGCTCAAGTCGACACATGTATTCGTTCTGTGTTTGAGTGTCCTCTTGTGCGACTTGATTTGGGAATGCGGAATCACCACATTACAAGTATCACATGTATAAGGTGGTAATACAGAAGTTTCTATCCGTTTTTTTGAAGAACCAATCTGACCCATATCTCCGTGAGGTGGTAATACAGGAGTTTCCACAGGTAAAGGAGCAATCTGACGCACGTGATTGCTTTGAACCCACCCACTACTAGTGGAAGCTTCATTGCCCAATTTAACGCGTTTTGACGCTGCCATCTCTCTTTGTTTAGAGTAAAGATCTCCAAATAAAGATTCATTATACAATCGTTTTGCTGACGTTGATGAACAACTGTCTCGTTGATGCCGAAGTCGATTGTCACTTCTTGTAAAAGATTTACCACAAACACAAGGGAACATGTTTACAAAAGGAACTAGCTGCTCATATGATAAAAATGTGATGGAATAGCTCCTCACTTGCCTTTTATATACTCGCTAAGAGGTGGGGGTATTGGTGAGGGGTAGGTCAAAGGTCAAGGTCACCGAGGTCAATGGTGGGGGTAAGGGTGGGGGTGAAGGGTGGGGGTAAAGGATGGGGGTGAAGGGTGGGGTAAAGGGTGGGGGTAAAGGGTGGTGGTAAGGGTGGGGGTGGGGGTGAAGGGTGGGGGTATGGGTGGGGGTGAAGGGTGGGGGTGAAGGGTGGGGGTAGGGGTGGGGGTAAAGGGTGGGGGTAAGGGTGGGGGTAAGGGTGGGGGTAAAGGGTGGGGGTAAGGGTGGGGGTAAGAGTGGGGGTAAGGGTGGGGGTAAAGGATGGGGGTAAGGGTGGGGGTAAAGGGTGGGGGTAAGGGTGGGGGTAAGGGTGGGGGTAAAGGGTGGGGGTAAGGGTGGGGGTAAGGGTGGGGGTAATGGGTGGGGGTAAGGGTGGGGGTAAGAGTGGGGGTAAAGGGTGGGGGTAAGGGTGGGGGTAAGAGTGGGGGTAAGGGTGGGGGTAAAGGATGGGGGTAAGGGTGGGGGTAAAGGGTGGGGGTAAGGGTGGGGGTAAGGGTGGGGGTAAAGGGTGGGGGTAAGGGTGGGGGTAAGAGTGGGGGTAAAGGGTGGGGGTAAGGGTGGGGGTAAGCCCCTCTCATTACCCTCTCATTACCCCTCTCATTACCCTCTCATTACTAACCCAAACCGGCCTTCTTTCACTACTAGCCCCCATGACGCTTCAATCCAGTTATATCGCCTCCTCCATCAATGTACAGAGTGGCAGATGATCTGCGATAACAATGGCCGGTATAACTTTGAGGATTTGGCAAGTTTAAATATTTGGCAATTTGTCTACTAATGTCTGCAAATTTGTTTTTTCCTATACGTTGTATTGTACATTTCGATTTTTGATAATTTAGAAAGAATGAATTGGTTTCTACATGTGACGAACGGAGATCGATGTACTTCTTTACAATATTGTAAAACGTACTGTTTATGGTGAATTTTCGTACAATTTTAGTTTTAGTCTTGGGTATTGTTATCAATAACTCTGTTTGGAAATCCTTCACGTCTTCTATCTTCATTTCATAAAGCTCGTTTGAGCGGCATGCGCCCATAATTCCAATAACTAATATAACCTGAATCAAATAAGAACATGAGTTTTTGAATAGATCAGATTAAATATGAACATTTACCTTATGCAAAAGAAAAATTTCATCAGGAGCTCTGTCAATAAATTTCCTAATTTCTTCCGGGGTCAAAGTGGAAGATTTCTTTGCTTGAAATCCTTCAGATTTTCTTTTTAAAAACGCTCGTAGTTTCTTATATTTTTCCAGATCAACGTCATGGTTTATCTTCAACACAGATTTAATCATTGAATAGAATGACCATAATGAAGATGACTTGTATTTTGCACCCAATTCAGCGAAATAGGCCAGCAGAACATTTTCGGAATAAGAGTTTGCCTTGTTTCGAAGACGCCATTCGTTGAACGATGCGTACGTTTTATTATAAATGGATTTTGATGTTTCTGGTATTGAGGTAGATGTTGTTGCTGCAGCTAATTGTACAATTTCTGGTGGTGTACAAGTGAAAGATTCTTCATTTTCATTCATTTTAATACAAATACACAAACACTACGCGTTTGACACTGACACTTTTGAGTTTGGTTATATTGTTTCCATGGTATTATTTAATTCGAGGAATTTTGTGATAGGAGTACAAGAGGGAATAAAGACTATTAATCCCTCGCCATTATTCCCTAAGGGATTAATATATGGCATTATACTTCAAAAACCACAAGTATAATACTTATATTATATATTAGTCGTAAATAAACAATATTAATTGGAGAAAAGGTAAAATAAACTTCTCAGCTACAGTTTACGGTGTTATGCTTCCTCATATTCTGTTTCAGATGAAGAGAAATTATTATAATTCAGTATAATGTTAGGTTTCTAAATTCAACTAAACTAAGAATCAAACTAACTAACAACCAAGAACTAAGAATGTTAAATACATTAGGACGTATATAAAGGTTTATACTTTTTCGTCTTGTCATTTAAATTAAGAATTGATAATTACTAAGTAGTTTAACATTCAACTTAACAACTAAGACCACTAAGAATTGAGAATGTTTGTCGATGGAAAGAGCAGAACTTGTTATTTTAGAATTCCATCAAATTTCATTGTTGAATTTGGCGGGTTTGGTATAAAATAGCTCAGATTTGGTGAAATATCAGGTTGAATTTTTCGTGTTATTTTGATTATTTCATTAAATATTTGATATGGATTGTGGAGATCAAGACTTTCTGGAAATAATAATGGGTGCTATTTTGATTTATCTGACAACAACAGTCCTCACAGTTGGCATATTAAAACGCATAGTTCATAATTCCTAACTGATGTATATGAACACCTTCTTAATTCTGTGATGATGATTCATGATAATTAATTCATAATTGTTAGTTTAGTAGAATCTGTAAACCCAACATAACACTCTTTTCGTTACGTGATGAATGGTTCACATTTGAATTTTTCACTGGTCCATAATCACAAGTTAATTTCATATTCGATAAAATCACTATCAACTATCGCAAAAATAAATTCCTAATTACTGGAAAAGGCAAGATGAAAATGACACCCACAAAAGGAAAGGGAAAAGGAAAGAAGACAAAGAAGACAAGTGAAGGAAAGGAAAATTGCGAAAATAACAATTCATCTGACGAAGAAGATTGCTTTTGTCTCATTAGTTTAGAGCCTTTTAGTAATAGTCAGCCAAACGAGCAGTGGATACAATGTATCGAATGTAAAAACTGGTCTCATGCGAGTTGCGTCACTGACAAATGCGACTCTGGCATTGTCCGCAGTTCCGCTGACGAGGCTTTCTTCTCAACGCCCGGTAAAAGAACTATCGGAGGGGCAGTCTGACATTACATTTTATATGATACAGTTGTTATTATAATTTTCACTTCGAATTTGTAAAATAAATGTTTTAACCTGGTTTCCAAATTCTTGCATTCGTAACTTGCGGCATGCATCGATGATGATGAACACCATGTCTGTCACAATTGCGATTCTGATTGAAAATACATATTTTTTAATAAATAATTCATTGATTTGATATTGATTTTTATATTTATTACTCACACCATTATCATGTTTCTTACGACCCACACTATGTTACTTTCGCCCTGACCTCGGGGTCGAAAGTAACAATCGACGA
The DNA here is from genome assembly GCA_958298965.1 of Chrysolina haemoptera. Classification (NCBI taxonomy): domain Eukaryota; kingdom Metazoa; phylum Arthropoda; class Insecta; order Coleoptera; family Chrysomelidae; genus Chrysolina; species Chrysolina haemoptera. The sequence goes on along the minus strand of OY282597.1, from coordinate 12,061,429 downwards.
TTTTTTTTAGTTTTCTGCAAATGCATAAAGAACAGCGATTGATGGGATAAATTTCCATACAAATTTGTAGAGCATAAACGAAATTTATATATGGATATATTTACTCAATGACAAATATGATAGCTACCCAGAAACCAGTGTTGAAGTACAAAGTGTTTCTTTTGTACCTGGTCTCCCCTACATACAACTGAAAGAAGCAAAGGTTGTTCCAATATTCAAAGGAGGTGACAGAATAAATGTTTTCAACAAACGTCCTATATCCGTCCTGCCTCCAAAATAATTGAAACTCAAAACGCGATCGCCAAAGTTGTATCAACTATCTAAAAACAAAAAAAGTCTGCCTGGATGTTCTGCGGAAACTGGCAAAAGCCAAAGTACGGCACTTTGGAATGAGAGGGAATGTTAATAATCTATTCAGAAGCTATCTGAATGATCGAAGATAGATAGCTAAAATAGGCAGTTAGCTGACTAGAGCCAAGACAGTTTCCTGTGGAGTTCCACAGGGAACCGTTCTTGGTCCGATTTTGCTTCCCTTAATATGGCAGGTGAAATTATCTCATTTGCAGACGACACCATAGTTCTGTATATGGCAAACTCTTGGAAAGAAGTTAAAGGCATTGCCGAAAAAGATCAAATTGTTCAGAGCTAATTTACTAACGGTAAACGTTGAAAAACCAGTACTGTCATTCACTTCTTATGAATCGAACCAACCGAAATATACTACCATCACAATGGACTCCAAAGAGGTTGAGCTAGTTAAATCTGCGAAGTATTTGGGCATACATATCGATTACTAGTCCATCGAAGTAACTTTTCGTTTTCTTAGATTTGTATTCAAAATAAATAAACAATCTTCGTGAAGCAACGAATACCTTTTTCTTTCTCTGAACTATGTCAAGGAAATCTCATATTTCTTAAATTAAATTTATAGTTATCAAGAATTCATTATAATAATAATAATAATAATAATAATATCGACTTTATTTCAAATAGTATTACATATTAGGCGAAGTTTAGCTAAAGCTACTCTTACACTTAACCTAATAAGTACCAAATGTTATTCCTAAGAATATGAAATGAAAGAATGTATGATGAGAAAAAAGAATTTTTCTTTGAGCTTACATTTGAAAGTAGATTTTGAATAATGTATCAAATCTTTTATTACGACATTGTGGCAATGGACAGCTTGATAGGAAAAGGACTTTTTGAATAAGGCTGAAGAATGACTAGGAATGTGTAAATCATGATTTGATCTCAGGTTTAATGAGTGGAGTTCTAACCTTTTTGTCAATTTATTGAATAGTGGCAGTGTTGATTTAGAGTTCAATATTGTGAAAATTATATTGCAAAAGTTATAATTTCTACGTAATGACATAGGTACCCAATGAAGGTTGGCGAATGCGTTTGACAAATGATCAAATTTTCGAATTCCCAATATGTACCGACAGCAAGAATTTTGCACCCGTTGAATTCTACGTTGGTTGACTGAATCTAGAAAAGGCCCATAGATAGAGTCACCATAGTTGAATTTTGATAAAATCAGCGATTCACACAACAGTTTTTTTGTATTCAAACATAAGCTTTTCCTAAAAGGATAAATAGTTTTCAGGGTATAATATGATTTTTTCAAGAGGTTATTAATATGGTCAATAAATTTAAGATCTTCGTCAAATGTGACACCTAAATTTCTAATTGCACGAACCGGTTCAAGGATAACATCTCCTATTTTTATTTCCATGCGCTCTTTGACATATTGTCTGTGTTTTTTGTTACCAAAATATATAACATGGCATTGCTAGTATTCATTTATTTGTTTCATAGAATTTTTGATATCTTTGAATTTGATACTGTGGTACAATTGAGTGTCATCTGCAAATGCTTGAATTTGACAGTATTTTGGTGCATGTAGAATATCAATAGTATAAATTAAATACAGAAGAGGGCCAAGAATTGAACCTTGAGGCACTCCTGATTTGACAATTTTAGGGGAGGAACATACATTATTCAGTTTAACTCTCTGGCAACGTCCAGTTAGGTAAGAATACATGAGATCAATAAAATTCTCCGAGCATCCATAATATTTCAATTTGATAAGAAGCAGTTTGTGGTTGATGGTATCGAAAGCCTTGGAAAAGTCCAGCAAAACTAGCGATGTGATATTTTTTTGGTCAATGTTGGCGACGATGTTATCAGTTAACTTCAACAAAGCAGTAGTAGTACTAAACCCCTTCCGAAACCCTGCTTGACAGTCTGGTAGGATGTTTTCCGAAAGAATAAATTTTGTAAACTGCGCATGAATGGCATTTTCTAGGACTTTGGAAAATGCTGGAAATAAACTTATAGGTCGTAGATCAGACCAATTTGAGGGATTTATGAGTTTTGGTAATGGTTTCACCACAGCCTCTTTCCATAGAAAGGGAAAATAGGAAACTTCTAAGCAACAGTTTATGATATGGGTGAGGTAGGGGTCGATGAAAGGACTACAGTATTTGAGCATACGAATCGAAATGCCATCAGAACCGAGTGAATCAGATTTTATACAGTTAAGGAAAAAGTTTATTTCAGATATACTAAGAAGTTTGACATTGAAGTGGCTATCAAAATTCTTGAAGTAGTTTTTACTATAGTAATCACATAGTTCAGGATCTGGTTCCTTGTCTGGATAGATGCCCAATTTCATAAATTTCATTAATTATTGTTGTCAACTAGCTTCTGACTTTTTTTGATAGTTGTGGAAAAAATCAATGAGTCACATTTAGTATGACGCTACTTACTGCTACATCAGTCAAAGACGTAATCCGTTCTTCTATATTCACATTCCTCTTCGGTCTAATTAGCACATAAATATTTTTCAAATCTGGACAAGATCTCAACAGTTTTTCGATTAAAACCCGTCCGACAAAACCACTTCCACCTGTTATAAAAATACTCTTTCCTTTGAAAAACTCTGAAATTGGTGAATCTTCATTTCCCTTGTTATTTAACATTATGTTAGATGGTATATTATTTGTCTCTAATAAGAATTAAACCGAATGAAAGAATATCGAAGTATTGCATGTACCCATGAAGTATGATTTATTCAATATTGTATTGAAATTATTAAAGGTTAATTAAATAGTAAAAAAAAAGAGTAACAAGGTTCAAAGGAAGTGAAAACCCACGTGGATAATTTATTCTTATGCCGTCCTCGCCAGGGTCTTGCGTCCTATAATAAACGTAATCTACGGATCTGGCAGGGCGGTCATGGGTTGAACGTACGGCCACTGCAGAAAATAGACAAAAACACTCGCAGCCTCAGTAAATAGCTCCTTACGCACGGTAAAGAAATCGCACAGTTGTCCTAAACAAAATATAAATCTCGGAAACGGCTCAACCGATTTGGGAGAAATTTTGTATGAAGATAGGGTTTTGCTTTTTAAGTCCTATCTTTCTTGGAAAAACATGATTTTACTGATAATAATAATGATAATTTTTGGATCTCGAAAGTGGCTTCAACGATTTGGATCAAATTTTGTATTCAGATGAGGCATTGCTACTTAAGTTCATCTAAATAGGCGATTTTCATGAAAAAATGTTATTTTACTCATAATATTAATAATAATAAAATAAATTTTTGGATCTCTGAAACGGCTCTACTGATTTGGATAAAATTTTGTATTGAGACGAAGTTTTTCCTTTTAAGTTCATCTTTATAGGCTTCTGTTTTAGAAAAAGGCGATTTTACAAATAATAATAATAATAATAATAATGTGAATTTTTGGATCTCGAAAACGGCTTCAACTTTTTGGATCAAATTTATTATTCAGATGATGTATTGCTACTTAAGTTTATCTATATAGGCGTCTTTTCTGAATAAAAGGTCATTTTACTAATAATAATAATGATATGAATTTTTGGATCTCCGGAAAAGGCACACTGTATATGGCCGTAGGTAACGTATAGTATGTAATGCGTGTTGTAAAGCAATTACGCACTCATGGAACTACGCACTATTCATTGTTTATCTTATACTGAAAGTCATTTCGTTGTTTTTTCCGAGTAATTGTCATACTAATGCATTTGCCAACATTAAATGTAAGACGATTTGCCAGGGACCACTCGTAAACTCTATCTATGTCATTTTGTAGCAGAAGTACATCTTCTTGACTTTTGATTTCCTTGAAAAATTAAAAATCATCAGCAAATAGTGCACATTCCGAGTCTTGAACTACCTCTGGCAGATCATCTATTAGTAATAAAAAGAATAGGGGTCCTAGATTGAACCCTTGGGGTACACCAGATCTTGTGAAGAAATCTCCTGATTCCCCTCCTTAATAAACTACATACTGTCAATATAAAATATGATGCCGACAGCAGAGTCGATCTGAAAGCCCAAAAGCGTATAGTTTTTTTAACATAACCTCGTGATCAACCTTGTCAAAGGCTTTACTAAAATCCGTGAAAATAATATCTAGTTGACTATCATTTTCGACAACTTGATTTGCCTCCTGTACAAAACATTGTAACGTCCCTTTTTTTTCCTTACCAGGACAAAAAGCGGACGTCACTATGGCGCGTCGGTGGTTGAGCTTTATTATTCTCTCCAGCGATAACAACTTCCAAACCCAACCGGTGCCTTGGGCGCCAGCTGAATTAAAGTGGTATGCTCCACTCTCCCCCACATCAAGTCGGAGGTAGGCCCAGGCAGCCTCAGATGGAGATACGGTATCCCAGGGGTCAGGTGTGTTGTCTACAAGACCAAAGTGGGCCAGTAGTTGCAGGCTTTAAGTGCAACTCTTGCAGCTTCTGTGATACCGGCTGCGTTGCTCGCTCTCGGACTTCGAGCAGCAAAAGAAAATCATATTATTGATAGAGAATAAATAAAAGATAAGATACGGCTACTAGTTCGGTCTTTATTGTTAAATTAAAAATAGACGAGATTTGTTAAGCAAAGAACAGACACTGATAACTACCTAAACACATATTCGAATATCGGTCGGGGAAACAAGTTCTGAATAGTCAACGGGTTTTGGGGTGGTTAGGATGTTCCGGGCTTAACGGGGGGGTCACACAGATATCCTAATCAGGATGATTTATATTCGGTCTTTAACTAACTAGCTTTAACTACCTTTTCAAATACCCGGTATAAATCTAAAATTCGGAGTATCACCAAATGAATTGAAAGTGCTCGAATTTACTGCTGGGACAAATACTCAGTATATTAGTCTCTACAGATATTTTCATTCACGGTCCACGGCACATTAGCCACGGCGGCTAGTCCCTGAACAACTGAAAATTTCAGTTCCCAGAAAACGTAGATCTCGCGCAATATCAAATTCCGGAATGAATAGGTGGTATAAACCGACAGGACTTCCCAATCCCACGGATTCACAAGTGTTCCGCCGCCGGGCAAACAAACGCCTTAGGAACACTTTAACTAAGCTGTCTTTTCTTTAAGCGAGGCTCTAATCCAGCCAGGCACAGATTCCTCTGGTCCCTTTGGGATCTTAGCGTCGCACAGCACGATGGAAGATCGGTTGGGAATCTCTAATCGAGCACTATCCTCTGATACCAATAAATTCGCACAAAATGATCTCTTCACCGTTTTTCGGATATGTTCGCGATCAGTTTCCTGCCGACGGGCAAACAAACGCCTTAGGGAGACTGAAGATAACTGCACCCACGTACCAACTCTTACTGCCTTTGGGAAGAGCTGTGGAGTATTACGCTGAAGGCGGCGGATAGAGAGATCAGTTCGGATATCGTACACGATTAAATTATATAAAGAAGTTAAGATTATAGCCAAACGGATATTCCAAATACTGTCAATTACAAAAAGAAATGATAATCGCTCCTGATTGAAACATATAATGACCTGTATACGAGATCAGACTTTCAAGGGGAATAAATTTCGGAATTCTTACGTATATAATAGGTGACACTGATAATCCAGTAACACGGACGAATTACTAATTACTCACACTCGGACTGATGAACGGATGAACTAATAATAATCAACTCATGAACGGATAAACTAATAATAATCAACGGGTCTGGTTAACGGATCAAACCTGAACAACGAATGTAATCAAAGTAAATCAACTCAAGCACAGAGGAACTAATAATCAACGGGTGGACTAATAATAAGCAACTGATCCTCTCCGAAGAGGAGTGGGTGTATTTATAATAAGGCGGTGACCTTCGTAGTGCGGCGTAGCAAAATGAATAAAAAACGGAAAAAAGTCTGTTCTGACTTTTTAAGATATCAAAAACATGACCTATAAAAAACCGGAGCTGGAAAACTATGCAAAAGTTAAAATTTTTAACACTACACAAAAACTAATCAAGCCCCGAAAAACAGAAGGATGGCAATTTGTAGTAAAGCAAGGAAGCAATGAAACCGGAGTCGTATAGAAAGGAATTGAATTGAAATTGTAAACAAACCGAAAGTGTGGTTAAAGAATAATTACTTCAGAACTTGTCACCTCGATAACAATCTTTCTTAGCTCTATAGTAAATACAAATTTCAAGAAAATACCCTGATGGTGAAGCAATAAAGTAAGTATGTCTTGGAAGACTACAGGGTGATTCAACGAAGCATCGCCAGCTGAAGGCCTTATGTGTGAAGCGGACAATAAACATAGGGGAAATCACCCCAGGCAGAGTATAAAAAATATGCTTCGTTACAACATGTTAGGTTAGTTACCATGGACCTCTTAGGTAAGATCCCATGTTGCTTTTCGCTTAGACATGGATAAACGTGATTTGAAATTTTTTCATGAACGATTGATTCGAAAGCTTACTGGATGCACAAATCAGTGCTACTGGCCTATAGTTTTGTATATCCTCCCTTATGCCATTTTTAAATATTGGGCAAACTTTTGAGCGTTTCCATAGTAAAGGGTAAGTATTATTTCGCAAGATTAAATTATATATTATTTTGAGGGGTTTGATTGAAGAGTTGTATGCATCCTTCAATTATATAAGAGAGAATCATATCTGGGCCACAGGATTTTTTTGGCTTACATTTTTTACAGTGCGGCTTTTTATAGTCCCCCCCCCCCTGTTAACTTTTGAACGGTTTGCCGTAGAGAGATAAAAAAAACCGTTTCGAGGGTTTCACCGATACTACTTTTTGAAATATAACGCATTGTGATTGCTCGATAGATGGCGCGGGGGGGGCACAAAAGCCTAATTTTATTTTTAATGGCATGGGGGGTCGAGTGACACATCGTTGAAAAGAGAATTTGATTCTCTTTTCAACCATCTAATTTTTTTTTAAATTTCGTTGACATGTTTTTTCACAATAAGCATTTGAAGTGTCAAGTGTAAGAGCGGATCTGAATTCGTTTCCTTACCTTACCTCAATAACTTTTGAAGGGTTTGATGTGAAATAATGGGACGGAAAATATTTTGGGTGGTATTAAAATAATAATGTTTGAAGAAAAATACCTTAATTGTTCTAGTGATTCACAATTGCAATCAATACCACGAAATACGGTCAATAAAGACAATTCACAACATTGATAATTATTCATTTTGAATTCCTTTCAAAGCTTAATTAGGTATTAGGATATCGAAATTATACCCATTTCATTTATTTTTAATGACAAAAGTAATAACAGGTACTACGAAAGGACTATTTATTGGATTTGTTTAAATGACAATAATTAATTAGTTACCTATAAAAGTACAATGGATTGATGAATTATTGTATTCATATTCACTGAGGAGTTTTGTCTACTTATAATTATTATTTACTTTGAATATTTGATATCATCATGGTTCGTATACGTCCTTTCGAAGAAAAAATTGAAGTAATTTATAATTTTGGTGAGGCCCATCGGAACTACCACGAAGCGGAGAGAATTTTTAATGAAAAATTTCCTGTACATCCTATAACTCGGAAATATTTGAGGGAACTAGTAGGAAAATTCAACAGAACTGGCAGTGTTCGTAGGAAAGGTCGAGCTGGTCGAAAATCAATTCCGGAAGAGACAAAGGTTTCTATAATTGCCGAAATGGTGGTAAATCCGCAACAAAGTACCTCTCGTGTAGCAAGTACGATTGGGGTCTCAACAGCTACAGTAAAAAAATATTTGAAGAAACACAAGTTCCATCCATACAAATTAGTAATGTTACACCAACTCACAGGAGACGACCCAGACCGAAGAATGGAATTTTGTGAAATTATGGAGGAAAAGATAGCTAGGAACCCCAATTATATTAGGAATATTTGTTTTTCAGATGAAAGTACCTTTTTTTTGAACGGAAATGTGAATACATAAAATGTGCGATACTGGAGTGATATAAATCCCCATATCTTTCGAGAAGGTCACACACAGTTCCCACAGAAAGTAAATGTGTGGGCTGGAATTCTGGGAGACCATATTGTAGGTCCCTTATTTCTGGAAGAAAACTTAAACGGTAATTTGTACCTGGATTTACTAAGAGATACGGTTGAACCACTCATACTTGGAATATTAGAATAAAGTGAGAACGAATTTCAGGAACACATCACCTTCCAGCAAGATGGGGCCCCTCCTCACTTCCAACGTCAAGTTCGAGAGTATTTGGATGTAACATACCCTATGAGATGGATTGGACGTCGTGGACCAATCGAATGGCCGGCACGATCACCAGACCTTACACCTTGTGACTTCTTTCTGTGGGGATACGTCAAATCCAAAGTGTATGAGCAACAATCCAACTCTTTGGAAGAACTTAAAGAACGAATAACACGGGTTTGTGCTGGTATAACTGCAGACATGTTGAATAATGTTTGGCAGGAATTTGTGAATCGAATTTTTTATTGTCAAGAAGTATTAGGTGGACGTTTCGAACACCTGCTTCGTTAATTGACAACAATTTTGCTTCTAATTATTTAAATACTACATGTCATAATAGTTTGTTTTCTTTTTGTTAAATTGACACTTCAAATGCTTATTGTGAAAAAACATATTAACGAAATTTTAAAAAAATTAGATGGTTGAAAAGAGAATCCAATTCTCTTTTCAACGATGTGTCACTCGACCCCCCATGCCATTTAAAAAAATTAGGTTTTTGTGCCCCCCCGCGCCATCTATCGAGTAATCACAATGCGTTATATTTCGAAAGGTAGTATCGGTGAACCCCACGAAACGGTTTTTTTTATCGCTCTACGTCAAACCGTTCAAAAGTTAACAGGTGGGGGGACTATAAAAAGCCGCACTGTATAATTTAATCGTGTACGATATCCGAACTGATCTCTCTATCCGCCGCCTTCAGCGTAACACTCCACAGCTCTTCCCAAAAGCGTTTGTTTGCCCGTCGGCAGGAAGAGTTGGTACGTGGGTGCAGTTATCTTCAGTATCCCTAAGGCGTTTGTTTGCCCGTCGGCAGGAAACTGATCGCGAGGATATCCGAAAAACGGTGAAGAGATCATTTTGGAATTTATTGGTATCAGAGGATAGTGCTCGATTAGGGATTCCCAACCGATCTTCCATCGTGCTGTGCGACGCTAAGATCCCAAAGGGACCAGAGAAATCTGTGCCTGGCTGGATTAGAGCCTCGCTAGAAAAGACAGCTTAGTTAAAGTGTTCCTAAGGCGTTTGTTTGCCCGTCGGCGGAACACTTGTGAATCCGTGGGATTGGGAAGTCCTGCCGTTTTATACATTACAACCACCTATTCATTCCGGAATTTGACATTGCGCGAGATCTACGTTTTCTGGGAACTGAAATTTTCAGTTGTTCAGGGACTAGCCGCCGTGGCTAATGTGCCGTGGACCGTGAATGAAAGTATCTGTAGAGACTAATATACTGAGTATTTGTCCCAGCAGTAAATTCGAGCACTTTCAATTCATTTGGTGATACTCCAAATTTTAAATTTATACCGGGTATTTGAAAAGGTAGTTAAAGCTAGTTAGTTAAAGATCGAATATAAATCATCCTGATTAGATATCTGTGTGACCCCCCCGTTAAGCCCGGAACATCCGAACCACCCCAAAACCCGTTGACTATTCAGAACTTGTTCCCCCGACCGATATTCGAATATGTGTTTAGGTAGTTATCAGTGTCTGTTCTTTGCTTAACAAATCTCGTCTATTTTTAATTTAACAATAAAGACCGAACTAGTAGCCGTATCTTATCTTTTATTTATTCTCTATCAATAATCTGATTTTCTTTTGCTGCTCGAAGTCCGAGAGCGAGCAACGCAGCCGGTATCACAGAAGCTGCAACTTAAGCCTGCAACTACTTGCCTACTTTGGTCTTGTAAACAACAGACCTGACCCCTGGGATACCGTATCTCCATCTGAGGCTGCCTGGGCCTCCCTCCGACTTGCTGTGGGGGAGAGTGGAGCATACCACTTTAAATCAGCTGGCGCCCGAGGCACCGGTTGGGTTTGGAAGTTGTTATCGCTGGAGAGAATAATAAAGCTCAACCACCGACGCGCCATAGTGACGTCCGCCTTTTGTCCTGGTAAGGAAAAAAAAGGGACGTTACAATGTTTTGTACAGGAGGCAAATCAAGTTGTCGAAAATAATAGTCAACTAGATATTATTTTCACGGATTTTAGTAAAGCCTTCGACAAGGTTGATCACGAGGTTATGTTAAAAAAAACTATACGCTTTTGGGCTTTCAGATCGACTCTTAAATATGTCAGCATCATATCTTATATTGACAGGAAGCAGTATGTAGTTTATAAAGGAGGGGAATCAGGAGATTTTTTCACAAGATCTGGTGTGCCCCAAGGGTCCAATCTAGGACCCCTATTCTTTTTATTACTAATAGATCATCTGCCAGAGGTAGTTCAGGACTCGGAATGTGCACTATTTGCTGATGATTTTTAATTTTTCAAGGAAATCAAAAGTCAAGAAGATGTACTTCTGCTACAAAATGACATAGATAAAGTTTTCGAGTGGTCCCTGGCAAATCGCCTCACGTTTAATGTTGGCAAATGCATTAGTATGACAATTACTCGGAAAAACAACGAAATGACTTTCAGTATAAGAAAAATAATGAATAGTGCGTAATTCCACGAGTGCGTAATTGCTTTACAACACGCATTACATACTATACGTTACCTACGGCCATATACAGTGTGTCTTTTCCGGAGATCCAAAAATTCATATCATTATTATTATTAGTAAAATGACCTTTTATTCAGAAAAGACGCCTATATAGATAAACTTTACTAGCAATACATCATCTGAATAATAAATTTGATCCAAAAAGTTGAAGCCGTTTTCGAGATCCAAAAATTCACATTATTATTATTATTATTTGTAAAATCGACTTTTTCTGAAACAGAAGCCTATAAAGATGAACTTAAAAGGAATAACTCCATCTCAATACAAAATTTTATCCAAATCATTAGAGCCGTTTCAGAGATCCAAAAATTCATTTTATTATTATTAATATTATGAGTGAAATCACATTTTTTCATAAAAATCGCCTATTTAGATGAACTTAAGTAGCAATGCCTCATCTGAATACAAAATTTTATCCAAATCGTTGAAGCCACTTTCGAGATCCAAAAATTATCATTGTTATTATCAGTAAAATCATGTTTTTCCAAGAAAGATAGGACTTAAAAAGCAAAACCCTATCTTCATACAAAATTTCTCCCAAATCGGTTGAGCCGTTTCCGAGATTTATATTTTGTTTAGGAAAACTGTGCGATTTGTTTACCGTGCGTAAGGAGCTATTTACTGAGGCTGCGAGTGTTTTTGTCTATTTTCTGCAGTGGCCGTACGTTAAACCCATGACCGCCCTGCCAGATTACGTTTATTATAGGACGCAAGACCCTGGTGAGGACGGCATGAGAATAAATTATCCACGTGGGTTTTCACTTCCTTTGAACCTTGTTACTCTTTTTTTTTACTATTTAATTAACCTTTATTAATTTCAATATAATATTGAATAAATCATACTTCATGGGTACATGCAATACTTCGATATTCTTTCATTCGGTTTAATTCTTATTAGAGACAAATAATATACCAGCTAACATTATGTTAAATAACAAGGGAAATGAAGATTCACCAATTTCAGAGTTTTTCTAAGGAAAGAGTATTTTTATAACAGGTGGAAGTGGTTTTGTCGGACGGGTTTTAATCGAAAAACTGTTGAGATCTTGTCCAGATTTGAAAAATATTTATGTGCTAATTAGACCGAAGAGGAATGTGAAAATAGAAGAACGGATTAGGTCTTTGACTGATGTACCAGTAAGTAGTGTCATACGAAATGTGATTCATTGATTTTTTCTACAACTATCAAAAAAAGTCAGAAACTAGTTGACAACAATAATTAATGAAATTTATGAAATTGGGCATCTATCCAGATAATGAATTCTTGATAACTATTAATTTAATTTAAGAAATATGAGATTTCCTTGACATAGTTCAGAGAAAGAAAAAGGTATTCGTTGCTTCACGAAGATTGTTTATTTATTTTGAATACAAATCTAAGAAAATGAAAAGTTACTTCGATGGACTAGTAATTCGAAAGTCAAGTCAACATTAATAATAATAATATTGAACTCGATGAATATGTTAATTTAATATTCGCTTCAAATTTTCCCCCAGTATCTCAGAAATAAAGCGGTTGCGGACACATGTTTATGAAAAAAAAAGGCTTATTTTGACCCCAGGAATACGCTCTTAGAATATTTGTACTGAATTCAGGAACACAAGATATTTCGGAGTAGGTAGAATCGGAATGAAAAGCCTTTCAGTTTGTTCTTATAAAATATTCCCGTGCACATCACACTTCAAAAACCTATCGATATGTATGCCCAAATACTTCGCAGATTTGACTATCTCAACCTCTTTGGAGTCCATTGTGATGGTAGTATATTTCGGTTGGTTCGATTCATAAGAAGTGAATGACAGTACTGGTTTTTCAACGTTTACCGTTAGTAAGTTAGCTCTGAACAATTTGATCTTTTTCGGCAATGCCTTTCACTTCTTTCCAAGAGTTTGCCATATACAGAACTATTGTGTCGTCTGCAAATGAGATAATTTCACCTGCCATATTGAGGGAAAATGGTTAGTTGAGATATATGAGAAACAAAATCGGACCAAGAACGGTTCCCTGTGGAACTCCACAGGAAACTGTCTTGGCTCTACTCAGCTAACTGCCTATTTCAGCTATCTATCTTCGATCATTCAGATAGCTTCTGAATAGATTATTAACATTCCCTCTCATTCCAAAGTGCCGTACTTTGGCTTTTGCCAGTTTCAGCAGAACATCCAGGCAGACTTTTTTTGTTTTTAGATAGTTGATACAACTTTGGCGATCGCGTTTTGAGTTTCAATAATTATGGAGACAGGACTGATATAGGACGATTGTTGAAAATATTTATTCTGTCACCTCCTTTGAATATTGGAACAACCTTTGCTTCTTTCAGTTGTGTGTAGGGGAGACCGGGTACAAAAGAAACACTTTGTACTTCAACACTGGTTTCTGGGTAGCTATCATATTTGTTATTGAGTAAATATATCCATATATAAATTTCGTTTATGCTCTAAAAATTTGTATGGAAATTTATCCCATCAATCGCTGTTCTTTATGAATTTGCAGAGAACTAAATATAGGTCCCGGATCTCCCTTGCTCGAACAAGCTCTGCTTTTAAGGGGTTTTCTCCGAAAACCTGGGAGATTCGTAATAACAAATTTCAACAAAATTTCAATAACAAAAATATCAAGACTGAGTATTTCTTAAAAAATATTCCAGTTAGTTATGTGAATTAAACACTTCTATGGATGAAAGTAAAATTATATATTTATATACAGATATGTGTTATATAAAAGCCAAATAATGGTGAAAATATTTCATTTATTCAGTAAGCTCAAGCTTTCGGTTATATCAAGAATCAAGTTTACTGACGTAATCATAAAATATCTGGTATGTCTTGGCTGGTAAATTGTATCTCCAAGTCACGATGTAAAGTATCAATCCAAGGAAGGCATACTTCAAAAAGTTTTGTGCCAGCTGAGCCCTAAAAAAAAATCATAAAATAATTATAAAATATCAAATGAATGTTCATAAAATAAATGCAAATGTATCCCATATACAGTAGGTCCCGCTTCTCATGAATACACCCTAATATCTCAGTTAATAATAATGCGATTTTTTTTAAATTTTGGTGGTGATTATATACAAGGTAAATGAAGTATTTGGCATAGTAATAAACATTTTCATCGACCATTGGCGTGCGGTATTGGGGGGTGAAAAAAAGGCCATGTAGGCAATTTCGAGTAAACAATAAGATGTCGAGGAGACAGCTTATGTGGATAAGAATCCAAGCAACCGTGGGAGCGGTTATTGGTGGATGAGTGACCTGCAGCATATAAGCAAAACGAACCACGTTTCAGTCAATGGAAGATATTTTAGCTCTCCGATTGGTTGTGACCAAACACAGGTGCACTTTGCCAGCCAGACCAAAACGTGGTGCACTTTGTCACCCGGAAATTTATTCGAATAAATTCCCTGTGGTGAACAGGCAAGCTAGGTTAGCTTGCTCAGGTTAGGTTTGTGTGTAAATCGCAAGCAAAAAACTAATTCACGCATTTTCGACTCACAAGCTAGGTTAGGTTTATGTATCAATTGCGAGGAAAAAACTAATTCACGCTAGCGCAAAATGCACCACGTTTCAGTCTGGATGGGCAAAATGCACTTGTGTTTGGTCACAACCAATCAGAGAGCCAGAATATCTGCCACTGACTGAAACGTGGTATGTTCTGCTTATATGCTGACTGGCATGCTTGGATGGACACAGTTTCAGTTAGAATCCCAGACCGTGGTTGAGATCGCACATTAAAAGGTGAGACGTTCGTTATTCTCAGCTCACACAAGTCTCCTAAAGACTTCTGAGGGTTACTCGTAGTGGTGCAGCCAGATGAACAAATGTTGAACTAATCCCAAAATATGATGATTCTCGTGTCATAGAGGTGGGTAGTACAAAATGGAAGTCAACCTGATGGAGACTTCATATTGGAACGTCATACCTCTAGAAGTAACCATCTGATTTCCAATTGTATAAGAAGTTCAATACGAAAAACTAGCCAAGAGTGCCAATTGTGTTTTGTTGAAAAAAATTAAATGATAGTTTCATCCACAAGAGCAGTTGGAAACTCTATTATTCCTGATATGATGGAACTCCTTGGTATTGAAACAGAAATTGCCTTGAAAGGTCCTTTGGACATCACTAACAATAAATTTTAGGCTACTAATATAATCAAATCTGCATTTCTGAAGGATAATAGTACTATGAACGATATGAAAATAATAAAATCTATAGTGAGTAAAACTAAGGAAAAGGATGTAACCTTTACAAGAGCAGATAAAGGCAACACAGTCATTGCTATCAATAGGAATGATTATGTTAAAAAAAAAATCTTGATTTTTTAGATTTATTGAAACGTGACCTACTCATGTGTACCAACAACAAATCAAAGAATTTTTGAGAAACTCAAAATCTATTTTTAACGAAGCCGAGAAGTTCAGACTAACTCTTATGAATCCTCATTCCCCAAAATTATATTCTTTGATAAAATTACATAAACAAAATTACCCTATCCGGCGAGTAGTATCATTTGTTACAGCACCATCAGTTAAGTTATCAAGAAAGTGAATACATTTAACAACAAATTATTCCAAATTTGAACCGAAATTTAGTCCTAAAAATTTTTATGATTTGATGAATAAAATATAGGATATAACTGTTCCAGATAACGCAAAATTATTTTACGTTCAAAATCTTTTCCCTAGTATACCCCTGCAAGATACAATACTCTTAGCCGAAGGTTTACTAGATAAAAATCATGTTAACCCTTTTATTAAACAAGAGATATTAGACCTTTTGTCGATATGTCTTGATATCAGTTCTCGAAATCGACCATCTAAAGACAATAGACCTGAAGTTTCTCACAGTTGGACACAGTTTTTTATAGCAGTGTTAACAAGTGTTGATGACAAGTGAGGTTTTTTTATATATTTTGGGTACCGAGTTCAAAAGAGTAGGAAGTGCTATGCGGCCTGAAGATTGGAAAACAATTGCAAGAGCTGCGCGAAGACGAGGTGATAAACCGTACAAAGTTCATGATCTTCACATCGAAGACATCATGAACTGAAAATTGTATGTGAAAGAAAACCTAGTGATGCGGAAAAAAAAATGACGATGGTTCTCAATTCAACTGGCAGAAAGTATCTTGGCTTAACTTCGAGAAGGATGAAACTTTAGATGCACGCAAAAATTTTATGAAAACTTTAAAGAAATCAGTTGCAATAAATAGAACTCTCATCCAATAACAGAACAGAAATACGAACACTTACTTTCGTTATTCGATTCTAAACCTCCTACAATTAACACAATCTACAAACCTTCATCAATGATTCAAATAGTAACCTACCACAGATCTGAACAAAATAAATGATTTCTTCAATTGAGTTTTTTCTTTTTTTGTGACATAATATCCAGTGGTACAGTCAGATTTTTTCTGAGAAATCGCTAGTAATTTTTTTAGTTTTTTGACCTTGAAAAATGAGATTTGTTGGCCCTGGAAATGGAGATTTATCCATGAAATTTGGTGTCCCTAGTACACTTTATGAATGCCTACCTGACGAAAACAAAATCATTCTAATCGGTTGAAAAATGTAAGTTTTATATGGGTGCTTCCATCTTAAATGGGTCACACTGTATATACATATGTTTTGTAAATTTTCGAAATGGAATAAAATGATAATAAAAGGCAAATTGACTGAGTTAATTGAAGTGAAAGATATGAAATAAATTACTAATGACTTGTTCATTTCTATATGTTTTGGAATAAAATCATAGTAGAATAGCAATAAGTATTTGAAATTTTTCTGAGACCTTGTTGTTTTAACTTTATTTTTTACTGTGATATTATTTTTATTCCTTGTATTATATATATATATATATATATATATATATATTATATATATACCTATTGATATATAAATTTAAATAGTTTCGAAACCAACTCCTGTAGAATTCTATCAGATATAAAATTGGTAACAGAAATATACTCACATTCGATATCTTCTTACTTCACTTTTGGTAGCCATTGACTTTTCTTTCAGGAGATACTGTTTGACAGCACCCCAAAATGCAAACCCCATAAGACCAATCTTGGATTTTTCACCTTGGTGAAAAAAGGAAAAGTGCTTCTCATTAATGCCTACTACTGCACGACCAAGAGCTAAGTAGTTATTGTTCTTGCTCTCCCAATCATTCATGAGGAAGCATAATAGTGCCATATTTGCAATGAATAGTCGCCTCTGTACTTTCATTACCCTGAAAATAAAATATTTTCAAGTTGCGTATACCATTAACTTTTTTGATGATGTGTTATTTCTATCCCAAACTTATGAGCCTAGATGTTAACGATTTTTCAGAAAAAACGACTGATAGAAAAAGTTGTTTTTGCCAACTGAGACATTTCGTCAAATTTCTTTCAAACGCTATGTTGGCATAATATTAAGTGTACCAAAACTCCAAATAGAAAAAGTTCTAGAAACACATACACAAAATCAAGTTGCCGAACAAAATCAAACACTTTTTCTATAACTCATTACCACATATTCATGAATTATCACCTGAATTGATTGATATTTTCAAGAATAAAAATGTATTTGCTAGAAAAAATATTAGAACGGTCTCCAAAATCTTTACAAAAATTAAAATTAAAATTAATCAATACCTAATTCAGTGAATTAATAAATATACGATTCAGACCACAAAATTGTGTGTCCCAGCTAAAACTTGTCACCCCCCGAATCTCCGAACTCATGAAAAAAATTGAAAATCGCTCAGACCTGTCGATTTTTATTTCAAGGGGGAACACTTTCACCAAATTCATCATCATTGTGTTGTCAACTCCCTCAGCCCCATCACCCCCCACTTCAGAATTTTCAATGGGACTACTTGTGATACATCATTTTGAAGGGAATTCAATCTCAAATACATCTGTGTACTGAAATTGAGGGTCGATCAAGTGTTGTTGAAGATATAATGAAAACTGAGTTTTGTCAAGATATTTTTATTTTTCATCACCTAAAATGTTATCGTCGTAAGAAAGTGAGTACGCCACTGTATTGAAAAATAATATGCTGTCAGAAATAATAGCTCAGAAGATGAGGCAGACGTTCTTTAAGCCTCAAGTACACGGGGCGAGTTTACAAGTTACAAGCCGGCTTTTTCAGAAGCAGCTCGTAAACTAGTCAAGTGTACTCGGTGCACTCGCTCCGTTAGCTGCTTGTAAAAACGCTTTGGAAAAAGTTGAACTGCCGGCGACTTTACACACCACTCGCCGGCTTTTGAGCGAGCTAGCTTGTATACTAGCAACGTGTACTTACAGTAGCTTGTGCACAAGTGGCTAGTAGCATTGGTCTTGAAGATGTTGGAGGAGCTGGTTCTAGCGGGAGTTGCAGTACTAGCTAAAGTGATTAAAAACGAGTTAATTAGACGACAAAATGCGAAACGGAAAGTGCATAAGAGAAACGTGTGGGTGAAACCGTGGATAGGAAGACGTACTGATTATGGTGCATCAAACACTTTACTAAAAGAGCTGAAAAACGAAGATCCTGCGGCTTACAGAAATATTTTGAGAATTACAGGTAAACAGTTTGATGAACTACTGGGAATGGCCGACGAAATGTTGTCAAAACAGGACACAACAATAAGGATGGCAATCCCAGTAACTACAAAATTAGAAATAACATTACGCTATTTAGCGACTGGTGATTCATTTTGAATCAAGTCTCTAGAGTACCTGTTTCGAGTTCCAGAAACAACAATATCGAGGTTCCTACCCCATATACTTACGGCGATTTGCTGTGTTCTTCGACCATTCATTGAGGTACGTGTAAATAATTTATTGTAATTTATTTCAAATAATTTATTTCATGTAATCTGTGAAAATGTATCAATCATCTAATTTATTGTAATTTATTTCACATAATTTATTTCATGGAATCTGTGAAAACGTATTAATCATCGCTGTTTGTAAGATGTCCTCTTCGTCGTTTGAAGAACCAGTTGCGGAAGCCATTGATTGAGGAGACGCGAGTAGAGAAAAGTTGTGAAATTCTGGTTGGACTGATCCATTGTCCAATATGTCCAACTTAGCACGAGTTATACAATTTTGAATATCCTGCTGCAGCAAAATGGCTGCTCGCTTTGGTAGCTGAGGGAGTTCACTTGCTACACACTTGCCAAATAGATCATATGGCTTATCCACAGTGGCATTGTTTGCAATGTCGTCTAACTTCTTGATTGCTTGTGATATCTCTCCCCATTGTCGCTTTCTACATTTTTTCTAAACCTTTTTCTTGGCGGCTCAGGTGGCTTAATAAATCCAGATGAGTGGGCCGTGTTTGTTTCAACAGTGGTGTTGTTCGCGATGCCAGGCATAGCAGGGTCAATGGTGTCGCCTCCCTCTTCATCTTGTTCTGAATTTTGACTTTGGTTTAGGTCCTGAAAAAAGAACACAAATTAATAATAATGTATATTTTATGTTTTATTCATTAAAACATAATAAGTACTTAAAAACAATCTTTTCCTTTCAGGTACCGAAAACTGTTGAGGATTGGAAAGAATTTGAAAAGTTATTCCTCCAGCGCTGGAATTTTCCGAGATGCTGTGGGGCGATTGATGGTAAACACGTTGTCATCAAGAGACCTCCCTGTTCAGGTTCATTATACTACAATTACAAGAAAACCTACAGTATCATACTATTTGCTATGGTTGATGCAGATGATTGCTTCACTTATATTGACGTAGGAGGAAATGGCCGAGCAAGTGACAGTGCAGTTTTTAGAGATAGTACTCTGAACATTGCAATGGAAAATAAAACCATTGGGTTTCCTGAGAACTCTGTTATCGTCGGAGACGACGCTTTCCCTCTAAGACCCGATCTTATGAAGCCTTTCAGTAAGCATGGACTAAGTGATGAAAGAAAAATATTCAATTATCGTCTTTCCCGTGCCAGACGAGTCTCAGAGAATGCTTTTGGCATACTTGCCTGGCGATTTAGAGTGTTTTCAAGACCAATGGAGTTGAAACCCGATACTATTGATAGAGTTATTTGGGCTGCTTGCAGTTTGCATAACTGGCTGCGACAGACTGCCCCAAGCCAGTATATGTCACAACAAGCAGTGGACAGAGAAGATTTTAACACAGGAGATGTAACACCTGGTGAATGGAGACAACATACCAAGATCCTACATCCATTGACCAGACTAGGCAGCAACAATGCAAGCCAAATCGCTAAAGGGATCAGACAAGCGTATATGACTTATTTCACGGAAGAAAATACTCTACCGCGGCAACGGGAGAAAGTTGAACTTTAAAATGCATAAATAATTTTGTAAAAACATAGTATGAATCTGTGATGTATTAAATTAACAATTCTTTAAATTTACTTACCAAATTTGATGTACTGCTTCTTGTTGACACAACGTCAGTCAAATAAGTAGCATCCTTAAACCAGGATAACTTTGGTACATAAACTTCATCAGTTCCACAGCCACTTTTTTTGCTTTTTTCAATTTTTTGTAATTCTGCTCTATAGACATCTTTAACTTGATTTTAGCCTTAAGCAGCTTCTCATCCATTTCGCCTAACAACTGATTTTCTTGCAGCTCAGACATAAGTCGTTTAAAACTCGCATCCCTCAACGATTTGTTGCTGTAGTCTTTATCTTTGATGTTCCACAATTTATTAAATTGTTGGTACACTTGTAAAAACAATGAAATATTACTCGAGTTCCACTTCATTTTCACAACAGGATCTAAGAAAGGCACTATAGGGAAACCACCAATAGTTTACCAAATATTCACCTTGTTAGCTTGTAAACTCGCCCCGTGTACTTGAGGCTTTTATGAAAAAAAAATTTAAGCCATGTGTTTTTGTATACGCATATCTTTGTTTACGCCTTGGTATATTGATGTATTCGTGTGCTAGAGCTACGGCTCGAATTTTCGGGGGTAATACCACGAGTGGTCGCAATACTATCGATTGTTTTGTGAGCACGAGTCGTAATTATTGAGATAATTTCACGAACCAACCAAGTTATTATTTGAAATTTGATCGAGTAAACAAAGTGAATTCTTCAATAGTTGCAACTAATGAATGATAAACATGAAGTCTGTCAACCTGACGTTTATGTCATATTAGATTACAATATGTATCATTGCTGTTTATATTTGTGGTTGACTTGACGACGTGGTCTTTCCGGATCGGAAAGAAAGGAAGCGTGTACTTTCGCGAAATCCCATTCTGATTGGTCCTCATATCGCAGGAGACGCGACTTTCATATAGTGAGTGAAATTGTCAATGAAATTCATCCAGAAAAAAAACACATCATATCAGTACGTGCTTCAATTGATGAATAAGTTCATGGAGTCGGGATCAATGCTAAATAAAAAAACATGAACGAGAGAAGCCTATGAGAAATGGAAGGGTTGCTGTTGCAGTTGTAGGACATGCAGTGATAGACAAAATTCAAACTTTAGGACTATTTCTGGAGTTTTCTGATGGATTTTCGACCCAATTATTCCTATTGTATAGGATTATGGCAATAAGCGTCGTCCTGGTAGTGCAGGACATCTTGTTTCTCTCTTGACAAGCTTATTGTGAACAATGCAATGCAGATTTCTTTATTTGTATTTGTGGTTAAATTAATCAGGCAAGTTCTGGGTATTGCTTTGGTTGAGGGGCTGGAGTTCAGATGGCGCCCGTGGTTTAGTGAATGCTAGGCTGCGGGCGGTGTCTCAGCTTCTGCCTTTACATGGAGAGTTCGCTGAATCATTTGTTGCAGACATTAGTTATTGTCTACAGAGACCTACCCTATACTGATGAGGGCAAGAACCCAGAAATCGATCTATAGGTGGTCTAAATGTTTCAATGAACATTTCCATGTAACTAGCAATTGCGGAGACATCCTTGTTAGGACTCTGCACGGAAATTCATTAGATGTAATTCAACGTTCGTCGTGGTATTAGCCAGGAAAGTAGTTGTTTCCGATGGATTTTCGACCCAATTATTCCTATTGTATAGGATTACGGCAATAAGCGTCGTCCTGGTAGTGCAGGACATCTTGTTTCTCTCTTGACAAGCTTATTGTGAACAATGCAATGCAGATTTCTTTATTTGTATTTGTGGTTAAATTAATCAGGCAAGTTCTGGGTATTGCTTTGGTTGAGGGGCTGGAGTTCAGATGGCGCCCGTGGTTTAGTGAATGCTAGGCTGCGGGCGGTGTCTCAGCTTCTGCCTTTACATGGAGAGTTCGCTGAATCATTTGTTGCAGACATTAGTTATTGTCTACAGAGACCTACCCTATACTGATGAGGGCAAGAACCCAGAAATCGATCTATAGGTGGTCTAAATGTTTCAATGAACATTTCCATGTAACTAGCAATTGCGGAGACATCCTTGTTAGGACTCTGCACGGAAATTCATTAGATGTAATTCAACGTTCGTCGTGGTATTAGCCAGGAAAGTAGTTGTTTCCGATGGATTTTCGACCCAATTATTCCTATTGTATAGGATTACGGCAATAAGCGTCGTCCTGGTAGTGCAGGACATCTTGTTTCTCTCTTGACAAGCTTATTGTGAACAATGCAATGCAGATTTCTTTATTTGTATTTGTGGTTAAATTAATCAGGCAAGTTCTGGGTATTGCTTTGGTTGAGGGGCTGGAGTTCAGATGGCGCCCGTGGTTTAGTGAATGCTAGGCTGCGGGCGGTGTCTCAGCTTCTGCCTTTACATGGAGAGTTCGCTGAATCATTTGTTGCAGACATTAGTTATTGTCTACAGAGACCTACCCTATACTGATGAGGGCAAGAACCCAGAAATCGATCTATAGGTGGTCTAAATGTTTCAATGAACATTTCCATGTAACTAGCAATTGCGGAGACATCCTTGTTAGGACTCTGCACGGAAATTCATTAGATGTAATTCAACGTTCGTCGTGGTATTAGCCAGGAAAGTAGTTGTTTCCGATGGATTTTCGACCCAATTATTCCTATTGTATAGGATTACGGCAATAAGCGTCGTCCTGGTAGTGCAGGACATCTTGTTTCTCTCTTGACAAGCTTATTGTGAACAATGCAATGCAGATTTCTTTATTTGAAGTTTCTGAAAGCAGCGTACAGTTGTGTGCATCAAAAAGTCGTACAAGATTTGTATGGTGTCTAGCTGAGGCATAGCACTAATTGCACTGGAAAAATGTTGAAGGCACGTTACTGACAAAAACAGTTTTAATTCTAACACTACTGGTCAAAGTAGCTGAGAAGTTCAATTATTATTGACAAGCCTGACTCACAATAGCCTATAACTGCTGTACGACTTTTTTTAAATGCAGAATGTACAAGATTTTAATGAAGATGATCCTGATAGAAGTACAGAGTTTTGTGAAATCATGACTCAATTATTGATTGGGGTTAATAATTACCTCTACAATGTGTGATTTTCTGATGAATCTTCTTTTTATTCAAATGGACGTGTGAACAAGCACTACTCCATATACTGAAGTGACGGAAATCCCCATTGGTACTCCCCAGAAATTGAATGTTTGGGCTGGTATTCTGGGAGACTATATTGTACGTCCAATATTTTATTGATGGTAACCTCAACGGACAAACATATCTTGAACTTCTTAATACAACTGTGAACCCCAGAATCACTCAGTTACTTGAAGACGATGATAGGCTACTTGAAGGTCAGCTCACCTTTCGACAAGATGGACCTTTCTTACGATCATAACATTTCAGGTGATGAATCATAAAAATATCTTGATAAAACTTAATTTTCATTGAAACTTCAACAACACTTGATCGATCCTCAACTTCAGTACACCGATGTATTCAGGGTTGAATTCCCTTCAGAACGATGTATTACAAGTATAGTAGTCCCATTGAAAATTCTGAAGTAGGGGGTGCTGAGTATGAGGTGGTTGACAACACAATGATGATGTATTTGCTGAAAGTGTTTCCCCATGAAATAAAAATCGACGGGTATGAGCGATTTTCAATTTTTTTTCACGAGTTCGGAGATGAGGGGGATGACAAGTTTTAGTTGGGACACACTGTATGAAACGGTAATAGTTACTCTAGAGTAGTAAGCGTATAGCTCTTGAAAATGCTAACTTTGTTAGCGAGACGCGCGTCGAGTGGAAGTGACGTAGTTTTGGTGTTCTGGGCAGTTTCTATTTCTTGAATTGTATTCACACCAAAGGTTCCAAACATCCATTTTCGATTAGTAGGAATTTGATATTTCCAATATCGAATGAACAATTTTCTCTCAAACTGTTCTATGTGGTAAATGTTACTTTATTGAACGATTTTATTAACGGTTGTTAAAACAAGCAATTATTGAAACAAACTTTTTGGAAAAATTCAGGCCAATTGAAATGATGGAAGTCTGAAACGAAATGTTGTGAGAAAAATCCAGTAATGAAATATTTTTACAAGAAACTATACAAATCACTCTCATACCATTTTCACAATATCTCTGAAGTGACTAGGCAAAAAACACCAAAACCTGATATTCTCAATTCCAAACCCAGATAGCACTGTACGTCCCGAGGATGTCCATTTTAAGTCCCAATCAGGTTCGAACGTCCCAGAACCTAATATGGACATCCTGGGAACGTCCGACTCGGAACGTTTTAGGGACATCCGATGCGAATATCCCCAGGACGTCCCCAGGAAATCCAAACTCTTGTGGCTTTTTCAAAAATTTAAAACGTGTTTTGGTTTAATTTTCCGTCATAAATTACAAACATTTTCCACTGAGCTTATTAAGCTCAGTGAGTTTCTCCAGTTGTCACCAGTATTAGATGAATAGTCGTTATATCGTTATCAATTTTGCATGGTTATTTTGTTCGCGCTAGGTTAGTCAGGTCAGGTTAGGTTTGCTAGTAATTCACGCATTTTCAACTCAATTTGCCTCATTCTTATCTTTTCGATTAAACTTCCCGCCATTACAGTGACCAATCACAGAGCGCTTATTGCGTTCCTTTTATTGTCGTCCATATTTCAGTGAGTTCACAGTCTCGAGTCGTTGGGATGGCGACTTAAATCACACTCTTGATAGTTTATTATTTCTCTAACAATTCTCCAATTATTTTTTCTTTTATTTTAAACCTGTGACTAAGTGCATCTTGAAGTTGATTTGTGCCATTTGTGGTCCTGTGCTGGGTCTTATCTTTTGCCTTGTGGTTTCCTAACCTAACTTATAAACATAATTTCTGGTTGTGACGGAATTTGACGTTATTTTTACAATCAAAAGAATCTGAGATATCTGAGAAAATATAAAATCACGTATTTATTGCTGTTGTGAGCCGTGACTTCCATAATGTTCTATAGGTATTATGTTTTGTAATTGATGTAAATGTTTGTGTCAGAATTTAAAATAATTTATAAATGCTTTTTCGAAAATCACTTTCCATCATTATCCTTTTCACTTTTTCCAGTTGGTATGTCACTTTCTATTGACTAGGATCATGGGTTACAGAAAACCTTGAAAATTGATATCCTAAAAACATCCTTAGGGTGTCCAAGGGACGTCCATGGTCCACGTACAGGGACATATGATGGACGTCCCCAGAACGTTCCAATTTGTAACATCAGATGTCCCCAGGACATCCTAAGGACGTCTAATGTCCAGTAATGGACGTCTTCGGGACGTCTTGAATGTCTTAGATTTATGTCCTGTGAACGTACTGGGGACGTCTTTGTGTTATCTGGGAATATATTTAAGGTAGCTGAAGATATGTACCTACAGAACCTGTATAAGTTTAACTCACCTAAAATTTTTTCCATACACCGCTATTAATACATCCACGAGTAATGCTGGAAGTATATGCTGAATCAATACACGAAGATAAAAATTGTACCAGCATTTGGTAGCAACCAGAGAGAACGTGCTCAAAAACTTTTCTGGTGGGTTGTCAAAAACGTATTGTTGATGTGTTTCATAGTCAGTCAAAGTGAGGTATATATCGGTCGAAACATTGCACACCATCAAATCTTTCTCTTGATTTCCGAAACTGCAAAATAAAAGAACAAATTTGATACAACAAAAATATCACAGGAATATAATATAAGGTATGAACGATAAAAAAAAATATTTATGATATCCTACGATATTTTAATGATTTTAATGTCCAGCTCTAACACTCAATAATTGACTCCAGTCACTGCCATCAAAGCTGCAACTACCAAAGTATATTTTGTTTTCCTTTGTCATAGAAAAATGAGAAATGTAGATAAAATGATAAAAAATTGTTTATTATTCATCAATCCTGTATTATTTATTCCACTGTGTCTAGATTTGGTACCTAAATGATATTGAACAATTGGAAAACCACTTTAATTTGGTATCACGACACGTTCAAACGGAACCAAACGAACCAAACATTCTCCGTTAAGTTCTCAAACGTATATTTTATGCCATTTCACTAACAAGGCACAACGAAGGTGATGACGGTCCTATTTTTGGTCCTATAGGGATCCCATAACTTGGGTGCAGTGTGAAGGGACTTCATCGATTAGCTTTTGGAAACCATGACGTTCTGGCATGTAACAACAAGTGAGTTGCCTTGCTGGTGATTGCGGATGCACTCGGATTTCAACTTCGTGGCATTTATTCATTCCTGTCTCCCGGTATGCTCACACAGTTTTTTTTTTCAGAAATGATCAGATCGTAGTGTAATGTAATGAAGACGAATCCAGCCCTGGCCCAGATCGTAAACAGATCCTTTAATCATCCAATGTGTCATCGATTCATCGGTTAGACAAGCAAGAGTTTTCTCGAACAGTGGAATTGGCAAACAACCCAGTTACAAATCACAACGGCATTCATCTAAATAGTAAACAAGATGATGTTGTCAGTCGACGATTCGAGGTGTGTCTGGAAGATTCTTCTCTATTGCAAAATCATTCGATGTGCTAAATACCAAATCATTGGAAGATACTCCAACAGAATTCGGTGAGTTTGAAAAAAGAACTGCAAAAAAATTCGAAGAATTTTAAAGAAGAACTTTCAGAAAATTCGAATAGTCTGAAAAAAGAACTTCAAAACTACTCGAAAACTCTGGAAGAGAAGCTGCTGGAAAATTCGAATAGTTTAAGGGAAGAACTTCGAGAAAATCTTCTAGAAAATTCGAATGGTTCAAAGGAAGAACTTAAAGAAGAAGTTCTGGAAAATTCAAATGGTGTAAAAGAAAAATTTCAAAAAATTTCGAAGATTTTGAGAAAAGAGCTTCTGAAAAATTCGAAGAACTTGAAAGAAGAACTTTGTGGTATAGCGAGCCGGTTAGAAGAGATAATGAAAACCGTCGAGACAGAGATGCAGAAAATCAAAGAAGAAATTGAGGAATAAATCAACGAAACGAAAGAGAAAATTAGTAAGTTAGGAAACGATACACACACCACAGAATCTGTCAGTGAAAATTCAATGCTGGAACTGGATGACGTTCAAAAGGGTTTGAAAGATGTGAAGGTCAGTTTGGAAACAGGAAAGCTCTTCATAAAACCACCTCAGTTCGATGTAAAAATGCCATGGGCAAATTACCGCCGACAATTTGAAGCTACAGCAAATGCGAATGAATGGAATGCAGAGTTTGTAGCATTAACAATGGCGTTGCGTGGGGAAGTAACGTATATTTTACAAACCCTCACGGCCCAAGAACAGGAGGACTTTGAGCAGCTGATAGAATTACGGTGTAGACAGACCCATATAGAACATGTATACCACTCACAGCTCAAAAATCCCTGCCAGGAATCAAGCGAATCCTTACAGGAATTTGCATATCTGGCCACACCGGAAAAGGTAATGGAGCGATTAGCGATTCAGGCATTTATAGATGGGCTTCGCGACTAGAAAATCAGACAGGCATTGACACTAGCTCATCCAACACATTTTGTGAATGCACTATCACGCAATTTGGAATTTGAGGTGGCAAACAATCTTTCAAGGGCCAAAATAAGGTCCAATTGATGAAAGAAGACACACAGGATACTACCACTCTTGAAGCTACCATAAGAAAGGTGATTATAAAGAAGTATTGCCTGAGAGAAGACTAATTAGGTGCTGGAGATATGGTAAAATTGGGCAAGTGCGTAGCTCTGTGGACAGGAGTGTTCGTGGTATAACGTCAGCTCGGATAGCTTTCAAAAGTTGTAATTTTATTTGATCATGCGGATAGATTCGCTTACACTGAAAAAAATATGGTACGTTATATCAATAAATGCCGTTTTTTACCTCTCCGTTCATTAGCAAAATACATTTTTCATCGTGGCAATGAATAAATATTCACTGACCTTTGTAGGTATTTATTGATACAACGAATTCAAGTTTATTGAGATCAAAGATGATCGTTTCTTACATTTATGAACAGTTTTCGTTGCTCCTGCGGAAAAGTTTATTGAGGTGAGGAAAGGGGTACACTGAGATCAATGATGATTTAATTTCAGACCTATGAACATATTTCGTTAAGGCTTTGAAAAAGATTATTGAAATGAAGAAAAAAGTACATTGGAACAATGTATATTATTTCATGAAAAAAATGTGGTACATAATATCGATGAATACAGTTTATTACCTTTCCGTTCATTGGCACAATTAACTTTTCATCGTGATAATGATTAAACATTCACCGATGTACGAAGGTATTTATTGATACAATGAATTCAAGTTCATTGAGATCAAAGTTGATGGTTTTTTATATTTATGAACAGGTTTCGTTGCTGCTATGGAAAGGTTCATTGAGGTGAGGAATGTGACACTGAAACAATTTGAAATTGTTCATCACATCAATGAACATAATTCATGGTCCCAGAGCACTGATGTATATATTTAAAAAAATATGGTACATTTTATTGATGAATACCTCTTTGTTTATTGGCACAATACATTTTTCGTCGAGTCAATAAATGACCATTCACTGAAATATGTATGTTTTTATTGTTACAATGAATTCAAGTTTATCGAGATCAATGATGATCTATTTTCAGACCTATGAACATGTTTCATTGCGGCTATGGAAAAGATCATTGAAATTAAGAAAGAAGTACATTGAAACAATGTATACTATTTTATGAATAAAATGTGGTACATTATATCAATGAATACCGTTTATTACCTTTCCGTTCATTGGCACAATACATTTTTCATCGTGACAATGATTCAAGTTCATTGAGATCAAAGATGATCTTTTTTTACATATATGAACAGGTTTCGTTGCTGCTATGGAAAATTTCATTGAGGTAATGAATAATTCTTACAACGAATCCAAGTTTATCGAAATCAATGATAATCTATTTTCAGATCTACACACAGGTTTTATTGGGGCTATGGAAAGATCATAGAAGGTGTAACGAAGTTACTAAGTCCCAGTTTCGTTAGGCAGATAGAAGCAACATTTTCCTCCCATTCTATAACTCCGTAATTAATATGTTCATGAATATAATAATAAGCCATATGTCGAACCAAGCCATTTCGTGTTTAAATATACTCATAAATTTTGCCGGCATCTGTTCAGCCGAATCCTCGCATAGAAATCTCCGTTGCTGGCAAGTTAGCTTTAGCTGGTAGTACACAGCGCCTCCACTAGAGGGACGACTCCGTACGACTTCGTTGTTTGCACAGAGCTGGTTAACTTAAGCAGACAGAAGCGATCGTTGAAGCATCTTCTCAAGTAGCACAGACTACAGAGACATCCGAAGAGCTCCGAAAGGAGCCAGCCGAAATAAAAGATAACTTGTAGATACGCCTTCCAATCAGGATTGCGATGTTCTGATGAATGCATGTTAATTATTTTGCATATTTTTCGGAAACTCACTGTATGCTCAATATCAGTGGGAGGCCTTCATTGCATTTACGAATGATATGCAATGATTGAATAAATACCACTTATTCAAATGAAAAACAAAATAATTAGTTCAATGTGTGAAAGCATCACGAGAATAAACTGAAACATAGATTTAATGTATATCAATTATTGAATCAAGGAATAACCGATACTTAATAATCACCGTTCATTGGATTGATGAAAAATATCCATCGTCCAACTAATCTGAATCATTATATCAATCATACAGCATTCATTCGAAGAATGGACAATAATAACTAATTTGATGAATACAGTTTCATCAGTTGAACGAATACAATTTTTTGCTTGGGTGAACACTCTTCATTCGTTTGATGAATGGAATTCATTACCATAACGAACCTATTTAATGTACTTGATCATGATATCAATGAAAGCATTCATTGATATAAGATAAGATAAGATCCGTATTCATAGTATGAATAACCAGTGGTACATTGACATAACGATTGCGTTCATTGGACCAATATTGATAAAAATATTCATTGAGTCACTGAACTTTTTCATTGTATTCAGGTACCAATTTTTTTCTGTGTAACTTTAAGTTCAATATTTTCAATTTTCAGTTTGACTTCCGTTGGGACCAATGGCGTTACAGGAGTTTCATCTCTAGCTCGTACTAATCGGATGGTATGTTTACCATAGGAAATCACTAAAAATATTCAGAAAATGTCTAATGGGTATTAGCATGTTGAATGTTAGATGGGTTGGGTTGATGACTCCAGTGTTGGTGGCGGTGAGAAAGGTCCAACCTGAGGTGGCCAAGTGTTCAATATCTTCATCAGTGTAGGTCAGAAAGCTTCTGACAGTACTGACAATTCCAACTTCACGAACTGTTTCCACTTTGTTCATAGCTAGCAGATTGAAACATAAAAGCGCCAGCATTGTTAACGAATGTCACCCGGCCATTTCCTTTGGTTCTCTCAACTTCTCCGCTGATGAATAGCAGGCTGTCGTACAAGGCATCATTGGCATGAGATTGATTGATGTTGATTTCAATAATATCATTGTTGCGGAAAGACTTTGACATATAGGTAGTAGGTCACTGTACCTTTTGTATGGATTCACCGTTGTGCGGTTTTCGGAAAATGTTAAACAGTTGATTGGACAACATGATAACCGAGAGTTTCCAAAAACAATGTATTCGTATGGGACGGTGTGTCGTTGCAGAAGGCTTCAAACGTAATGTTGCTATCAATGTGTATGGTTCCTACTTTAATAATATCCACAGGCAGATCTGATGCGTGATGCAAGTTGAGGTGGAGAAGTTCAGACGAAAACCCCAAAATGCGACCTAAACTATTCGAGTGCTTCGAGCAAAATATTTCGCTTTTAAGCGTATTTTTATTGGGTTTGAGATAAAAAAAACCTCAGGGTTTTCCTTGTACGTTTTGGGTACGATATTTTGCTTATCAAATCTTCAATACTACTAATTTCGTAAGATCCAGCAGGAATATCGATAGTTTTTCGGTTAGTCACATGACCGTTTTCGTGGCAATATAATTTCGTTCCTTCTTCAATGTTGGGTATACTGCTGTAAGAATGGAAGCTGAGCGAAGCCAAACTATATTCTGAATCAGAATCCAATCGAATGGGTGGATTGAAATCGATGGAAAGCATTGAAGAACGACTCGTTAGCGTTAATATCATAGACATGAAACACATCAAACAATCACACACCTTAAATTAAAAAAATCATTTATTATTTATTACAATAATAATATTCATATTGTAACATAACAATATCAGTATACATTATTTGTTGTAGCGGTGGCGCTGCTGCAGGAAAATCATGTCAGAGATGAATGAAGGGTAGGCGGATCTGCAAAGCGTATCGATGTTCGTAATTCTTTGGTAATCTGTGCCATATGTAATCAAATATTCGATTGGTATGCATTACAGCAAATCCCTCAAAGATTTACTTCGAAGTAGATCGTTTTTAGCGGGCATTATGAAGTAGAAACTTTAGGCAAAGATGTCCGCAGTTATTATGATTGTAATTTTGATATTGATCATTATTATATGTAATTCTCACCCTCTTCCCAAAGTATCTCGCTAATTCCATTGGAGGTTTCAGATTGCCGAAACTGTCGAAATATTGTGCAACGTTGTTGGTTTTATTGTAAGCTACCCAATAAGTGCCCGCATTCAAGTGTGAATCCAAGTTTATCACACCGCATTCTCGCAGCCAAGGACCACAAGTTGGTAACGTATCACGCATAAAGACTCCACGAAAATGCGGTATTTTAAGTTGACGAGCACACAGTAGAATTTCCGAAACGTATAATGCTCTATTAGTTAGCTTATCTAAAAGTTTTTTGTTTTTTTAAGAAAGAGCCTCGTCCTTTACGTTGATGTTGTTTTTTCAGAAACAAATGCTCCATGAATTTATTATGACGTTGATCTTCTTCCAGTTTCTTTTTGGGATTTTTTGCATCTATTACGGTTTTTGCGACAGCGCTCGCTTCACCTGCCAACGAACCCAAAGCCGAAAGGGCAGCAAATATAGGTATGAGTTGAGCCGAAACTCGTTTTTTTGTTCTCAGGGGCGACAATTCATTTATTCGTGGGTTAGGGCCGGTGTGGATGCAGAAAAAAAATACTGTTGCTCGTTGCAGCTTGGTTTAATTATATTGGCGATGTTAGCTAAAAATATGAAGACTTGAACTATGTGCAAAATCAAGAGACAGAGATAATCCAAATTGATATTTTAACAGGAAAAAAAACTTGGAAGCTTCAGACATTATCAATAAAACATCTTTCATTAATTATAGTTGTTTTACTTACCTAAAAATATGAAGACCAACAATAACTTGGAAACATTTATAATGAATTTGCGTTAAGTCGCTAGGGTTCTATCAAGTTTAGCTTGCCAAAATTGACTCAAAAGTGTCGGTTTCACGATAATAATGTTAAAGAAAGAAAAAGCATTAATTTAAAAAATGTCATAAAAACATCCTGTGTATTATTTCCAGTTTGAAAATACTCAAATCAGATAAGTGGCGCCATCTAATAATAAGAGGCGAAAGTTACAGACGTACTTAATATTGTTAAGTAGAAAACTTGAGTGACTTTATATGAATAATCGGTTGCCTAAATATGTTTTGTCATAGAGTGGCAAGACTCCTCCAGATTTTGCATCGAATGGAATAACCCTAGGTTAGCCAAGACAACAAATTGCCAGCAGAATTGAGATATTAGTCAACATTTAGTCAAGGCATTGTTTATAGAGAAGGTCAAGGAGTATCAGGACATCTTCGATATCGAACAAGAAAAAGAAGGTAGAAAGAAGGTGGGTCAGTACAAAATTGATAGGTACTGGATATGCTCGACCAATCCGTCAATCAGCCAGAAGACTTCCTCTTGCCAAGAAGGCAGAGGCTGACAAAATCGTCAACGATACGGAAAAAGAAGGAATAATTGAACCGTCCGACAGCCCCTAGCATAGAAATTATATTATATATACTTACTCTAGAATGCCAATTCAATGGGACGAAAGTGTTGTAAAAAGTTCGATGCATTATTTAGTGCACATGATCAGGACTATTTTCATTCATACCAGGGTGGGTTTCAGTGCGATTTTTAAATGATTCATGATATTGAGTGAAATCGATTTAATAATACGTTGGTGTCAGGGCAGTCTATGAGACACGAAAAGTTTTGGTGGGCATACCTATGTTGTGAAACTGAATTCATCGAATAAAATAACAATGAAAAAATATATCTTGAGTAGGTAACTATTGGTGAAGTTCTGATTCCCACGGAAAGAAACATCCTGTATTGTTCAGAGAACATCGTGAGAACCAAAGGAAGGTAGGTAGGAATTGCTATTCTGGGAAACAGATGTTTGGCATGTCTCCAAAGTGACGGCATATGGATGTGCTGAGGACTGGAGCTCGACGGGTCAGTCTCGAAGGGACCGCTAACGGTGGAACGATTGATAATATTTCGCAAGAGCATCGTTCATGGAAATATATATAAAACACAGACAGATCGCCAACCTTTCTGCGATGTTCCAGAGGAGTGAGCTAGCTTGTGAGTGAAGTTGTTGGATCACCATGCCATGTCATGCCTTTTGCTCTCGTCAAGCTTAACATGATTTATATAAGCCAAACGTAAAGAAAGGATTAATATTCTCAGTGTTATCAAAGATGGGAGTTATTTCTGCTCTATTTATGTTATTTGTTAGATTTGCCATCAACAATTCATATTCGAATAGGTACTTACTAAAAATAATGGATTCCAGGAATAAATATTTCCTTTATTTCCACACCATAGAACCAAGCACGTCAACATTGTCAAAATTAAAATTTCACTACAGAAAAATCCGTAACATACACACTACCGATGAATAATTGAAGTAAACAACAGTAATAAGAAAAGCACATCTAAATAAACACAATAACGTTAATGGTTAATTTCACATTGAACTCAAATCGCCTAAACCACCAAACTAACCCAAACCGGCTCTAGCAAACTACCTTCCTTCCACTGCGACAATTGAAAACTGTTAACACTGTTGCACGATCGCACGATCCCAACAATTCAACCGGAATTTGGGTAGGCTTAACAGTAATGTTAGATTATTTTCGACAGAATCTCGACTACAAAGATAAAATTTCCTGAAATTTATCAACGCTGCAGAGCTAGGAGACCGGTTATGGGCATGCGCATTGATGAAAACATTTGGAATTTTACAACACTTTTCAGTGTCCCACGAAGAGGGGATTGGCATTCTAGAGTAAGTATATATATTATAATTTCTATGGCACCTAGTCATAGTCATACACTTGTACTGGTAAAGGACGGATCGACACGCTTCTGCGTTTACTATCGTCAACTTAACAACGTGACGAAGGACAGTTACGCTCTCTCGAGAATAGAAGATACCCTAGACACTTTAGCTGGCTCAACAATTTTTTCGACATTGAGAGTAGATATTGGCAAGTAGAACCCTGGCATCAAATGATAGAGAAAAAAGGCCTTCACTATCGGCTCAGTATTGTGTTTTTGAATATTTTATGAATTCACCCTTATGATACAGGGTAGTGATAAATAATTATAATAAAGGGTGATTATACATAACAATTCTCCACCGTTTAATAAAAATTAATAAACTTCAAAGATCCAAACGATCAATAGGTTTTCTAATCCTAGTAGAACGTCGCAGTTGTTAAATTGTTTCGGGTGCCTGAGATTTCTGTT
Organism: Chrysolina haemoptera; assembly: GCA_958298965.1. Lineage (NCBI taxonomy): Eukaryota > Metazoa > Arthropoda > Insecta > Coleoptera > Chrysomelidae > Chrysolina > Chrysolina haemoptera. The sequence goes on along the minus strand of OY282597.1, from coordinate 12,026,340 downwards.
CTAATGCCATTCCCGGAATCGCCAAGGGTGGATCTATACCGAAGTGGAAGAATCATCAATGATGCCTTTTCTGTCTGATGATGGTATGAAAGGATAATGGTGTCACACGATATCTCAGTAAGAATGAAGTTTTTCATGTAATGTGCCAGGTTCATTCATCATGCATTTCAGTTTTGTTTTCAAAGTTTGACAATACCGTTCAGCTTGCCCATTTTTTGCTGGAAGACCAGGTGCTATAGTAAGTTGTGAACTTCCATTTCGTGAACAGAACCCTTCGAACTCCATGGATGGAGGCATTGTCACTCACTAATATTTCTGGTAATCCATGCCTACTACACATTTCACGCAAGGAATGTATTGTTCCTGCAGTAGTAGGAACTTACCGCGACAATAATATTTCTGACCATTTCGATCTAGCATCCACAACAATGAAGAAATAGTGGTTGAGGAATGGACCAGCGTAGTCCATATGAACACGTTGTCAATTCTTAGTAGGTGCTTTCACAGGATTCTTCTTGGTATCACATGGTTGACAGCTTCTTGCCAGGTTTTCTATGTCGGTGTCGATGCCTTTCCAATAACAGTAATTCCTCGCCAAAGATTTTATTTTTACCATTCCAATATGATGGAAATTATCGAATTATCTATGGCTTTTATAATATGCTTGGCATCTCCAGAACTAGATAGAAGACAGTTGATTGAAGATACATTTTGAAAGTTCATCAAAAACCCCAAAGTACACGGAAAGTACAATTTGCATAGCTTAGGTGATCAGACACTGTCTAACCAGTCTAAAATCAGAAACAAAACAGAAACTTCAATTATGGAACTAAAAAAATCTTGTAAATTCCAAAAAACAACATGAATTACCTTATATAAACTGAACATCATTTCGCGGTTGACCTCTCCGTACGTAAGTGTCATTGGAAATTATAAATTTTCGTTGGAATACTTACTCGATTGATTTTTTCCAGGTTGCCACAATTATTGATTTCACCACATTATCTACGAAAACATAATCCTGTTTTGATTGTTTATTGCTGTGGAGAACCTTCATTATTCCTGGAAATATTCGAATATTCATATTATACACTGGGGGTTAAAATGTTTGCAACACATGAAAATTACAAAAAAAAAACACTTTTTCATTAAAATCTCAGCGAAGTGGCTCTGTTCTAGAACGTAAAAGACTTTTATGTTATAGTTATTTATGTACCAAGAACGAAAAACTGTCTATTACATTCGAGCCTGCAAATTGATATCCAGTCGAGGCTAGCAAGCATCAGGTGAGACAATAGAAAGTGTCGACCTCTACAAATTACTTTCTAATTTTCGATTTACGAATCAATAATCGACTATTTTTTCAGGCAAGCATTTTTCTTCCGTGGACAATTTTCGTCCGCAAACGTTTTTCGTCCGCTGTGGTCACTATGATATGGCATATAGTGACCACAGCGGACGAAAAGCGTTTACAGACGAAATGTATCTGCGGACGAAAGGTACTTGCCTTAAAAAATGTAATGAAAATGAAATTAGTACCTTAAATGCATTTTTTTGTAGAGGTCGACGAAAAAAGATTTTTGCGTCCTGTTTATTATTGAGTGAGAGATAGCAGCCTAAATCGCACATCATTTTATAACTAATAAGATCACTTAAGATGTGTTTTAGCATGTGTCTTGACTACCATTATGGTAGTCCGGCAGTTCCGTTGCGTTTGGAGGGAGAGGAGGAATATTCAACAAATTACGTAATACCAGCCTATTTTTTTCATTTTCAATGAATATGTGGAGTAACCAAAGTGTGACCGGATTATACAGTGAGTTTCAAAGAGTTGGCACCGTATGGAAAACTTTTTTGTTATCCATTTGTCAGAAAAATGTTTCTTCCATAAAAATTGGTGCATTGCGAAAAAATTGCATGTAAATTTTCAAAATGGTGTAAAGGGGAACTCAAAAATAATAATTTTCCTCATTTTTGATATCATCAACAAAGTCTATTGAGAAAAATTATTTAGAATCAAAAACTATAATCAAATTTAAAATTTCAACCACCTACGCAGCAAAGTTATTCTTACCTTTTTTCTTATGATTAAAGTATTCGTAAATTCGCAATTTTGAATTATTCAATTATTTAACATTAATTAATTCATTTATTCAATAATTTTCTGCTTTTATGGACATACATAAGAATGAAATATGAAATTTGCACCATAAAGCTATTTAAAATGCGAACAATTTTCAACAAACGTTTGAAAGCATTCAAATTGTCACCCTGTATCTGGAAAACTATATACTGTTGGACAAGCAATCATATGAATCTTCATGTAGTTGATCAAGACCCATACTTCATTAAAAAATTGTTAAATTCTAGCCGTTTGTTTTCTAATTTTAACGGTTTGAGTGAAAATCAAAACGATTATAGTATTGATTTTCAACTATTTCTATGAACATTGTCTTGTCATGCTGTAATGCAACACCCTTTGTGAGATATTATTTTTTATTTGTATGGAGGGACTCATGAGCTACAACTCAGATATGATAAGTTCATTTCTAAAAATCAAATCGATGCATAATACCCAAAATAGCGAAAATCGAATTTTTGACACCCTGTATCTCGAAAACTGGTCATAGGATCGATCTGTAAATTGGATTACGTGATGAGGATGCCAAGATCTACAATATATCAAAATTTGAGCAAAATTAGCCGAAAGCCATTTTACGTACTAAATGTGCAGGGTCCTTTCAATAATGGTAATAGGTTTTATTTGTAATATTGAGGGAAGGGTGAATATTTGATATTTCAAATATTGGCGTGAGGTTTTTGTAACAATCTTAATCAATATAGGATTAATATAATTTATTAAATATGTATGAAATAATATTCAACCAATGTGCTATCAAACTTGGGTATACAATATTGTTTTTATCTCTAGAATTGATATGAGAGGAATATTGGAATCGCAATATTGATGCTATAGCTGCTGGAAACAATATTTAGGCAATATTGGTTTATCAGTTTTATAGTGGTGAAAATTATTAAACCAATATTGACTCAGTATTATTTTCACATTTACAATATATCCATATTGGTAAAATATGAAATCAAGGTTCAGCCAATATGGCTACCAGGAGACAGTCATTCAAACAATATCACCTATATTGTTCGTTTTGGTTCAATCACGAAATGTCACGAAAAGTGAATTAACAATGAAAGATACTTATTTATTAATTTTTCTTTCAAATATTAGTTTTAATGCAGTTTTCGAAAAAATATTGTTTGCATTTCGAATGCAAAATAATACTTTTGCGTTCGAGAATTGAAGTTATAACCATTTGAGATTCAAGAGATATACAAAAATATTTAAATAGGAATCGTTTCTGCAAAATCTACCGAAATATTAATTTCAACATATTCTACTTGACCACCAATATGGCGTCAGGATGAAAAATCTATTTCAAATTAGCAGGGTTATTTCTGAGGATGCCAAAAAAAGTAAATCGGAAAAATTGTTCACAATCAAATTTTAGACATGCAAATTTTTTTTTCTACAACTGCTATGGAAAGTAATGTATTTCTCATAGCTTACTTACTTTCAAAACCATGTATTGCTCATACTGTGAGAAATATTATTTCTCACGGCACTTTGCCAACGCCACATACAGTGACCGCCAAAAAGTGTGTACCATATGAGAAAAAAGTTTATTATTAGGGTATTGGAAAAAAGATTCTTGGTAAAAGTTTGTGCATGTCCGATAACCTGAAAATCGATTTTGACACATGTCACGTGATCGTAGGTATGGCGGCAAATTGAAAAAAATTACAATGAACATCAGACAAAAAGTCGAGTAAAATGGAAAGATATCGAAAAAAGTTATTTGAAAAAGTTGCTTAGAATACAATTTTATACACATATGCGATTTGAAAAGATAATGAGAAAAAATTGAAAATAACTATTTATTTTAAATATTTTCCTAGCTGTATAAAAATATTAAATTATTATCTTATGAATAGCTTGACCATGCTGAAATATTCGTATTCCGATGAGAATAACAAAACTTTCTCATTTTCTCCACACCAGAGAGCACTAAATGAAAAAAATTGAATTTTGTCAGAACCCTTGCTATTACATTGGTTCGTATCTAAGAGTTATAGCAGAATTCCACGATTATTGCGATGATAGGGAAATCCAAAAATATCGTGTTTTTTCCATTATAATCAATTTTTGATGATAATCATGCGCGAACGTTTCACTTCGCACATAATCTTAAAAATAGTATGCGTCAAATTAAAGAGGCTAGAGTTTTCAACATTGTATGCGAAGTGAAACGCTCTGGTACGATCATCATTAAAACTTGATTATAATCTAGAAAACACCATGTTTCTGGAGTAAAGAAAAATCTTGTAGAGAAAAAGAACATGTGAAACCCGTCGAAAGTTTTTGACGATTAAAGTGCATCAAGCTTACTTCGTAATCTTATCAACACTGTTGTATATTGAATCTATACTTCAACATTTTTCTGAACTCTCTCGATTTTAATAATGTATTATTGGTAATAAGGACTCCAAATTATACAAGCAAATTCAAGTTGGCTACGAATCAATGCATTATACAAAGTAAACAATGAGTTGGCCTTGTGAATGACCTGGTTGCACGTGAAATAAAGCCTCAATTACGCATAATCATATGAAATGGTGCCAATCGAATAATTGAGATTGATCTTCTTTCAGGTAAGTCGATTAATCTTTAAAATAGCACATCGTTTTCTTCATCAGAATTGAGGGTAAATGATATCTTTATTATTTATATGATTGAAAATCAAATTTACTATCAGATACGTGAGTGAAAATTTCAAAAAAATTAAATAGTCTTGGCCAAACATCGTCCAATATTATATCCAGAAACGTTCGAAGTATATCGCCTATTTTCTTATTTTCTCCATCGATCAATTGAACGGTATTCAATCCAAGACAATGTGACAATGGGGATCTGCCCTGTGATAGATGTTCTGTATTTTTGCCAAGATAATTCAGAACAGTAAGTGACAACCGTGTAGCAACAGCCCAAAACAGAGATCATGAACCCCATCCTAGAAGCTATCTCCAAATACCATGTCTTGGTTTATTACGAATACGAAACAAGAAAAGAAATCGTCATAGGTTAACCTCTGAATCTGAACACACGTACCTGTTGCTCCAGCGATAATAATTCCCATTGGACCATTGAAGTTATCTATCCAACCTTCAAAAGGGTCAATGCCAGTGCCAATGACTGAAAAATAAATCATTCGATCAGATCATCATTTTTATCATCATCATTTTCTGCGTCGTCGTCAAAGTCGTCGCCATTATCGTCATCGTCGTTGTCTTTGTCGTTGTCTTTGTTGTTGTCGTCTTCTTCGTCGTCGTCGTCATCGTCACATCGTATTTCTCTATTTTCGAAATAGCCTCACTGTAGAAGACAGTAGTGGACTAATTAAAAAATCTGTAACATTTATTGCAAGAGGTCGGTAACGTAGAATGAAATGGCGTCAAGACAAGGAGGTTCAGATTTTTCTGCTATAAGAAGAAATATTTTAAAATGAATATTCCATTGAGGTATGCGTTCATAGGGCTCTAAATGGATGAGTTTTTTTAGTTCTCCTTTGAAATCTCTAATTTTCTTTTTCAGTTTTATTCTATTAAGAAAATGGTTAAAAATCTTGATTGTCATAATATAGTGGGCGCTTTTTTTCAGTTACAGTTAGTCGATGAAGGTGATACATATATTCATTTGTTCTAGTGAAGAGGTGTGCATTTTTATAAATGAACATTAAGCATTCATAGATAGAATCTCCCTATTATTCTTTTTTGAACTATGAAGATTTTATCGATATTGCGATTGCTACCCCAAAAAATAATACCTTATCGAGCAACCGATTCGAAATTAGCAGTGTATATTGTTTTCGTAGTGTCGTTATGCAGGTATTTAGATGTAGCTCTAATTCCATAGGATATTCCAAGTTTATTTGCGAGGTTATCAATATGAGAAGACCAATTCATGTTCTCATCAATGTAGATTCTTGAGAACTTGGTGTTGTGGGAAAATTCAAAGGAAGAGTTTCGATACTGGATAATCCATGTTGTTTCGGTTTATTCTAAACAAAATAATATTTGTCTTCGATTCATTTAGTACAAGTTTATTTTTGTTCAACCAGTCCTTCGTCTTATTGTACAATTCTGTACTATTTACTCTGGGAAAGATTCGCCACCTGATCCTGATAACAATCTGCAAAAATAGTTTTGAACCAATATTGGTTTAAATTAGATTACATGGGTCGTTTACGTAGATGGCGAACAAAAGATGGCCGGCAATGCTACCCTGCGGAATTCACAGGTCTGTGTGAGGGGTTTAGGGTTTATAGACATATGTCCTAAACGGCTTGGTTTTCGATATAAAGGGTGATAAAAATAAATTATTTTTAAAATTTTTTGGAGTACACTTCCAAACATTTCCGACATTAATCATTTCAAATTAGGCAAGTACAATCCATTCAATAGTACCCACGATACAAAATAATTCATTTCTTAAATAATTCACAGGGTCCTCTTTTTTTCAGAGTCAAGACTTGTTCAACCCTTCAGAATTTTTTTTCTGCCACAGTGATTAATGCAAGCATTTTCCAGTGTACCGTAACATTAGAAAATTTGAAAATGAAACATTCTCAATTATTGTATTTTGGAAGAAATATTTCTTCAGAATTAGAATAATCTACGTTGAATACAAATTGTTTGACCTCCTCTCGTCTACGACCACAAGATCGAGGACTGGTGAAAAACTCTTAACCACCTGGGCTTGAATCTAATTTATCCCAATCTATTTTATCTTCTTCGTTGTTTTTCTCAACTAGATTTTTTATTGTAGATTATTTGTTATGTCTTCTTAGTTCATGTTATGTTATGTTTAATCACCCCGTATTGCGAGGGGATTGGATATGATGTTTTTGTATGTCAAAAATAGCAAGTTAGTTTTTCCAAATAAAGAACTTTTTCACGTTGTTCATATTTGTAAATAGAACCAAATGAGGAGAACATACATAACAGATTGGCGACGAAGGTAAACTAATAAGAAAAATGGAAACACCGTTACGTGAACTTGTATAAAAACCCTCAAAAATTTGCAGAGTCAGCAAACAAGTTTGTCAAATCAAATTCAAAGCAGTTCAGGAGAATATCAGATAGATACAAGAGAAATATCATTGCAACCCTACGATGAACTCAATGACAATTTCGAAACATATATTCAGAGACTCCAAAACTACTTGGAACTACGAAATCTTTTGGATGATACGCCAGAAAACGACAAAAAAGTGTTCAAATATTAAAAAACTGTTTCTGGCCCAAAAATTATAAAATTTCATACAGCCTCACTGCACCTGATTAACCCAATACTAAGTCTTTCAAAGAGTTCATTAAAGTACTTCGTTACCATCTTTGTCCAAAACCAAGTGAAGTAGCAGAGAAGAACAAATTCTCGATGAGATTACAACAGGAAGGTGAATCTATTTCGAATTATTAAGCTGAACTAAAAAGACTAACTACAAATTGTAATTTCATATGCACAGAAAAAAATTGGTACCTGAATACAATGAAAAAGTTCAGTGACTCAATGAATATTTTTATCAATATTGGTCCAATGAACGCAATCGTTATGTCAATGTACCACTGGTTATCCATACTATGAATACGGATCTTAATAATATCAATGAATGCTTTCATTGATATCATGATCAAGTACATTAAATAGGTTCGTTATGGTAATGAATTCCATTAATCAAACGAATGAAGAGTGTTCACCCAAGCAATAAATTGTATTCGTTCAACTGATGAAACTGTATTCATCAAATTAGTTATTATTGTCCATTCTTCGAATGAATGCTGTATAATTGATATATTGATTCAGATTAGTTCGACGATGGATATTTTTCATCAATCCAATGAAGGGTGAATATTAAGTATCGGTTATTCCTTGATTCAATAATTGATATACATTAAATCTATGTTTCAGTTTATTCTCGTGATGCTTTCACACATTGAACTAATTATTTTGTTCATTATTTGAATAAGTGGTATTTATTCAATCATTGCATATCATTCGTAAATGCAATGAAGGTCTCCCACTGATATTGAGCATACAGTGAGTTTCCGAAAGATATGCAAAATAATTAACATGCATTCATCAGAACATCGCAATCCTGATTGGAAGGCGTATCTCCAAGTTATCTTTTATTTCGGCTGGCTCCTTTCGGAGCTCTTAGGAATTCTCTGTAGTCTGTGCTACCTGAGAAGATAGAAGATGCTTCAACGATCGCTTCTGTCTGCTTAAGTAGTTAACCGGCTCTGTGCAAATAACGAAGTCGTGCGGAGTGGTCCCTCTAGTGGAGGCGCTGTGTACTACCAGCTAAAGCTAACTTGCCAGCAACGGAGATTTCTATGCGAGGATTCGGCTGAACAGATACCGGCAAAATTTATGAGTATATTTAAACACGAGATGGCTTGGTTCGACATATTGCTTATTATTATATTCATGAACATATTAATTACGGAGTTATAGAATGGGAGGAAAATGTTGCTTCTATCTGCCTAACGAAACTGGGACTTAGTAACTTCGTTACACCTTCTATGATTCCAATAAAACCTGTGTGTAGATCTGAAAATAGATTATCATTCGATAAACTTGGATTCGTTGTAAGAATTATTCATTACCTCAATGAACTTTTCCATAGCAGCAACGAAATCTGTTCATAAATGTAAAAAAAGATTATCTTTGATCTCAATGAACTTGAATCATTGTCACGATGAAAAATGTATTGTGCCAATGAACGGAAAGGTAATAAACGGTATTCATTGATATAATGTACCACATTTTATTCATAAAATAGTATACATTATTTCAATGTACTTCTTTCTTAATTTCAATGATCTTTTCCATAGCCGCAATGAAACATTGATTTCGATAAACTTGAATTCATTGTAACAATAAAAACATACATATTTCAGTGAATGGTCATTCATTGACTCGACGAAAAATGTATTGTGCCAATAAACGAAGAGGTATTCATCAATAAAATATATCATAAATATAAAAAACTATCAACTTTGATCTCAATGAACTTGAATTCATTGTATCAATAAATACCTTCGTACATCAGTGAATGTTTAATCATTATTGATATTATGTACCACATTTTTTTCATGAAATAATATACATTGATCCAATGTACTTTTTTCTTCATTTCAATAATCTTTTTCAAAGCCGTAACGAAATATGTTCATAGGTCTGAAATTAGATCATCATTGATCTCAGTGTATCCCTTTCCTCACCTCAATAAACTTTTCCGCAGGAGCAACGAAAACTGTTCATAAATGTAAGAAACGATCATCTTTGATCTCAATAAATTTGAATTCGTTGTATCAATAAATACCTACAAAAGTCAGTGAATATTTATTCATTGCCACGATGAAAAATGTATTTTGCCAATGAACGGAGAGGTAAAAAACGGCTTTTATTAATATAACGTACCACATTTTTTTCAGTGTGTGAACCATGCAAGAAACTCACTATCAACACTCACCAGAGGGAACAATTTAAACGAGGTGTCTGTTGTAATGAAATACGACAAAAACTTTTAAAATAGAGCAAAACGATTTCATTCGAAGAAACGGTCACAACAGCTTCGGCTATCGAATCGTCAAAAATTGAAAGTAGGGAAATGCAACAACCCCAAACTATAAATAAATTATCAAGAACGAATTAAAATACTCTCACGAACAAACCAACCACTTAAAATCACTATTCAGGATACAAAGAACCAAATGTAAGAGATGATTCCAATCAATGTTTTCGATGTGGTAAATACAAGCATAAGGCAGATGGATGCGTTTCAAAGAATCTGAGGTGCACATATTGTGAAAAAAAGGTGCATGTTCAATAAGTTTGTTTCAGGAAACGTTCACAACCTATCCATAACACAAATTTGGTTGATGTTACAAACGAAGCTTAAATCTATGAAATCAGTTCACTAATTCAATCAGGAGCATCGGATAAATTCCTCATCCGCAATAATATCAATAATTCATCCTGCCAATTTGAGGTAGATACAGGAGCAGCAGTTTCCACTTGTTCAGAAAAGTTCTTTCAACAAATCTGTCCGAATACAAAATTGCAACCTACAACGGTAAAACTCAAAACATTTTTCGAATTTTCGGACCACTGGGCGCTTGTGTTACAATCAATTATAAAAGTGGAAATAGTGTTGGGAGATTGTACGTACTTCGTAATTTGGTTTCAACAATTTTGGGCAAAGAATGGCTTAGGTTGATCAAATTGGATTGGTCCGCAATTTACAGTATTGATACATGCAATGAAAAAAATTACGAATGCAATCTCACCGAGCTAGTTAACGAATATGGCGATTTATTTTCGCAGGAAATTGGCATAATCAAAAACTACAAATGTATGCTCGAAATTAAAAAAGATACAAAACCAGTTTTCATTTGAGCCCTACCGATACCATTCGCACTGAAAGATCGAACCGAAGACAAAATTGACCAACTTGAAAGGGCAGGAATTATTAAAAGAGTGAATTATTCAGGATGGGGGACCTCGGTCGTGCCAATAATAAAAAAGATGGAAGAATTTGATTATGTGCCGACTATAAGGTAATAGACCATCAGATATTGACATATTTTGCTGACTCGTTTTCTCGTTTCAGGGATTTTAACCACTGAAAATTATGTCAGTGTTGAGCTCAAAAAATGAAAATTTTGCGATCGGACGTGTGCTAGGCATATGGAATTTTTTTTTTGTGTAAAAAAATAGTGTTGCGTCTTCGGGTTCAAAAATAAGTGTACTCTGGTACATCTCATCTCATCTCACAAATGCATTGGTTTTATATACAAATAAAGTTCTAGAAAACTTAAGAAATCAATAGAACACAAATAGAATATTCGACAATTGATCCAGAACAAAAGTTAGTGCTTCTAGATTTTTCCATCTAATTCATCGAACGATCTCGAACAATTCGAGAAGTCTTTATCAAATTTCAGGTCCGTAACAATAGTTTTTTTTTCAATCTCTCATTCATGTCATTTTAACACATTAACAGGTAGGAACAGGAACAATCTAATAGTGAAAAACCAAATCCATAAGGTTTGAATGTCCTTAAAGGGTGGAAATAAGGAAGCCATCTTGTAAAAGAATACTCGGTCGCTGACGCATTTTCACGCTTATGGCAATCGACATTATGAAATCTGATATCGTTAGGAACCCGACAGAAAATTCCCATAAGCCAATCAGCTGTTTAAGTAAATTTTCCGGCAGGAAAATTTTGGGATTTTTTTTTTCATATGCCTAGCACACGTCTGATCGCTGAATTTTCATTTTTTGAGCTCAACACTGACATAATTTTCAGTGGTTAAAATCCCTGAAACGAGAAAATGAGTCAGCAAAATATGTCATTATCTGATGGTCTATAACACTTACTAAATACCTGCTCGGTGACTATCCCATTCCACGTATTGAAGACATACTTGCTAAAATGAGTGGTCGAGCCTATTTTTGTACACTCGATATCAACCAGGCATATTTACACATGCCAGATGATGAAAAAAGTGCTCTTTCACAAGCAATCAGTACCACGAAAGGAACGTACAAAGTGATCCGATTGATGTTTGGCATCAAAGTAGCACCGAATATATGGCAATCATTCATGGACCAAACTCTACAAGATCTACAACTTTTACAAAGACTCCGAATAGTATTTCGTTTACTTCAGAGCGGATTACACTTATCTAGAACAAAATATCAATTTTTCGAAAAATCAATTACTCATCTAGGTCACGTGATTGATTCACCCAATGAAAAATGAAATTGAAGCAATAGTCGCCATTAAGAAACCAAGAAACGTATCTGAGCTTCGAACTTTTCTTGGATTCATGAACTATTACCATCAGTTCGTTCCAAATTTGGCTTGAAAATTTTATCATTCACACAGCCTTCTTCGGAAAAATATGAAATTCCAATGGAAACGTTGAACTGTTGAAGACAGAAATCGCAAGTTCAAAAGTTCTCACACCTTTCAATGTGAAGTAACCTGTTACACTCGCTACGGATGCATCGCCAGTAGGATTAGGGGCTGTATTGTCAAACATAATGGAAGATGGATCAGAAAGACCAGTTGCTTTCGCATCAAGATCCTTAACAAACGCTGAGAAACACTGCAGTCAACAGACAAAGAAGCCACAGCTTTGATTTGGGGTTAGGAAAAGTTTTTCCAATATTGCTATGGAAGAAAAATTACATTGATTATTGACAACAAACCCTTATCAAGAATTCTACATCCAGAAACTTACCCGTGACCACTGCGCTAAGATTGGTTCATTATGCAAATTTTCTAGCAGGTTTCGATTATACTATTGAGTTTAGACCTACAGAAAAACATTCAAACGCAGATTATTCATCTAGATGTGTGAATCAGGAAAATCCATTTATCAATGTATTTGATGATGATGGAGCTTTTGACCTCAATCAAATCAACAGAAGATGAGATTCAAAGGGAGGTTAAGAAAGATGAGGAATTTCAAGAATTATACAATGCCTTACGAGCTGGTGATAGCAACATTGAATCGTAACATGAATATTCTCTACAAGATGGATGCATTTTTTACGGTATAAGAATCTTTATACCGAAGAGTTCTCAACGAGTAACATGAAGGTATGTTTGGTGGAAAGGAATCGACAAGGACATAGAAGACATGGCAAAATCTTGCAGAAGTTGTTCGTTCGAGACCAATCCATCCAGAGTATCCGCAGATCTTTGGGAGTATCCTAAAGAGCCATGGTTTCGAATACATATTGATTATGCTGCTCCTTTTCATGGAACAAACTTCCTCATTGTCGTTGATGCTTACACTTAATGGTTTGAAGCTATACCAACAACTTCCACTCCATCGAGGGCAACAATCAAAATTTTGCGGGACTTATTCTCAAGATTTGGTTTACCTGTGAGAATTGTATCTGATAATGCAAAGCAATTCAGGTCCCATGAGATAATGCAGTTCTTCCAATCAAATGGTATCAACTCAAAATTTATGGCGCCTTACCATCCTTCGGCGAATGGACAAGCAGCAAGATACGTTCAAATTCTGAAACAAAAATTACGTGCTATGATGGACGACCCACAACCAATGAATATTGAATTATGCCGCATACTAATGCAACATAGGAAAACGCCAAACAGCACCACTGGATTGAGCCCAGCTGAACTAATGTTCAAAAGGCAAGGACACGTATTGGTTTGGTTGAACATAGATCCGAAAGTGAATGATAGCAACTTGGAAGCTATATTAGAAACAAGATCTTTCCAAATTGGAGATTCGGTTCAAATACGTTCCTACGATGGAAAATCCAAATGGAAATGTGTGATACTGTCACTGCGAAGAGACGAACACACCACTATGAAGTATCAGTAGGGGGGGAAATAATTTTGCGACATGTTGACCAAATGAGATCAACCAAATACAGTGGACCAAATGCCCCAAATTACCGAACGACGCCCGAAGAAAATCCTGTAGTTCTTTCAACGGAGAGTTCAGTTGTTTCAGAAACACCACAACCTGAAGAAGCCGAGTCAGATCAAAGATCCACTGAAACACATCCTTCAAAAAATATGGGTTTATCTCCAGAAGCTGAACCAACATCCATTCCAGATTTTTCCAAGTTGGCCGAGCCACTATTACGCCGATCATCAAGAATAACAAAGAAGCCAGCAAGGTTGAATCTTTGAATACTGACGAGAAGAAGTGATATTAGTTCATGTTATAAATTGGCTAAGGCTTTCGCGGCCGAAATTTTCACTATCGAGACGGCTGTGATGCTTCTCGTACGAGAAGCAATAGAAATCCACAAACATACGGAGAATTTCAACAGAAAGGAAGAAACCTTGAATATCTACCGCATATGGGCCCCAATTCTGAGAAATGCGAGGGAAAGGACAAGCAACGAATTAATGACAGCAGGTAATAAGGAGATGTTTTCGACTACCACAATAACAAGTGCAAATGCGACCCAGGTAATTAATACCCAGAACTACCTTACGACCCATAAATATGACTTGAGAGTCAGACTCAGTGATGCGATTTTGGTACAATTGTACTAAATTTAGTACAATCAGTCAACATTCAGTATAAAAGTACAACTTCCTTCAATTTAGTACAATATCCCTATTTTGTTGGTCTGTTACTCTGTGAGTGAAGTGTTCCGTGCTTATTCATTATAATAAGTTGAATCTCAGAGCAATAAAAGACATTTTATTACTCTGAGAGTTGAATAGAGACACATGTCAAATTCAACCAATAGAAACGCCTTTTTATACGATCATTCCCATCAATGTTGTCACTTCCCAAATCTTTTTCGTAATATGGCATATGGCGTATGACATATGACGTATGACATATTTGACATTTGACATAATTGACATAATTCAATTGACATTTGATATTTCAAGGAAAATGCCGGACCGGCATTGCCGGTCGAGTTTCAGGACGAAAAAATAAAAATTAAATTAAAATAAAATAGAAAAATAAGGTTGTAAAGATACCATGGACAAGTAAGGAACTATTGAAAAGTTTACTTCTCAAATATGATGGCCACCTCATTTCAGATACTTGACGGAAAAATCGGGTCGAAAAGAAGACTCCGACAAAGATGATCCAGATGCCAAACCATCAAAGAAAAAGTATAAACAGAAATTCATTGCAGAGTGGAAACAATTATTTGAATGGATAGACTCCGTAGAAGAAAAACCGTTTTGTAAAGTATGTCATCAACAGCTATCCGGGGGAGTTTTTCATCTCAGGAGACATGAGAAATCATTGCCCCATTTAAGAAAATACAATGCTGCTAAAAGTTCGAAGGAAGTTGATAAATTATTTATATCACCAGAAGCTGTCTCTCTCAGTAAATCAATTAAAAGAGCTGAACTGAAATGGTGTGCTCTTTTGTGTAAACATAACATACCATTTCAATTAATCGATTTCCTGATTCCTGCCATGGAAGATATTTATAAAGATTCTGTAATTGCAAAGTCTTTGAAAATGAAGCGAGACAAAGCCACTCAAACTGTGGTGAATAAATTGGGTCCGTCTGAACAGGAACATGTTATGTGTGTGATAAGACAACCTGACAAATATTTTTCATTAATAGTGGATGAAACTACAGATGTGAGTACAACGAAAAGTTTGGTTATTATTGCTCGGTTTTGGGATGATGTTTTGTTTGAAACCAGAGATTATTTTCTTAATTTACTGGAGGTAAAAGAAGCTACAGCATCTGGTATTTATAACTCTATCAAGATGTTCCTAGACGAGAATTCCATTCCGTACAAAAATATCATTGGATTGGCTGCTGATAATGCTAATGTCATGATGGGAGAAAGAAGTAGTTTGAAAGTATTAATGAGAAGTATTTGTCCAAATATTTTTTTGTTGGGATGTAGTTGTAATTCGCTCCATCTATGTGCATCACATGCCTGTGAAAAGTTACCCAATTCAGTTGAGAGTTTTCTCAAAGATATTTACAATTTTTTTGCAAGGAGCAGTAAAAGGGTAGAAGGATTTGAAGAATTTCAAGACTTCTGTCAAGTGAAGAACCATAAGATATTACATTTGAGTACCACCAGATGGTTATCCCGTGGGGTCAGTATTTATTTTACTTGTTGTATTCTATCTGAAATGATTTTTTTTTGCAGATGGTTGTTAATCGTATTTTGGAGCAATGGAGTTGCCTAGTTTTATATTTTCAATCTAAGGTTCTAGAACCAGAAAATGATAAGAATAATACATTGAAAGCCAAGGCACTTTTGACTGCATTGAAAAATCCCATTTTTAAAATGTATCTGTGTTTTTTATCTTACGTGCTGGATTTGATATCCAAAGTAAACATTGATTTTCAGAGTGAACATGCAAAAATACCTGAAGTTTTAAAAGTGGTAACAACACTTTATAAATGCATATTGAAGTGTTTTATGAAAAAAGAAATTGTAGATGATCCTCAAACAAAAATAAGTAACATAAATATCAATAACCCCCCTAATTATATTGAGTTAGAAAACCTGTATCTAGGGGCAAAGGTGGATTTTATAGAGAAAGACCATAATACTTTTATCGAACCTAGGGAAATCCATAATTTCAAGCTGAGGTGTCTTGATTTTTTAATTGAATTGGCAAATCAAATAAAAAAACGGTTTGATTTTGAAGACCCCCATTTAATATTTGCTTCATATTTCAACCCAGCAAGTATATTAATTGGAAATAAAAGGGCAATAACTGAGTGGGCCCATCTTTTTCCATATCTAGAAATGGACTTGGAAATAGTTAATATTGAATGGCAGCTTCTATGTGAAACTGCGCATTCCTACAAAGATGAAGATATCACAAGATTTTGGAAAAAGGTTGGCCAAACTAAAAATTCATTAGGAAAACCAATGTTTCCTAATCTCATGTTACTAGTCAGGGTGATTCTTTCCCTGCCTCATTCTTCTGCGGCTGCTGAAAGAACTTTTTCTCATTTAAATATTATAAAGAATAAATTGAGAAATAAACTGAAAATTTCTACTTTGTAATAGTCTATTACATGTAAAGCAAGGTGTAACGGTAGCAGGTTCAATAAGTAAATGGGAGCCAAAAACTGTAAAATTTAGGAACATTATTAATGATGAGGATCTTGAGGACTCAGACTCAGACCTAGCTCAGTCATCGGAGTAGAACGAAGATGAACAGACCTCTGAAGAAGCTAGCCACTCGCGCTAGCGAAACGTTAGGAAAATTTCCAAACCACGACGGCCTTCAAACCCGATTCAAAATAGTGATAGTTCATGTTATGTTATGTTTAATCTTTATATAACAATACCCCCGTATTGCGAGGGGATTGGATATGACGTTTTTTATGTGTCAAAAATAGCAAGTTAGTTTTTCCAAATGATCCACTGAACCTCAAACAATTTCAAGAGACTGATACCAGTTGAGTAAAAACGAATCGTCACTATTGAATTTGTTAAAGAAAATTATAAAATGGAAATTGGAAGAATATCATGAAAAAGAATTTTTGGAATCGAAAGAGAATTTTGCACAAAAATTTACCATCCTAATTATGATCTACCAAACTAAGATTTTATTTACTTGGAGCTAAATTTTTTATAGAAACGGATCATCGTTAATTTCAATTTCAAATTGTGAATTTGCCAGCAAATGAATTCACAGATGGGCATTATTAAGGCATAATAAATTTGAGATTAGGCATATACAATTATCAGAATGGGGAAAAATAATTCGAATAATTTAAGACAAGTTAAAATAGGGTTGAATGTATTTATAAATAAGTCAGGAGTCTAACCTGATTTTAATGAACGGGATTATTCGTCTAAGGAATCTAGGTTAGGCACAGTACCGGTTCAAGCTATTGAGTGTTTGGAAATGGTACCTAAGATGCCTAAAAACCCTGGTGTACCGACTTATACCTGCAAATCTGTGGCATAAAACGAGAGATATTCGCGAACTTGATTACGAGAAAACAAATGAATCCGTGGGCTGTTTTTCGAATATCCCGCGACACTTGCGTGCACCGCCACCGTCGGTTTTCTTGTTAGGGTTAATTTTCATGAACAGAAGTTTGAAGTTTTTCCCACGATTCACGAACATGAAATTAATAAAACAATATAATTATTGTAATATACGGAATCACTGTCCCCAATCAGTTCTATTTGTTACATTTTCGACAAGATTTATTAATTTTTTTGCTGAAATATAATTAACCTAAATTTCACATAGAAGTATTGCAGTTCAGCTGCATCGATCGAAATTCACCATTAGCACCTGTCAAACTTATGCGCAGCGCATGCTCTTGCGCTGATATATGTGCATTTGTGCCCGAGTTTTCACTAAACTTTTTTAAAGAAATAATGAATAATTTTGTGGCTTTGAGTTTAATTGCATTTGGGATTTGATATTCGTGATGAGTTAAAGTGTTATATTGTTCTTCCACTTTTAAAAAACCGTTCAATATGACATTTAATAGTGAAAATATTTCTGTGCAATTTTGTTCGACAGAAAACTGTATTTTTTTATCAACTACACTAAAAAGATTTCCCATTTCAAAATAAAAGGAATGCATGGAAAATTACCAAAACTTTAACGAGCTTACTGAAAACAAAACATTGATAGATTTCAGTGGGAATGGAGAAAAATGTATATTTTTTACTTTATCGCGGAGTTTCGCTACTTATGGAAGATTTCAAGAAACGGTAAGATATAAAAACGCATCCAGAGTTGATTGAATTGATTAGAAAACATTTTTGCCCTAAAATATTGTCAACGTGCATGGCGTTTTGAAATAATATGTCTGTTTCAAAGTATGTTCAGATTCTTATTAGTGAGTACTCAATTTCTGTACTGAATATAAATGAGTTACCTACTTTGTTCATCTTTCTGGATTGTCGGCACGAAAACGAAACATGATCAAATTATTAAAATATAAGGAAAATAAAGAAACACATGAATAATATAAGAAAATTGCACATTTTTTTTATTACACCATAACTATTGACTTCCAAATGGTTCTTAGATTTTTTTTGGAAAAAATTACACCATTTTAGTAGTGTCATTTTTTCAATAAAACTTTTGATCTTTCATTTCGAGTATGGACTATTACTTCCGTATGGTAATAAAAAAGTTTCATAAAATTCCTTAAAATTCAATTAGCAATCACAATTACCATTTCCTTGGAATGTTGACAGTGTTGACACGAGGAAGATGACGCCATCTCTGGAGTGGATTATACAAGTAGACCACTAATTCATTTGTTTTGTCTTCAAAAAATTCTAAACAAAATCTAATCAGTCGGCACACCAGGATTTTTAGACATCTTAATGGTACCCAAATGAATTTGTTCATAACAATGGATTCCAAGTATTCATAAAATTATTGTGGTGCAGGACATATATCTGAACAACAATTCAAGGTGATGCAGTGTTTGTCTTGAAATGTTATAGTAAGAAAAACCCTTCAATACAGGTCGTTGGGCCCTTATGAAATATCGAGGATAAAACTATTAATGTTTTGGATAATAGAGATCAGAAGGTTGCGATACCAGCAAAGATATCGTCTTTGCTACCTACTTTCTTCGTCGTTGTCATTGTCATTGTCAACCTTGTCATTGTCAGCCCTTCTGACAGATGATTAATTTATTGGTGGGTCAATGGAATCTGACAGATGGCATATTTGCTTTTCAGTTCAAGGATATTGTTTTGATACAATTTAATGGAATGACAAGCGGGAAGGGAATCGTTAACTGGCCGCAGTGAACCCCGATAACACAGAGATAGCGTAACATAGATACAGGGTGATTCTAGCAACAATTACTAATACAGGCTTTCTTTATTTTTCCGGCCATGCAGTATGGGTAATTTGTGCTTCAGAACTTCTGAATTTGAACTGTGGCTCAATAGTATCAATGAAATATTGAATTATTTCTTGTTTTTGTTCTTGAATGGATCATAAAATAATTAAAGTGCCATAATGAATGATCTAATTGGATATAATTGATTGATAATACTTGCAGCAATTTGAAACGTAACATTTTGGCGTTGAAAACGATGATGAAAAACTATATTTTATTCATAAAACATGTAATAACTGAAAAAGAGAGATACAGGTCGGATGACTGAGAGATACCGTACATATATGAGGGAGAGCATTTACAGAAACCAATACGAAATTTGCACAATTTTCGTGCTTAGAGTTGAGGCAAGTCATTGTTTATTTTTCATAAACCCACATTAAGAATGTCAAGTATTCGTTGTTAAATAAAAGTAATCCATTGTCCATGTCATTCAGTTTTCAATACAATTGGTCACCACGAACTAGTTATAAAAGGTTGCATATTTTCAAATCAAAGTAGCCATTATTAAATTGAATACGTAGCGTGATTGACAAATAAGTAAAGTGATTCAGTTGGACATTTATTTATAGAAAGGCAATTGCTTTGAGTTTTTAAATTCGAAAATATTTAGAAATCATTCACTTTCACTTTGCGATGATGAGATTAGCCTGGAATCAAATATTTTATACAGCGAATAGTGAACAATTGCAAGCTAGAGCATTTGCTTTTGGGTATGGTTTTCAAGTGCCATCTGGAATGTTCAAGGCTGGTTTGATAGCCGTTTCTTAATGCTTGGTATCCTCATGAGTATGCGTATTCCGATTTCCTCACAGAATAATCTTCACCAGACTCTTCTGAACTTAATGCTTCTCTAGTCACTTCACTCAGGCCAATCAGCAACTAGCACCACCTGCGTATCCGTTGCTTTGGGGCTGTTTCCATCAAACATGATTTTTTAAATCAAAATCGTACCAGAAACGAGTGCAAGCATGAACGGATATGATCATTGTCAAACGTCTTTTGTGCATAGTTGCACCCACTCAGACTTCCAGACCTAAATCCTATGCACCTGAACATATTTTTTTTTTTGAAAACATGTATACGTGCTAAGATTTTACTAACATAAGTCATGTTTTTTCTCTGATGATATGTTCACACACCTTGTATTCACAATTCTCTGAATACTGTTTAACAAAGAGTCTCTGTTTGTATGAAAGGCGTTTTCAGACTGTTTTTATTTTCTTTAAATATTATTTGAACCACCCTATTTGTTATTTATTTATTAGGATTCACATAGGGGGATTCTGTATGCTCAACAATCCATAAGAAAATGTGGACCATGTTTTTATCCTCAATGAATGATTTTGAGATGTAACTGTTTAACGTCAGTCACGTTTTTTTTTCCTAGTGATCAATTTTTGGAGACGATCTGTATGTAATTTTTCCCCAAATGATCAATTTTAAGACATTGTTTGGTTTTGGGATTCGGGTATCAGATTTAAGAAGACGATATTTCTCGAAAGCCAACGTTTCGTCAATTTATTTTGCGTAACATAACCAACACAACACTGAAACACGTTGAAATTAAAATAAAATAATGACCATCTGGTGTGCATTCGAAGTGGAACTGATCAAATCCTAGGATTGTACGATTGAAAAGGTAGGGAAATAAAAACAATGAATCTTATTTATACAAAATATATCAGTTTTTGTTTTTTATTCTTGATATCAGATTGAATACGCGTTGTTCAAGCTTTCCAGATATTTTCTGTGTTTCATTAAATAGACCATTTCAGAGAAATCTGAGACTTTAATCCCAAAGACTACTCAATCAACAGTCATAATTAGCTTACTACTTTGAAACTTCGCTCACTCTTATTACGTACCGACCTAACTGCACACAGATCCAATCATTTAAGGCAAAAAAGGAAAAATAACCTCACCACCCAACTAACCGACCCTACTTAATCTACCCTACCTAACCTACCCTATCTAACCTAACAAACCTAACCCAACCTAAGCTAAAACGTAGGTGCTCGCTTAAACCCAAATATTTCATTATATTCATATATTTGATATTTGAATTCGAAAAGACTATGTGAACCGAGATCTCACCAAAGTCAACGCAAGAACAATATCATAATCATATCACCAACAGTGATATCATTGTCCAACACCAAAAATTCAGTGTTGGACAATGAAAGTTATATTATTTATCAACGTTTTGAGGAAGGGTGAATTTTTCAAAAAGTAGTAGTTTTTTCTGCAAAATAGTACAGACACCAAGTAAATAAGGGCGTGTGTGGTGTTTTGGTTGAAAAATAACAGAAATTCGATCTGTCAAATGGTGAAAATCCACAATATAATGGACCTGTATCTTCGAAAATAGTCGTGACCGCCAAAAATTTCAATTGGATTTTTTGTAGAGGAAACCGAAATACCTAAGTTGCAAAAAAATTTTTGGAAAATTCGATGGCCCTCTTTAACCGAATATTACCCAGTTCATTTCCAACATTTTATTAAAAGTTGACATAGCCGAGAAGATAATGACAATCTGAAGAAAAAAACATAGGATGATTCCAGGACACATCAGTCTGAATATACCAGGTGTGGTGGAAGTAGATATTCTTCTTAATATTGAGTAATGGGTTCAACTCAATGTTTACTTTTTTCGTTGATATTTTGAAGTATTGTCTAATGTTTCTGATGAGTTGAATGACACAGTGAGTTCACATTGAATTTAAATAATTTTTTCCTATTATATCACTTGACGTAGTCAATCATTGATTGAGTGATGATACGCGACAATGATACAGTTTCGTTATGTTTCAGATTATCCCTGAATCAAAGAAAAAAGAGGTGAGATTAGATACAGTAGACCTCAACAAGCAGAAAAGTTTGGGTTGACGATTTGAAAGATTGATGCAAGTCACTTGAAAACATTTATTTTGATGGCTTCGACGAATCTGAAACGTATAGAAACCGATATAAGTGATACTTGAGTAAAAAAATAATAATTTGTCGAAACACGTCCGTATTAAAAAAAAATAGTAGATGATGATTGTTCGATAGTTGTTAAGAGTCTACAAAGAGTTTCTTCGGAAAATTATTTTTTGTTTTCTTTTCAGCTCCTATGACACCAGAAAAAAGTAAAATAAAGGAAAAATTTGGAAATTTCATACTTCCATATCCCATGATTTTTAAATATTTTCCTATTTGACCGTGATATACCTCAACTTGGGCTCACTGTATTTAAATTATGTGATATCTATCACTCTCGACCTTTTCAAATGGGAATCACTTACCAATCGAAGGCCTTATTATAACAGCTGGTATCTTGTTTTTGCAGAAGTGATCGACTACTAATTCAGCAAGAGATTTTGTGAATGTATACGTGTTAGGTAGTGGATGGATATATTTTTGAGTGAATACTTCCAATAAGCTTTCCTCGTTGCTTTCAACCAGATTGATGGCGTCTTGCCAGTCATGCCTGGGGTACACTTTCTCTTGTATAACTTTTTTATCTGCATTGGCATATAGCGTGGAAATATGAACAAATGCATCAATAGTTTTCAATTCTTGAACCAGATTCATCATTTCGCGAGTACTCCTTACATTAGTGAGAACAGCATCTTTGAGAGTATTGTCAAATCTCACAGAAGCAGCGCAATTATATACTATACTGACATTGTCGATTATTCGTTTTCTATCCTTCTCGCTGATTCCTGAAACAACGAAAAAAAACATATAGCAGAATACTTGAAACCCTAATTATAGTAAAAAAATATATAGATATATATTTTGCGAAGGCGTAGAAGAGCGACGTTTTTTTTATCCTCCATAATTTCGACTTTCATGTCGAAATTTCATCTATTTTCTCGAAATTCTGACTTTTATCTCGAAATTGCGAGTTTTATGTCAATATTTTGACTTTTACGTCTAAAATTCGACTTTTATCTCAGTATCAACCGACCAGGGTTCTTATGATAGAAAGGGTTATGAAATAAATGAGCTTTTGGACAAGGGGGTACCTGAAGAAAGGGAGAGATTACGCCATTGGAGGGAAATTAAGTTGGCTATCCTGAAAGTGGTAACTTTGGTTATATTTTCCACAAAATAAATATCCCTAATATTTACGAATAAATAAATAAAGCCCGTTGCCCGTCGTAAATTGTTGTATTTTTGCATTCCTAGTTGTTTATTACTTGTTTTTTTGTAGCTTTTATTTCTGAAGTTAAAAAAATGCCGGGACACTTCAAGTGCTGTGTTAAATATTGTGGCAATACATCTACGTGCCCTACTACATTGACTTTTCATAGATTCTCCAAGAATAATACAGTAAAGCAGGCATGTATTAATTACTGTAGTAATTCCAAAGACTGGGTACCTAATGATAGTGCTAGGATTTGTTCCGAACATTTTAATGAAAGTGATTTTGAAACTAATCTGCAAGAATCTCTGCTACATGTGAAGCCAAGAAGAAGGCTGAGGAAAAACAGTGAGTTCATACAGCTCTAATTCAGAAACAGAACTCAATTCGGTTTTGGACAGAAACTGTTGAAAACAAATATTTTTGCCATGACATTATGAAATAATGTTGGTGTTCCCTTCTAGTTTTTCCTATCAAGACTGGAGGTCTGTCTACTAGGATATGGAATGAATCTATTAACAATGATTCAACAATAACGTTACAAGAAGTAGCTTGAGTTCGATTGGAGACAGAGACGTATGGGCAAAAATCTGTAATGAAAGTCGATCATTTACCAACAAATAATGGTTTTTACATTATATTCCATAATGCTAGTACATTATATTCTATTCATGATATTATGAAATTATTGATATTGATAGGTGTTTTTATGCCATTCTAGATGAGGATCCACAGTCTTCTTCCACCACTTGTACGCAACAACATTGCAAAGAACAAGCAAAAATCATTGACCAGTTGAAACTGTGCAATATCACTATAGTGCAACAATTATCAGAAGAAAGAAAAAAAAAATATTTGGAGAATATAATTGAAAAACAAAGCCAACAACTTTCCAAGAGTTGCACACCGACTTGAATCATAAAATTAAACAAGTTTTGTCTGGAATTTTATCACCAACGATGCAAAACCTGTATTCACAAAATCATTCAGATAGCTACAAATGCATGAGAACGAAGTCAAAACACTAATAAAACATAAATCAGATCAACGAACTATACAACCAACTTCATACCTGTGGTCATTCCCGATTAAGGTTTTTCCCAAGAAGGTGGATGCATCAGGCTAACAAAAGTGGAGAGTCGTAATTGATTATAGAAAACTTCACCTTCAGGTTTTTACCAGATAGGAATTGATTCTTAATGGTTATTACGAGTACTGTCATATGCTATTTGGTTTGAAAAACGCTCCAAGTACTTCCCAATGTGTGATGGATTATATTTAATTATTACTATCATTGAATTAGTGATGATGAATGGACATTATCAGTTTATGATATCTTGAACACATTAGTTAATAACT
Organism: Chrysolina haemoptera; assembly: GCA_958298965.1. Classification (NCBI taxonomy): domain Eukaryota; kingdom Metazoa; phylum Arthropoda; class Insecta; order Coleoptera; family Chrysomelidae; genus Chrysolina; species Chrysolina haemoptera. The sequence goes on along the minus strand of OY282597.1, from coordinate 12,001,360 downwards.
TTGCAGATGAAAGTGCACGGATGAGATATTTCAATGCAGATGTTAAACACATAACAGTTTACTGCCTCAGCAGATTTACTTGTACTGAAATTATGAGAAGTATTTTTTATAATTCAACCTGTATTCATAAATATCGTCAGTTGAATTTTGCCATTTTATGGCATATAAGGTACTTTCAGTTTGGAAAGTATATAAAGTATATCACAATGCCAAAAATTCTGCTTTCTCCTGTGTAGGATATCACTTTTGTGACTAGAAATGATATTGCGAAAATAACCCTCAACTGTACTCTCTATATAGCAGAAAGTATAATAATCACTTACCCAGTTTTAGTTCCTTGATGTTACCAGTCACAGGTATGATTTTGTCCAGGAAATTTTTGTTTTCATTCCTCAACTTATCGAACAACTGTAATAACAATAATATAGTTGGGCAAAGAAAAGTAAATACTCTTGAATAGTTTTCTGAATATTCAGTTACGAATTTTGCAATAAGTCAGTGCGAAAGTATATCGGAACAAACTGGAAAGAAAAAAATGTTTCAGAAATTTAGACTTGGTTTTGATAAGCAAATGGTTTTAATTCAAAACCTGCTCGGGAAACTGCTTTCGATTCGAATTTCATAAAGAATACATCTGACTCATCATATTGATAATAATAACAATACTTATATACATATATGTATGTTTTCATTCATAATTTGGTAACATGCATGGGTAGAAAGAGTAGATTGAAAATGAAGAATAAAATTTAATTATGCATGATGGAAGCAAGAGAGTTAGCTGAAGCTAGAAATCGGTATGCCGTCAAATTCTAAATGACCACCCCCACAAGGGGTAAAAATCGGGTTTTGATCAGCGATTTCTGACCCCATGTAGCACCCTTTTCTGACGGCATAGGTGTATTATAGTATTTTAAGGAAAGGCAAAGTTAACTGAATCAACGCCGTCAATTATTCGATTAACTGGGGAGGGGGTGTAAAATCGCCGATTTCAAACAAAAATTCTTACTCCCGCTACCGCTTTTTTTGACGGCACTGGGTTTTAGAGCATTCTTTTTTAATTGCCTCTTTAACGAGAATAGTGTGGTCATGTATAATGTAATCAAAAAGTACCCCCTTTTTTAAGACATTTCAACTAACCTGTACACTCACCTGTACCGCGGAAAATTGACGGCATAGTGCTTAACGTTTGTTTCGCGACCAGTACTTCAACATTATATATGACTCGAGGTGTATAAAATCACCCCCTGAAAATGTGCCTGGGCTTGTGGTCTATTCGTATGATTACATCGCTAGAATATTTGTTTGTTACATTCCCGATTCAGTAACATTCCGAACAAATCAAGGAAGAGCCAAAATTTACTGTATCCATCTTGCTGGTTCAAATAATATTTGTACCAGTGAAATAAAAAGGAAAGCCACCAACGCCACTGATTATTACACAAGTTGGTGTGTTCTTAAGAAAAAACAGTAACTTTGATTCATATAAAGTTGGAAAGTAACACACCCTTAACTTCCACACCAACTTTTCTCAATGACTCCCATGTTATTTGGGAGAAATAAATGGGTTCACACTTTTGACCCACTCTTAATATAAGGGGTTAATGATGTTTCTCCTGACCCTCTGCTTATAACTACTATTATTTTGGTTCATGATTACAGATCGATTTGAATTAGGACTGTTCCGTTTAAGTCCATCACAAACACACTTGCAGAGCGCATAGCATGGGTACATAACAGAGTTCAATCGCTCAAAATGCCACTAACGTTGGATATCCACATTTTGATTGGGTGAATTCGTTATATCTATGCTAGTGAGTGTGTGATGAGCTGTAGCCGTAATAAAACTGTTTTAAGAATCCCATTTAGTAGGATGCTATACTTACTGCTACATCTGTCAGAGTTCTAATCCGTTCTTCTATATCAATATTTTTCTTCGGTCTAATAAGCACAAAAATATTTTCCAAATCTGGACAAGATCTCAACAGTTTTTCAATTAAAACCCGACCGATAAAACCACTTCCACCTGTTAAAAAAATACTTTTTCCTTTGAAAAAGTCTGGAATTGATAAATCTCCATTTATCTTCACATTTGACATAATGTTGGGTGGTATGACTTGTCACTTAGAAGAACTAAACTGATTGAATAAATGTCGAAGTATCATTGTTCGCACCAATGATGTATGTTTATTCATTATGGTAATGAAATTACGCAGGGGTTAATTCAGAATATCTAAAAAAAGCGACGATTTCTAAAACACTTAAAAATCCACACGGAGAATATTTGACTTATGCGGTACCGGCCAGGTTCTTGCACCTTATAATAATTATAAGTTTCTACAACCTTTTTCTGTGATGACTAACGTTTATTTTTTTTGGGGGAGGGGGGGGGGGGGAATTTAAAGTCTAAAATTGAAGAAAACTCAATTTCTTCAATGCCAACGTTTTATCAATTCATTTTGACATCTTCAGGGCACTGCAAGATACAAACAGAGGTTTTGAATTTATAAACATAAGAACAATGAAATATGAACAAATCAGTTTGGTACTATTACTTTTTCCTGACACTGACCTATGATTAGTTAACAGATAAAACTTCAGAAGAAATTGGTATTTTTTACTTATAAAAGGATGAGTTTTCCGTGTAATATGTATATACAGTGAGGCCCTAAACTTACGGATAAATTCATTTTCTACTTTACTAGTCATTTTCAAGAAAAACCTTGAAATAAGTCGATTTATGTTTCTGAAAAGACACTCTGTGACATAAAAAATTTGTCTCTCTTTCACCCTCTTCAAAGTGACAGCCACGCCTCCAATTTTTTTTTAATAGAATAGGGTGTCAAGTGATACCCCATTTTTAAGGGTATTCAATTGCCTATACAGCCATGCCTATTATTTTGAACTTCGTTTATGCGTCATAAAAAAATATTTCAAAATGTTTAAAATTATCACGTATACTATTAAATTCTCTGTTTATTCAAAGCACCTCAATTTCAAAACTAGTTTCAGTTTAATCTTCTTCTTGAAAACGATCACTTGGTGATTGAAACACGTGTCGAGGTGTTAAAAATAGCGGTTTAGTGTTGGAATAAAACTCCAGTGCATACATCAATATGACTAATAGAATATTCAGCATTCGAGTGTAGGTGTTTGATAGAAAAATCACTAATTGTAGGTGTAAATCAAAATTTGGGTTCCAGTGATAGTAGAAGTTGAACTTCATCTGGTATGAGTACAGTTGTGAGATTGTAATATGTTACTTTTATATTCACTAAGATACTTCTAATGTTTGTCGATGTGTTGGTGAGTGCTTCTTATCTTTATGTTGAGGATTTGTCTATTGTCACGGAAATATTCAGAACTAGCGCCATCTAGGTGGACAAGGGCGAAATGATAACAACGGTCTGAGTGATCACGCCACCTATGGACGAAGAACGGTGGCTTAAGCCTAAAAACGCCCGGACAGATGGCAGAGTTCTCGAAATATCTGGAACCTATGTTTCTAACTATAGAAGGCCGTGCGAGTTGCCGATTGATAAGTATTGGAGATTGGAAGATTTGAATTGTATAAATAAATTATAGTCCAGTATATAAATGAGCGTGTTGAATAAAAAAATTTAAAGTTCTTTAAATTGGTTTACAGAAGAGGATGTTAAAAATAAATACAGAGTGTTCGAGTGAGAAGACAGTTGTGTATTTTGTTGTGCTGTTCGAGTTTTGTTTTGGCGAAAAATAGACAGTGACTGATAAACATTTTTCGTGAATTGGACAGTTGTGTGTATTAACGGGAGTATAAACTGATACACTTCTCACGTGTAACAACAATAATAATAATAGACTGGTGGTCCGTGAAACTAATAACGTTCGCGTGGAAAGTTCAATAAATCGTAAAACTTTTTGTGTGAAATAGACATTGAAATACAAAATGTTCTCAAGGAGCTAGAGTTCTGTTGGCCGATTCAAAGGTGTCGGAATTGAAGCGAGAGCTCGAAAAACGGGAGTTGGAAACGAATGGTAAGAAGGCCACGCTTCAGAAAAGGCTCGCAGAAGGACTGATAGAAGAAGGTGAAGACCCCGCAACAATTTTGTAGAAGTTTCTGGAATTGATATGAGTTCCGTAATGAGTAAACTCGACAGAATGGAAGATAAAATGGAACGAAATTCAGTGAGTTTGAAGGAAGAACTTCAAGAGAATTTAGAAGAGAAACTTCTAGAAAATTCGAATTCTTTGAAGTAAGAACTTCAAGAGAATTTGAAAAATTTGGAAGAGTTTAAAGGAAGAACCAAAGAGAAACTTACTTACTACATAATTCGATTAGTTTGAAGGAAGAACTTCAAGAAAACTCCAAAAATATGGAAGAAAAGCTGCTAGAAAATTCAGAAGAGTCTGAAAGAAGAATTTTGTGGTGTGGCGAGCCGGTTAGAAGAAAGAATGGGGATCGATGGCGGAAATAAACAAAATAAAGGAGAATAAAAGGCTGTGCGAGTCGCCGATTGACAAGTATGGGAGATTGGAAGATTTGAATTGTATGAATAAATTATAGTCAGTGATTGTGGTGCATATAAATTAGCGTGTTGAATAAAGAATTTTAAAGTGAAATCGAGAAAGTTCTTTACACTATTCAATCTAAAAGTTAATTAACTAATGATAGGTCCCATTTTGGTATGTTGTACTCGGTCCTCTTCACCCCCCTTTTTGTAAAATTTGATTATGTATTTGTCTATTTCCTCTATTCCCCTATAAAATATTCGCGAACCTGACTGTGTATTCCTGATCTCGAGGTGCGCGCGCCTTCAACCATGCAGCGAGAGACCATTCTCGATCCAACCTCCAGTTTTTTTGTTAGAGAGAAGATGTGTTGCAATACCCAAATAAACTCTCGGCTGTGAACATAGAAAAATTCTGTGACCTGGAGAGATCAAAGCTGACCGGTAGCCCTCTTTATTCCTGGATATGAACATAAAGGTGAGAAAAGCACAGTCCCTCTCTCCCTTATAACTTTTACTCGTTATGATTTCACGGGGTAGTTTGCACCTCTCAATTCAACCCCTATATATTACAGTCCAATACGAAACATGGTCCTTACTAGCCTAATTATCGACTTTTCATAGGTGGAAATTGCCGGTTTGGATTTATTTCGATGAAAACTCAGACAAACACAGATTTTCTACGATTTTCATAGTCACAGATCTCATTTATATTTCAATTTGATTTAAATTATTTGCTCAAAGGAATTACTAAATAAAATTTCTCTTTTCATTTCAATAAAATCAGTCACTGCGTACTTTTTCTGCTCTAGGTAAAAAAAAAACAGCAGGTCGGACAGGTTTATAGCGAATTTCTCGTCGATATGTTCATGCCAATATTGAAATTACTTATTGAATATTAATTATTCGAATTATTAACGACTTATTGACTTGGAAATTACTACCAAATGTTTCCCATTTATCAATAATGAAATTATTCGAATAGTTAGAGCATTTGAATAAAACTTTTTTTGCTAACCTGTCATTTCCTTATTCATTGGTGAAAAAACTATTCACTTTGGAAAATTTAATTTGTTTTTTTTTTATATGCATCTGACAGTACCTATTTTGTGAAATATTATAAATACAGTGTCACTCACAAGATACAAAATCAATTTAATATTTTATTTGAAAATGTCTTACATCATTTTCCTTCGATATTAAATATTACATTTGATCAGTTTCAATAGATCATGGCGGTTAATAAAATGAAACAATGTAAGGCTATTCAACAAATATGCATTTATCAAAAGAGTGATTTGGCAGCAATTGCTACTGCTGCCAAAACTTCTGATATCTATGCCCAATTCAAAGCTCGATATAGTCATTTGGATGCTATATTTATCAGGAATTCGAAAGCCAAAATTCCACACTTGTTCTTCTTCTCATCGCTGCAGATACATATAATAACAACGAATTTAAAAGTCCTTCTCGTGCTTTCTACCGAGATTACTATTCAGCCAAATCTGTTTACTCTCAATTTTTTGATTCGCAGAACTATTCAACTAACTCTAGCGCACAAATTACTAGTCATGTGAAACTCCCAAAAGTTTAACTCATAAAATTTGATGGCAATATAAATCATTGGGAACTTTGGAAAACCTTGATATGTTTAGTAGTTTGGTACATGGAAATCAGGACAAATATTGAAAAATTCAATTATCTGATATTCTCTTCATCTATCTCCTGGGGCTTGGGTCGCTACCAGGAGCGTCGGCAGGTGACGGATAGCCGGACGACCTGCGGTACACTGTGTGTAATCACAGGTCCACCGAATAACCAATAAGGAATTGAAGTACTTTCGAGCAGAAATAAAATTTTCATAATTTTGGTTTAACAGCAAAAATGAAATGTATATGTAAAAAATCTCATTGAAAACACGCGTTTATTTATAAACTATCGTAATGAAGAATTAATAGTACATTATGTAACAAGTGTTATAAAACGTTCTTTCAGTAAAGAGTGTTTAATAAACAAGGTTCTAGAGAAGTTATGTATACCGTACTTTCTCTTAGAACTCATTTTGAAACAACAAAATTGCATGTCTTTAAGTTGATTCTCCTTAAGTTTTCATAACAGTTTCCATTGGAAGACCGGGAGTTGATAATTGCGTATTATTTGTCTGATTCCAACACGGGTATCGCTATTTTTGTCGTTTAATAATAAATAGCATAGAGTGGCTTTTTCCATCCTTGTCTTGAATGCAACGTAACTTTGTTTACAAGCGACGGCCTTATACCAGATTATCGGATATACAGGATGTATTTCAAATGATGTCATTAATTTCAGGTGGTGATAACTTTTCAAATTTTATGAAAAAAAGTTCATATAAACGTCTGTCCTAATTTGCTTCGTTTCCGAGGTGTGTCAAAAGTTTAATAAAAAATAGGTTTTTCATGAATAACTCAAAATTCTTTACGCCGATACTGATTAAAATTCGTGTGTTTGTTAGTAGTAACGAGGGTCTTTTTTTCATGAAATTATATTATGAATTTTAATTCCAGTGGCATCGCAGTTGATACCACGTTACATAGAAAGGAAGCAAGTTAGGGCATACGTTTATATGACTTATATTCTTAAAATGTGACAAGGAATCACCTTCTGAAATTAATGACATCATTTAAGATACACCCTGTATAGTTTCGTGTACGCTCGCTCATCTTATTCAGATCTGTCTTTCATGTAATTTTTGTTTGTTTTAATTAGTGCTTGATATGTCTATTCCTATACCGCTACCGGAATGGAATAGTTATTTACCTAACAAGTGCGGAAAGTAGTACTTTTCCGCACGCGACGGCAATTGCACGAACGACGCGAAGCGGAGTTCGGGCAAGCCGTTAAGGGCGGAAAAGACATTTTCCGTAAGAGTTAGGTACAATATTTTTCCTACGAGTGTTTTTGTCAATCTTATTTATGAAAAACAAGGTTTTTAATAAACAAGTTTTCATAATAATGCTACAAAATGACTAATACGACAGAATAGTTACATAGATCATTTATTTAGTTGTAAATATCCTCATTTTCAAAAATAGAAAAATCGTGCGGAAAAGTAAAAATCGTACGGAAAAGTAAAAATCGTGCGGGAAAGTAACTTTTCCGCACGATTTTAAATCGTACGGAAAAGTACAACTTTCAAAACAAAAAATCGTGCGGAAAAGTTACTTTTCCGCACGCTCGTAGGAAAAAAAACTACTATGCCCGGCGAATGTTTGACCACTGAAATGATATTGACATGGTAACGTTTTTATGAATTATCTCCAAATATGTTTGATTGTGAATCTGTGTACTTCTGTATACTTGATGCCATTTTAGTTAGGTGAGTAAAAGAAAATAAATGTAAGAAAAACAAATAACTTTTAACAAAGGACCACGCACACTCCTTATGCAAAAAGTCTTTCGGTCAAATTTTCCAAATTTTTAGTATGTTGTTGAACTCTGCTTCCTGAACAAAAGTTACCATAGGCACATAAAAATTCAATGTATAGTTTACGAGATACAGAGTGTTGAAGTTGTTAGATGGAACTTTCAGGCCATTATTGGCTGAACTTTATTGCTGGTAATATCACAAAATTATTGGTGGATTCTCGATCTACACCATACTACTACACTTGGCCAGTGCAATGTTATGTTTTTCCAGCATTTTTCAAAACTATATACAGGGTAAATCATGACTTTTTCCGAGTTACACAAAATGAAAATAATTTCAGAATGGAGCATCAACGTCATGAGTCGGATCGATGAAAATTGAATTTTCTGTGTTCAGTATATCCGATAAGATTCACTGATTCCAAAAAATATGATTTTTTCTTAAATATACAGGGGAGATTGAAAGTATAAGTGTATCTGTTATATATTCTTTGGATTGCATGATTGGATCAATTCAGTGCACCAGTTATATGTGCCATGTAGCCACTTGACAGGACGTAAATTTTGAATATTATACAGTGTGACTTAAGAATACACGAGACTAATATTACCTAAAATTAGCGAAATACCCTGTATAAAAAAAACGAATCGGTCAATTTTCCTTATTTCTTCACATTGTATAGGGGATATATCACATGAAATACAGGAATTTTCTATGTCTAGTTTTCAATTAATGGATGGAGATGCTGAAAATCCGATCGTATGACTATTCATTTGAAGGATAATTCAAACTAGTTCCTCACAAAGTAGCTCCCAACTTTTTTCCCACTGAGAGTATACAGAATAACTATTTAAATAGGGCTAGTCGAAAGTAAGAAATACGGGGTCTGTCAGTATATAGGTATTTACTTAAAATACTAATGTAACTATATAAATTCACACTATGGACAAATTCAATATTGATTCTTTCTTCCTTCATATTTTGAAATAAAAACGGAAAGTTCCTTTACCATGAAATCAATGAAAATCACGCTAATGGAATTGGTGAATACTAACAAATATAAAAATAATATCTGCTATCGGAATATTGAACAATTTGGCCACTCTTCAGTGAGGTTTCAAATCTGTCATGTGAGGTATAGATTGAAAAAGGCTTAAAAAGCATACCATTGCACTGGCCAAGTATAGTAGTATGGTGTAGATCGAAAATCCACCAATAATTTTAGGATATTCCCAGCAATAAAGTTCAGCCAATAATGGCCTGAAAGTTCCATCTTACAACTTCAACACTCTGTATCTCGTAAACTATACATAGAATTTTTGTGTGCCTATGGTAACTTTTGTTCAGGAAGCAGAGTTCAAAAACATACTAAAAATTTGGAAAATTTGACCGAAAGACTTTTTGCATAAGGAGTGTGCGTGGTCCTTTACATATTTCCTTGAAACTTGAGGGTTTATATCAGGTATAATATAAGATCAAACGAACTTTCCTAATTGAAGTTCGATCATAATTATATGAAACGCCTTGTCCGAGATGATTTAACTGTGTAGTTTCCCCGTCTCCTGCCAAATGTACCACAATATTTGAAGCTCGCATGTACCCCGCTCTCCCCTAAACCCGTCCGTTGCTATGCCTCCGGCCATATTTACATGTCATTATTTTTAAAGCCATGTCATTGCAACTGGAAATGATCATGGGTGGGGTTTAAGGGCGGGTATGATCATCTCGGACAAGGCGTTTCATATAATTATGATCGAACTTCACTCAGGTAAGTTTGTTTGATCTCATAATTATATTCACGCCTTGTCCTCAATGATTTAACTGTGTAGATGTTTAAAGGCAGTTGCGATGATCCAGACAGAAGAAATTCATTTTGTCATATAACAACTTTGATTGACAAATTGCCACCGAAAAATGAATTCATTCTCATACTTTATTTTGTTAAATAGAATCAAGCGAAAAAACAACTTGATTTTTATTTCTACCCAGTTATTGATGAAATTTTATCTGAAGAGGTTTCACTTCTATTAGCAGCCGAAGTCGCCGCATGTCCTGGTGAGTGTTCTTGAAGGTAACAATTAGTCTGTCGACAATGACCCTTTCGTCAAAAATACAAAATATTGAGAAGCGGCCACTGATGCCCGTCATATCCATCTTTTTTTTATAACTGAATTTTTTATGAATAAACCATTATAGACCATCAGATAATTATATATTTTGCTGACTCATTTTCTCGTTTCAGGGATTTTAACCACTGAAAATTATGTCAGTGTTGAGCTCAAAAAATGAAAATTTAGCGATGTTTGCGGTAGAATAATACTTACTGCCTAGATCAGAAGTTTGGTATACAGGGCGGAAATGGCGGAAATTTCGCTTCAACTTTTTAATAATTCCAGGTAAGATATGTTTCAGTAAATAACCTGCTTAGATTTATAGAGAAATTGAAAGTTTTGAAAATTCCAGATCACTTTTACTAAACACCAGCCTCCGCAAGTTCATAATTTCAAAAACCGAAATATATCTCCTTTGAGATGTTCTGTTTCATCTTGGCGCCCAACGTGGGGCAGTACAAAATAAAATTGATCAAATGGAAGAGTGGGGTATAATTTCGCGGGAAGCCACTTCGATTATGACAACATTGAAAAAAGATGGTTCCGTCAGAGTTTGCTTAGATGCACGCAAACTTAATTCTATATACAGAGAAAGACCATGAACATCCCCGAAGGATAGATGAAATTATGCGCAGTATAACGGAGTTCAAATTTAAGAGGATCCTAGATTTGAACCATTCTTACTGACAACTTCCGCTTGAGCCAGACAGCCGCAAATATACGGCCTTTAATTTTGGCGGATTGTCTGTCGCGATATTGCGTTCGATTTCCCACTCCAGAATATAAATCATTCAATGTTTTGAGTTTGAAATTGCCTGAAAACTTAAAAACTTCTATTAAAAGATATAAAACGTTTTTAACTCGAAGATGCCAAACTAAGGGATATACGCAAGTGTCTGGTTGACGATTTGTCTCTGCAGACCAATTTTGTGCTTCTTAACGAAATTCTGTATCATCGTAGGAGTGATAAAGAAAATAATTTATTGTGTTTCAAACTGAAGTATATACATTTTTTTTTGCATAATTTTCAGTATATTTTCGTCGTAATTGCCGATTTTGAACAGAAAAAAAACAGAATTTGGTGATGTTCATAGTTTCGGAATCGGATAACATGGAGGAAATCAAAAAAATTCCATTACTAGGCCGTATTCGATCAGTGCCCCAATGCATTCTGGTTTTACTAATCCTGAGTTCCGGTACCGGAGCTGCAGTGCCTGGTCATTTCTGTCAGAACATTTAATGGCACGGAGCTTCTCCCTCTCCAGGTTCTGCAAAAGACCTTCTGATGAACCTGCTCGATAAAACCACCACTTGCTTCTCCATTTTTCGTGCTTTTCAGTCTTCTTGTCTTCCATTAGAAGAGCAAATATGTCTAGAATCCTCTCTTTGGTTCCCGCATGTGGTTCTCCCTCGCTTCTTTTGGCCTTTCTCTCTGTCGGAGTCTTTCCGTCCGTCCTTAATCTCTTGTTGGCCGGCCCTGGAATCCCTTGCTTTTTAGGGCATATAACCCCAACTGCCTTTTCAAAAGGGAGTGGTGTAGATGAAAGACCAAAAGGCTGGTTTTGTTCTGTAAGCCTCCTCGCTTTCCTAGCACCTGGTCTCCGTTTACTGAAATCCACCTGATTCCAGGAAGACCGTCCTCGATTCTTGGTTAGACTCCCTCTAGGAGCACACTAGACTACAGACCCCCCTCTTTGTCTCTCACTTCTCTCGACAGACCCCTATTTGTATGCGCATTTCCATCATTTTTCTATATTCGTCCATCCTCTTGTTATCGGTAGAGTGTCTAGAATCCCACTCCGACCCTCAGTCAATGGGATAGTGATAGCTGGTGTCCCTTCCTTCAGTTGATGTGAAAGTGAGGCGTTTCCTGTGGCGAAGAGGTACATTAACTACTTCCTCATTCTTGTTGTCGTCCATGGTTATCGGAGATTAGTGTATGCTCAATGTATAGGGATCAAAGTATCCATCTTCTGCCTCCCCCCTGTTCATCAAAGCAAGACGTAATGGTTTCAAACGCGAAAGTCTCAACCACTGAGCTACATGGCCCTTATTTACACCAACACTCGACTAAAATCTCTGTATCTTCCTTGTTTGTGGTCGAAATTTCATAAACTCAACGGTTTTTTAAGGAAAATCCTTCAACAATTATCATATGAAGCTGTAGGGTGTCGGCAGAAGTGGTTGTATTTTGTATATTTGTATTTGTATATATTCATTCCCAATTCATCTTGGGCCTAACTGAATCAAGTTTTTCTGTACCCGTTGTTTTAATGTTCGCTCATTTTTTATTTTGCAATGAACGTAAAAATAACAAAGCGGAGATTTCTGAAAAAGAGTACTGGTCATTTTATTGCTAAGGCCCTGTACATTCAGAAGATGTATCTTAAAACCTCTGATAACAAAGTTTTCACGGAAATTTCACAAACTAAAAAACAGCGGGTCCAGAAAATCTTGATGTAGGCACAATATAAATCGGGAATAAATGTTATATCTGATTTGCTCAAACTTGACCTACTGAATCTTTGTGCAAACTCAGCTTGTCCAGCTAATTCAATACGAAAACGTGAGAAATTACTAACATCACATTGTTTATTTATCAAAAATTACTATTCCACCTTCGAATATCAAATACAACCACTTCTGCTGCTGCTGAATGATTTCTCCTTAAATTATCGTTTAGTTTATGAATTTTCGATCAAACACAAGGGAGATATATAGAGATTTTAGTCGAGCGTCGGGGTAAATCTTATGATATCCAGATTTGTTCGCGCGGAAATCTGAACATATCTTTTTTTGAAAGATTCAGACAATGTTGTGAATTTATTATTGTCATTGCGGACTTCCATTGTCTGGAGTGTTCATATTAGCACGACGTTTCAGAGTAATGAGGGATACTTTATATGACCTGTGGTAATTAACCGGACTAACTGTTTTCTTAAGTGGTCATAGCTGAGCGTGGTAATGGGTGTGCATCCTTATAGTTTGTATTCTTCTAGAATTGTCTAGAAGAATACGAACGATGAGGGTTCACAACCATTACACCCTCATCGTTTGTATTCTTAATACGAACGATGAGGGTTCACAACCATTACACCCTCATCGTTTGTATTTTTCTAGAATTGTCTAGAAGAGTATAGACGAGTATAGGGTGCACAACCATTACAAGGCTCATCTATGGTCACTTAAGAACACTTTATAGTTATCGGAGATACTGTACCGATTGAAAAGTCGTGGTGATAAAAACACTCCAGTCAATGAAGTTGCAACGAAAGTAATCTGAAAATATCACTTATAGCTTAGTATCTCTGAAAGGAAACAATTTTGGTAAAACGTGCAAATAAGTACTTTTATGGAGCTTTTCACGTTTTGAAAGTTTATTCCTATACCTTATATCAACCTTTCCAACACCTTCTAAGATACTGATAATCCGAGATTCCCCGGGAATTTTCTCCACTTTCTATAGGTGCTCACGTGCCGAACAATTTTTTTTTCTTAAAGTACTCTTCAAAAACTGCCCGTGTACCAAAAATCATTTCTATTAGATTCACTGTCAGGTTCATGGACGTATAATATCGTATAAATATAGATGGACTCAGCATTGCCATACCTACAACACGGATCGTTTTGAAGTCGCTCAGTTTGTGGACTGCGGGGAAGAGAGAAGGTAGTGATAGACTGTGACCTTCTCACAACCGACAGGAGCGCACGCATTTGATAAAAATAGGGTTCAATTACAAGAAAAAAAATGCTGATTTTGAAATAATGATAAAAATATGAAGGAACGTGATATAGTATACATCCGATGGGACTTCATTGACTGAGATACTAAGTGTTTATTTATCATCATCGATACTTAGAAAATTTGTTTAATGAAATTTGCCGAATAAAAAATGAGAAAGCTGGAGAAATTTTTATATTCAATAAATACATATGTTCTTATATCGATATTATCATACATGAATATCGTGAAGAATAAATATTTCACTGCAATTTTCAACGCATAACATTCAGTTTCAGAAATGCGATATTTTAATGTATTTACGACAATATGCAAACAAAACTCACAATACAGATAATCGAACCAACATTTATTTCCAGAATGTCTCCAAAATCAACTACCTACAGAGGGTGTCACAAAAACCGCAATAAAATAAAATTGAAGAATTTGTTTGAATTGTATACTAGGTCCTTGATATGTGTGCCAAATTTCAGATTATGATAATTTGAAGTGGGTGACAACAGAATTGTAAAATTCACATCATCATTCCTATTATTATTAGTGGAATCAAGTTTATTCAGGAAAGACCTCATCTGAATAATTTTTTTTTTATCCAAATCGTTGAAGCCGATAGCAAAAATACATATACAAGAATTTCTCGTTAAGAGATATTTGATAGTGCCACCAACTACTACTGCTCACTTTTTCTTTCGCAAAATCACAGGACTCTGTCCTCTTCTCTCTCCTTTATGGGAAAATTATAGGTGATCCTATAATTTTCCCATAAACTGGTTCATCAGTGACCATCTGATAAATTTCAAGATCAGTCATTATATTTAGCTCTGAATTTGTGTACCCTATATTTTTTCAACCCTGAAAATAAGAAATTGACCTAAAGATCATTATCTGTCAAATCATCAGTTTCTCAAAGTCAAACACCAAGAAGTAGGTGAAAACTAAGTTGCAAAATATGAGTTAACGCTTTTTCATTTATGCCTTTCTCAATTTATCCTCACCTCTTCAGTGGGGAGCTTGAATTTTTGACAATTTCCTCAAAATCTGTATCAGGGACTGTTTCAGTAGAATCAGTTGAAGATTTTCTTGTTCTGAAGTCGTTCAATCTGAAAATATATAATATAAGTATATTGTTTTTTTTTTCCAGTAGAAATCTCTGTTATTATTTAAAATAACTCATACAAAATAGCAATTCTGATGAATGATAATAATTACCCTGACGTTGAAGCAGTTGACTTTCTTGGGATATACCATTCATTCACTGGGTTTTATCTCAAATGCTGCATCTTCGAAGTGAAAGGAACAAACCCTAGAAGACTTTGGAACACATTCAGTTGAGCATTTTATTCCCAACTTCTTCAACAAGCCGCTTTTACTGGCACATCAGCTGGAAACCTAAAGATAAATCCAAATTTAAATAAACATTTCTTGGACTTTGTAACATCATTTTATCCTCCATTGATTATTCTAGGTAATTTCCAAATTTAAATCATGTCTGTACCGGGACTACATTACTTTACAGGCACTTTCAATACCCGCCGAGTTATTAAAACCTAAATCTTGTTATTAAAATGTTGCTTCTTCGAGCGTAGTCCCATCTGCCAAATTACTTCAATCATTTCTCACATGTTAATAAATATTTACCTACCTAGGACACTGACAGTTTACGGAGCTATCATCTATGGTCATGTTTGCTATTTATGTCCAAATTCCTTTTGCAGAAAGATACCTTTTCAGGTGTTATTTATATTCCATTATTCAAAAGGCCTAATATTTAATACTGTCATAGGTGAATCAATCTTCTTCCTAATATTGACCTTGCCGGCTTGGTACCAGCTATCTTCACTTTGGATTAGGGTCAATATGCAACCTTTTTTTCTGATTGCATCATCCAAATGACCAAATGAAATAGTAAATGTTTCATGAGGTGTCTATTTCATTATTTCCACATATAAAGGTTTGAGTACACATAATGATTTCATTTTGTTCTGCGAAAAACAGATTGATACCCACTGTAACGCCTATGGTAGGTACTTACGAATGGAATCTGATATTCGGGTTGGAACATATGGATTGTTTGCCAACCCACCAAGTTTGCACCATTATTACTCTCTGTCTATTATTACACTGCCACTATATCACTCAAATAAGTTCGAAAAACACTATTTCAATACAATAATCCTACAAAAAAGCAATAACAAAATGACAGATCTGTCAGAAGTTCACTTTGTGGAAAACATAAACAATGATATTCAACAGCGTTGACCAAGGATCAAAAACAACAAACTTTACACAGCCATTTGAAGATGCAAGTGTTGAAGTAAAACATTAAATATATTTTACCAATCATCAGATTACCTTCAGTATGTTTTTCTTTCAGCTGTTACTCGATATATATGTTATGTTGTTAGTTACTGTCAGATTTGGATGTTTTATAATCTGTAATTCTTCTTTGAATAAAACCAAAGTATACAGTATTATTTTCATATTGATTAATGTGTGTTTGCACCTACATTGCGTCAACATGGTAGCAGAGCGTGGTTACAAGAGTGGTGTAGTGCTTTGTTGTAAACTGGAATAATAAGCAATAGAAACTTGGTAGCTATTATTATTTGGAACCTGTAATTCACAACAGTTGTGAAAGCATGGAATATCACGGAATCGAGAAACTGAGAGGTGCTGAAAACTGGACCATCTGGAAGTTTGCGGTAAAGAATCTACTTCGTGGAACAGAAGGAGCATACGAAGTCTGCATTGGGGAAACCGTCAAACCAAATCTGTTATCAGAGAATGCTTCTCCCGAAGAAGTCATTAATTATCAGACTAATTTGAAGTTATGGGACAAAGGAGATCGTGCAGCCAGTTAAATAATCGTCAGGTCATTGGATTCCAGAGTTATGGCTCTTTTGGTAGCCTGTGAAACAGCCGAAGATATGTGGCATAAGTTACATGCGATTTTTGAGCAGCAAAGTAAACAAGCTGCTCATTCGGTTCAATCGAAATTCTTCAGTTTCAAAAGGAATCCAGCTGATGATATGGTCACGCATATAGCCAAATTTGAAGGCTTGGTTTTAAGAATGCAACAGCTGAATGTGAAACCAGATAAATTATCATTGGTAGTCAAACTATTCGATACATTACCAAATGAATACGAAAGTCTTCAGCAAGCATGGTGGGCACGATCTGAGGATCAGCAAACATTTGAAACACTTTTTGGGGTGCTAACTTCTGATGAAAAGCGTAGAAAACAACGGGCAGAAAATCAGGAAGAATTAGTTGCGCTTATGTCTGCAAAAGCGAACATTCGAGTTGATGATTCCAAGAAGTTCAATAAAATGGCTGCAACTGCTGGAAAGAACAAGAAGAAATCAATCAACTTCAAATGTTATAGGTGTGGCGAAAAGGGCCATTTTCGAAAAAGTTGTCCAATGAACAAACCAAGAAAAAACGAGAGCAACTCATTTTCTACTAGAAACTGTAATGACGAGGCGTTTATCACAGAAAGTATGACTGCTGAAGCCGATGACGAGATGTGGATTGTTGACTCTGGTGCAACAGATCATGTGACATATCACAAAGAATGGTTTTCAACATTTGAACAATTTACTATTCCTCTTAAAATCTATATCGGGAATAATTCAACCATGCTCTTGGAAAAGGCAAAGTCCTATTCGATGCTGAAGTCGATGGAAAGTGGACGCCGTGTCACATGGAGAACGTTTTGTTCGTACCAACTGCCCGAAGAAACTTGTTTTCTGTTACTTCTGCTCTTCATAAAGGAATGTCATTCAGTTCATCCAGAAGTCAATGTCTTTTCATAAAAAATGGCGTCCTGAAAGCAAGAGGAATCAGAATAGGCCAACTGTTCGAAATGAACATAAGAATAAAAAAACCCGAAATATGCTATTTGAATGAAGCCAATTTATCGACAACGATGACAATGCAAGTTTGGCATGAAAAATTAGGACATCAAAATAAACGTCATTGTCAGAAAATTTTGAAGTCACATAACATCAGCTTCGTTGAAGATAACCAGTTTTGTGGAGCTTGCGTGGAAGGAAAACAGCACAGAAGTAGTTTCCAGGAAAGAAAGCAACGTTCGTCGGAACCTGGTGAACTCATTCACGTGGATTTGTGTGGCCCGATGGAATGTTCTTCCATAGGTGGTGCAAAATACTTTATTTGCTTCACGTGTGATTTCTCTCGTTTTCGAAAAGTATATTTCCTGAAGGAGAAATCACAGGCTGTAGAAAAGATTTCGGAAATGATGGCAATTTTGAAAATGCAGTTTGGACGACCTATGAAAGTTCTTCAATGCGATCGTGGTGGAGAATTCAGCAATAATGAAGTTCGTAACATGATGAGGACAAATGACGTTGAATTCAATGTCGTCAACCCATTCACACCTCAGCAGAATGGATGCGCAGAACGTTCGAACAGAACAATTGTTGATTTAGCACGCACAATGCTCTTATCGAAAGAACCACCAAGGGCGGAAGCTGTCAATACTGTTGTGCATGTTTTGAATCAAACTGGGCCCAATCTCTTCAATGGAAAAGAAATTCACTTAAACAATCTTCATATTTTTGGATCCAAATGTTATGTGCATATTCCCAAAGAGAAGCGCCAAAAGTGGGATGCTAAAGGACAACGTGGAATATTTGTTGGATATTCGGAAAACATTGATGGTTTTCGGATATGGATTGAATCAAAAAATAAAGTTGTTCGAAGTAAAGATGTTGTTTTTGAACCAGAAACTAGTGGAAAAACGTTAGCTGTGATTCCAAACGAGACAACATTCACCATAGATGAGGAAAAATCTGAACCAGAGCCGGTAAAAATTTGGTTTACTGGAAATCTGTTATGAAAAAAAAAATTGAACATCGCGATTCTGTGGCATTAGGCGATTCATATGGTACCATTTTTGTTTTGCGGAAATGCGCTGTTGCCAAGTTGACCTCTTCGGATTACTGGAAATCTGATATGAAAAAAACAATTGAACGTCGCCATTGTGGACCCTCAACTAATTCTAGTGGTACTATTTTTGTTTTGCGGAAATGCGCTGTTGCCAAGTTTTGGACACTTTGGAGATGTGGAAATCTGATATGAAAAAAACAATTGAACGTCGCGATTGTGGACCCTCAACTAATTCTAATGGTACTATTTTGTTTTTGCGGAAATGCGCTGTTGCCAGGTTAGTCAATTCGGATTACTAGCAACCTGGAAATTTGTATTGATATGGATAAGTCAGTCGAGAATGCATGAAATCGTTTTTCGCTCGCAATTGACACACAAACCTAACCTGAGCAAGCTAACCTAGCTTGCGAGTCAGTCGAGAATTCATGAAATCGTTTTTTGCTCGCGATTGACACACAAACCTAACCTGAGCAAGCTAACCTAGCTTGCGAGTCAGTCGAGAATGCATGAAATCGTTTTTCGCTCGCAATTGACACACAAACCTAACCTGAGCAAGCTAACCTAGCTTGCGAGTCAGTCGAGAATTCATGAAATCGTTTTTTGCTCGCAATTGACACACAAACCTAATCTGAGCAAGCTAACCTAGCTTGCGAGTCAGTCAAGAATTCATGAAATCGTTTTTCGCTCGCGATTGACACACAAATCTAGCCTGAACAAGCTAACCTAGCTTGCGAGTCAGTCGAGAATTCATGAAATCGTTTTTCGCTCGCGATTGACACACAAACCTAACCTGAGCAAGCTAACCTAGCTTGCGAGTCAGTCGAGAATGCATGAAATCGTTTTTCGCTCGCAATTGACACACAAACCTAACCTGAGCAAGCTAACCTAGCTTGCGAGTCAGTCGAGAATTCATGAAATCGTTTTTCGCTCGCGATTGACACACAAACCTAACCTGAGCAATGCATGAAATCGTTTTTCGCTCGCAATTGACACACAAACCTAACCTGAGCAAGCTAACCTAGCTTGCGAGTCAGTCGAGAATGCATGCATTAGTTTTTCGTTCGCAATTGACACACAAACCTAATCTGAGCAAGCTAACCTAGCTTGCAAGTCAGTCAAACTTGGCAACAGCGCATTTCCGCAAAACAAAAATAGTACCACTAGAATTAGTTGGGGGTCCACAAGGGCGACGTTCAATTGTTTTTTTTATATCAGATTTCCAGTAATCCGAAGAGGTCAACTTGGCAACAGCGCATTTCCGCAAAACAAAAATGGTGCCGTTACAATTGGCTGAGGGCCCACAATCGTGACGTTCAATTGTTTTTTCCATATCAGATTTCCAGTAAACCAAAGTTCAGCCCCAGAGCCTTCTGAACAATCGGAGATTTTGGAAGAGGAAGAACCGATTGAAAATTCTCCAGAATTTATTTACCATTTGAGAAATCGAGCAAATATCAGACCCCCAGATCGTCTTATTGAAGATAGAAGAAGATAGAAGAACCAAAAAGTTATATCGATGCAATTTCATCAGCTGATCATATTCACTGGAAAGCCGCGATGGAAGATGAAATGATTTCTTTGAAAGAAAATTCAACTTGGTCTTTAGTTGAATTGCCAAAGGGTCGGAAAACTATTTCAAATCGCTGGGTGTATCGTGTGAAACGGAAAGTGGATGGCAATATAGACAGATATAAGGCTCGATTGGTTGTACGAGGATTTAGTCAAAGACAAGGAGTTGACTACAACGAAACTTTTAGTCCTGTTGCAAGGTTTGATACCGTTCGAACAATTTTAAGTATAGTAGCAAACGAACACCTTGAACTTACACAATTTGATGTCAAAACGGCATTTTTGTATGGTATCATCGAAGAAGACATCTATATGGATCAACCAGAAGGTTTTGAAGATGGCACTAAATCAGTATGTAAACTTGAACGGAGTTTGTATGGACTGAAGCCATCGCCTAGATGCTGGAATAAACGGTTCACCGATGTTCTTCTAAATTTTGGGTTGACTGAAAGTACGGCAGATCCATGTTTGTTTTATCGACATTCAAGAAAAGAAAAGTTTATTTTGGTGTTGTATGTTGACGATGGATTTTTTGCAGCAACAAATAAAGAATCTATCGATCATTTTCTGAATACATTGAAAGCAGGATTTAAGATCACTATTGAACCAATTGGATTTTACTTGAACATTTTGATAGAAAAAGGTAATGATGGTTCAATTTCTATCAGCCAACAGAATTATGCAGAAAACATATTGAGAAGATTTAATCTGGAAAATATTTCACCTGTATTAACGCCTATTGAGAAATGTCAATTGAGAGACCCTTATTGTCAAAGTGATGTAAAATTGACAACTGCACCATATCGAGAAATTGTTGGATGTTTGATGTATCTTGCTGTAGCGACAAGACCAGACATTACTTTTGCAGAAATACATCTAAGGAACTTCGTCTTTGGGTATTCGTTACGAGCATGCTGAAAAGGCTGGAGAACTGAAGGCTTATAGCGATGCGGATTACGCAAGTGATTCTATAACAAGGCGATCAGTTAGTGGTGTTGTCATCAAGTACAGTGGAGGGCCTATTGTTTGGGCAAGTAAATGACAGCAAAGTGTATCACTGTCAACAATGGAATCCGAATATGTTGCGGCATGTGAAGCTGCGAAAGATACAGTTTGGCTTATTCGTTTATTCAGCGAAATTGCTCCATTGAAGACTGAACCTACTCTTTTCGTGGACAACGCAAGTGCTATCAAACTCACAAAGAATCCAAGCTTCCATAAACGCTCAAAACATATTGATGTGAGATTTCATTTTGTGCGTGAGAAGGTTAAAGAAGGATTATTGAAAATAGAACATATTCCTGGTAATCAGCAGATAGCAGATATTCTGACTAAACCAATACCGAGAGTCCACTTTCAATATATGTGCTCTATTTTGGGAATGATTTGAAAGAAGATGGAAGAAAGTGAAATGCTAATGTTTTAGGGGGAGTGTTGAAGTAAAACATTAAATATATTTTACCAATCATCAGATTACTTTCAGTATGTTTTTCTTTCAGCTGTTACTCGATATATATGTTATGTTGTTAGTTACTGTCAGATTTGGATGTTTTATAATCTGTAATTCTTCTTTGAATAAAACCAAAGTATACAGTATTATTTTCATATTGATTAATGTGTGTTTGCACCTACATTGCATCAACAGCAAGTAATGATTTTTTTCGATGGTTTGGATTTCGAAATGTGTAAGTCTTACAGGTGTGAGTTGTTTGATAATTTTACCATCACCATTAATTGTTATCGAATGGAATACGTACAGTGACACAATTTTGTCTATGATAAAGACTTAGCACCTACGCGATGTGACAACGCCCAACTCAATAACACGACTAAAGATTGTGACCATTCACTACTTCAGACCCGGATGTCAACAGCTAGGTCTACTTAATTCATACGTCCATGGTTATGGCTTTTACAAATATGTTTCTATCAATCAAATTCAATAATTCTTGAACGATTTAATATCTGCGTTCAATGATTGTGAAGAATTACCGAATATCAGAGAATATTGGAGTTAATTGGATGTATCTTACGAAAACAATTTTGCAGATACTCACCTCTATTCAATACGTAATCATACATACCAAAGTTGAATTCCTAATTCGGAATGAATTGCAGATATTGAATTGATAACCTTATTTGAAGAATTGAATAAATGCATATAATCCATTATAGAACAATGCAACTTCGTTTCATTGTTTAATACGTAAAATGACAAATTTAAAATTCTAAATATTGCTAATAAAGAAAAACCAATATATTGCAAATTATATACCGGGTGACCACGAGGTGAGGTACGCCCCCCAGGTGAGGTACGCCCCCAAATTTTTCTATAGTTTCGAAGTTACAGATTTCAAATTGGTTTTCGGCATAGTATGTGAATACGCATATTTTGATCCCTCTACTGAAAATTCACAACTTCCGGAAGTGACCCCAAACTTTTTTTTTCAAAGACACCATGTACATATTTTTTCACTTTCCTAAAGAGTACGCAATTTACGATAACACTGTCATTCAAAATTGAAAATCGGTTGAAAAATGGCGGAGATACAGTTGATTGTTCAGTCAAGCAAAGTTGGCCATATGAAATTCAAACTTAGTTCATCCCAACTGACAAACGACATCAGAAGTTATCAAAGGAGGCTTTGAAGTGCGATACAGTTGAAAACTGAGTTTCTCGTGTAAATGCAGCTCCCACATAATCCAACAATTATCAAAAATTCACTAAAAACGGAATAATACCCATAAAGAAATGCTCACAACTGCTATTTCTCAAATGAAAACATGATCTTTTTACTGCGTCATGATGAAAAATTAATAATTATCAGAATACTCGTGTGAAAAATGTTAAAGAATTCCGAAAGAAATCGCAAATGCAAAATGTTTTATCATGAGTGTTTTCAAAATTAAATATTGTTCAACGAAGGCGGCCACGAACATGAAAAAAGCGAAACAAAAAATCAGCATTGTTCAAATAAGTAGGACAAACTTTGACTTCCTTGAAATAATATAAGATTTTGTGTATTGCTTTCTTAATTATGTTCTAAGCCGCCTACGTTGAAGAACATTCAATTTTAGGAACACTCCTCATGAAACCTGATTGTATCTTCGTTTCCTTCAGGAATTCTTCAAAACTTTTCACACGAGTAAACTGAGAAATTGATTCCGTAAGGAGTCAGAAATCCAAAAGTGAAAATTGTCAAGCTGTGTGCACGTTCCAATGTAATTGGATGAAGAAAAGGTTTGTATTTCGTGCAGAAATTTATTTATAAAATCATAGCAAAGCGCTTTCGACTATAAAGTCATCATCAGTGCGTACTCGTCTGGCTCTTGTACACCTGACGAGTACGCACTGATGATGACTTTATAGTCGAAAGCGCTTTGCTATGATTTTATAAATAAAGGACCACGCACACTCCTTATGCAAAAAGTCTTTCGGTCAAATTTTCCAAATTTTTAGTATGTTGTTGAACTCTGCTTCCTGAACAAAAGTTACCATAGGCACACAAAAATTCTATGTATAGTTTACGAGATACAGAGTGTTGAAGTTGTAAAATGGAACTTTCAGGCCATTATTGGCTGAACTTTATTGCTGGGAATATCACAAAATTATTGGTGGATTTTCGATCTACACCATACTACTATACTTCGCCAGTCATCCCAGTCATCCGGGAAGCCCTGGAAATAGAAAAGCGCCCCAACTGCCTTAATACCCGTGATGATGGACGTAGACTTGTCAAAAAACGATTTCGATAGGTTGAGAGATAATTCAATTCTTCACAAGAACGAGTTTCAGTAATACCTATGAAATATGCTCGTTTTCTCAGAAAACGTGGCTTAACGCCAACGTCATATTTCATGCTCGCGCTAGCCCACCACTGCAAGTTCAGGCAGGGTCGAAAATTATATTTGTCATAACTTTGCTAAAAATTATAGTAGAAGGAACAGAAAAAGTACATATCGTTCCTGAACACTTCTACTTCCTCATGCAAATATAACATGTGAGTATCTGAGTATCTAAAATGTGTTTTGTCCCACTTCACATAACCCTTCTACGATATTTACGGAAGATCCGAAAGTCATGGATATTTTAGTTGATATGAAATAATTATAATGAAGCAGAAGTCAGTACCCTCTTTGGACCATATGCAACGATTTAAGACTAGTGAAACAAGTCTTACTTATACATGCCAAAGAAAAAACTGGGTTTTATTCCTGCCTCAGTTTTCAACTCACCCATAATTCATGATTTTCGGATCATCCGCAAACATCTCCGTGAAGTGCGACAAAACACATTTACAAATACTCGCATATTATATTTACATGAGAAAGTAGGAGTCTTCAGAAACGATATGAACTTTTCCTTTTCCTTCTTCGATCAATTTTAGCAGAGTTCTGACCAATCAAATATCCGGCTCCGCCAGAACTTTCAGTGGCGGATAAGGGTGAACGTGAAATTTGATGTCGGCGCTCAATTACTTTTTCTGGGAAAACGAGCGCATTTCATAAGAAATTACTAGGAATTATTTTTGTGGAAAATTGAATTGTTTTTCACTCTGTTGAGTTGTTTTTTCGATAAATCATATACTTCCCAAGATTACAGCAAAAATCTCAAAAATATGTTCCACCCCTGGAATTTTGGTAAACCGTTTTTTTTTCATGTTTATCATGGTTCCAACTACAAGAATATCAAATTTGGTGGTGCTACAATCGATTCTTGTCTCAAAACCCAATCGTACTGGATTAAAACGATTTCTGTACTGAAAGAAATATTGTATGTTCAGGCCCCCACATTCTGAATTCCTGGCTGCGTCACTGATAGAACGTCCCTACATGAGACGAAGGTAATATGCGTTCTCAAAATCATCATTCAAATATTAATTTTTCAACAAAATGTCTTCAACTTTTCCTTCAGAACAAGACCATTCAGAGATACAATGGTTTATTTGATTCTTTTTAATAATAAGAGACTTTTTGGTTGGTTTCCGTGTTTTGCGTGGTCTTCTTTGGTTTATATCTCAAAACGTTTCAACTGAAACTGCGACAGTCATCTTCATTGGCTTGGAACCAACCAAAATATTGACGGCCGACGCAGTGGCGTGCCTAAGGGGGGGTTCAAAAGATCCGACCGATAGAATACTTCACATTTCTTAGATCTGGAGCGTCGTTTTCTATCGGTAGTTATCGTGCTGTCGCGAGCCGTCGAAGCGTTGTGCTAGTCTATTCGTTCCCGATTCGTCCCAACAATTCAGTAGTCATTCGCATCGCATAATTTATGGTAGTTGTATCTTTCGCGGTGTATACTACTTGTAAGAAGACGTTGAAGGACTTGTAGGTAGGTATATTAGTTAATAATTGCTATAGTGTAGTATTACACATATCTTACCTTTATTTAGTTATTCCCCAATCTTTAGACACTTTTGAAAATCTTCGTCACTATACCAGTGACAACCCCTTCAAATGAGAGGACATTTTCTACTATGAGGCGGCTCAAAACCTATCTCAGAAATACTGTGGAAGAACAAAGGCTCAGTGGACTAGCTCTTCTGAATATTAATCGAAAAATTCCAAATAAGTGTTGAAGAGGTCATAGATTTTTTGAGCAAATCAAAGAAGCGAAAATTGAATTTTTGTCTGTAATGTTTCACTCAATATTATTGTTTGTACCTTACTGAAGTTTATTTATTGTGATTTTGAAGTGAGATTTGAATTTGATTAGTATGATAATGTTATATGGATATTTTGTTGTTACTAAAGACATTTTTTATTTTATATTTATCATTCTGTTCATTTTCATGTTGTTAGCAGCTGTAAGCCTATAGTCCGGGTGTTTTCAAAATAAAATGTTTTTTTTTCTATGAAACTATTGAACCATTAATTGAACTGATAACCCCCCAGAAAAAATATTGGGCACGCCACTGGGCCGACGTGAAAGCCTACATTCCTATGTCTGCATTATGAAAATGACTTGGGCTAACCTAATCGTCTTTTGATTGGGCCGTGCTCGCTTGCAGCTGAAATCAATGACAATTATTGATTATATTATTTAATAGCTCACAAGAGAGAAAATAAATGAATAGAACAAGAAAGTTGTATACACATTGAAGCGAATGGATATTTTTCGGTTTAGTCGGTCCGTGCATACTTAACCATTGCTAAATTCATGGGAATCACTCCACGTGGTAGAACACAAGATAAACCATGGAAACAGCTATTATCTAATATACCTTCAATATTATGGTTTTCTATATCAATTTTCTTGACTTTCTATAGACATTTCAGAACAGGAACGTTTGTATCAAAAGCCTTCAAGAGAAAAAGAGATGGTGTGTTATCCGTTGTACTCGGCGATGGTGCAGAAATCGCAAGTAGTGTTTGTACGATTTTATTTTTCATAAATAGTTTTTACTTTTGGACCACTTGGAAAATGATCATAAAAGCTATTCTGCCTTCAACAATAGTCGATACCCACCGATTTCAAAACGCGAAAAAAAGAGTAGTTATTAGCGTTATGAAAGTATTTGGTTGGCATTTTGTGTACATTACTACGTTATTATGTCAATTGTATATTACGACTGCGAAAATACCTTTCGATCTTACCATTTACCTACAGTTTATTCCCAGTATGATGAGAGGTTATTCTCAATACGTGGCAGTAACTATGATATGGGAAATATCCAACATTCTGAAAATTCGTTCTGATAACTTGAAATTTTCAATCACAAATGCATTCTCCATTGATTCGACTACTGAAACTGGTAAGGAACACCTGAGAATCACAATACGGCAGATCAAATCTGAGTATACAAAACTACACAAACTTACAATGGGCATTGACAGGATCTTTGGATTCGTTTTCCTTCTACTGATTTTACTCTCAATATTGTGTATACTAAGTTGGTTCCACTGGATTATGTATTTCAGGAATTTCGACAAAAAATCGTTTCAAGTGATTGCAACGGCACTACTAGGTTCTGGATATGCCGTGGTGAGTCAAAATAGAGCACTCAATAATTCATTTCTGTGACGAGCATAACTAAATAATATTTATATTGCCGATGATACCTGAATTGGCGTCGAGCTGAAATTCTATTGATTTTATGCTTCTGTCTGATTGTTGGTGGCATTTTCATTATGAAAAACCACTTTTACCTACCTTTCAAATTATTTTTTCTAGGACAGTACGTAATAATATACACGGACAAATATCCCAAATTTATATCATATTTGCAATAAATCTGAAATGGTTGTCTTTTTTGATTTTGGGAGTTGCATGAAATTCATATAGACTAAAAGCCCGCATAACAATTTGGGGGGGTCATTTGACCCAACATGAAACATGTACAGAACGATGCTGCTATATGGATAAATAACTTCAGGCACTATGCCGTCACTTTTGGGTGGTGCATTTGACTATAATAATAATAATTATATAAGTAACTTTTCGATGGCCTCGCATGAGCTTATCTTGCATTTGCTCAGATGTCTTGCGGTGCTCGATCTAATAGTGAGATGCATTAGACAACTGATGTCACTCTGGAGGACTTGCTTCATCATAAGATCTGGTCAAGTCAGAGTCCAAACAGAGCAGGTATTCTTGAGAAGGGGTGTATTTTAGGGAGATTTCCTCAGCTCTCTTACTTTTTCCATCTCACGACTGCTATTGTCCGTTGCACTCAGAAACACCCTTGGTTACAACTGCGGCACCCCCAGTAACCAGAGGCACAAGGTCGCCCATTTATTTTACATGGATGACCTGAAAATATATGCGTCCAGGGAAAAGGATCTACAGCAGTCCTTGAGGGTGGTGCAAGAGTACATGCTATCGGAATGGAGTTTGGAAACGACGAATGTGCCACGGTTCATCTCAAAAGAGGATGTCCAGCTCGTAGAGACGTACACTTACCTAACCACTGTTAAAAACTCTCTTCGCGGCAAGTATCAGCACAAACTCCGACAGATCTGGTCGTCAGAACTGTCGGGGAGGAACAAAGTTGCTACAACTAATATGCTTACCGTTCCGATCATACTGTACTCCTTCGGAGTGGTGAAATGGACTCAAGAAGAGCTGCGACAACTCGATGTAAAAACTCGTAAGATGATGTATCTTAATAGGAGCTTGCATCCTAAATCATCCGTTTCACGGTTGTACTTTCCCAGACAGCAGGGAGACCGTGGACTTTTGAGTTTGGAGTGCCTACATAACAGAATGGTTCTGGATGGAGCCTGTAAAGTTATCAGGAGTTCAGATCCTCTTCTCTGCTTGGTCTGTGGCCATGAAAAAGTAGGGATCGGAGCATTTCTTTTCAAGACAGCAGCCCGTGCAACCGATGAACTTGGTCTCGTGTTCGACTTTGAAGGGGTTATCCAAACTCTGTCACCGAGTTGAAGCCCGTTGAAGACAGGAGTGCTCTTGCAGCTGCATAAGGATAAGCCAATGCATGGGGTCTAGAACCTACTGCTGTACCAATATAATGGGACCGAAAGGATATTTTTATGAATTTTCAAAATTTTCCTGGCCGGAGGTCCAATTTTTTTTGTACGGCAGTAGGTTCTAGGATATTATTATTATTTTATAATCTACCCAACATGAGGAATGCCATACAAGAATTTTTGTCCAAAAAGCACATCTTCAGATGAAAAATTATTTTTATTATAATTATAGTCGAATGCACCACCCAGAATTGACAAGTTATTCTCTCATAATATAGCAGCGTCATTCTGTACATGTGTCATGCTGGGTCAAATGACCCCTCCAAATTGTTATGCGGGCTTGTAGTCTATTGATTGACCGACTTTTTTTAAATTCTTTTTTATGAACTGTTTTTTTACACTCGTCAACATTTCCAACTCGTTAGTAAAAGTTCTATTGAAATCCATAATAGAACCTATATTATTAATTAAATTGATTCCGAAACTTCACTAATGAATGATCAGCTAAAATAATGCATTGTTATTGGTTGAAATCATCACAATATCAGATTTTGATATGTGAAAAAAATAATCAATTTGTCGTGATATTGCTTATGAGAATATTCTTGCAAATAATTTTTGTATGCAGCAGTACGTAGTTCGAAACTTCAACATTTATTTTTTTTTTTTTTTTTTTTCAGGTGGAATTGATATTCATGGTGGTGGCCTGTGACAGAATAGAATGTTGTGGACTGGAAATCGTCGAAACATGCTATCATTTGCAAATCGAAATGTTAGTATCGCCAGTAAGCGAAGAACTCGTATACCTCACAAGTTATTTGAAGAAACTATCGCCAAAAATCACACTTGCTGGATTTTTACGTCTCAACAGATACACTTTGTTGTCGATCTTTTCAACCATCATTTCATACATTATAGTAATAGTTGAACTGAAAGAATAGTATAAGAACCAAAGTGCACTATAGATAATAGATTTCAAAGTCTATTTAATTTAATAAACCTACTCACCCACTATATAATGACAATAGTTACACATGGCTTTCATTTATATAATAATGATAATGATAATAATAACAATAAAGGTTTTTATATTCCACAAAATCACAATAAATATATAAAATAATGATAGTATATAAATAACGGCTGATTTTATGAACGTGGAAAAAAGGCGAGATATCAGGTGAGTATGTATGGAACATACACTCTGTTTTTCAACAATACCTTGACTTGACTGCTTGAGGTCGTTCGAAGTATTTACAAAAAAAATAATGAAAGAAAAAAAATTGTTGAATTGAATTGAAAATGAAACAGTAAAAAACCACCTACAGGTACTGTTTGAAACAAGTTATATTTGTTAATGATATATTCACTATGGAGTTCAGACGTCAAAGATGATAATAGATTTGTTCCAATCTATCAATCAATCAAAATATCCTTTATTGTCTGAAAATTTACATTTTATTGACAGTCTTGTAAAAAATATAAATAAAAAAGTATAAATAAGTAAAAACATATAAACACATTTCACATAACAATGAATCTTGTATACTTAATTGTCATCAAGAAAAAAAAACATTCTTATGGACAAAGTGCTTACATAAGTCTAAAATTTATATCTATAAGTATATACCGGGGACATAACATTGAGAGAGAGGAAAACAGAACAGTAAACGTATATGATTGTACAGTAAGGAGTAAAATTAAGAATAGAGGAGTCGGATATTAAAATTTGTCAGAATAAAATTCTTCAAGACTATAGTAAGGTCGATCACTTAATAACACTTGCACAGCCTTTTTAAAATGGTCGGTTTTGCTTATATTTCTTATGTGCTCTGGTAGATGATTATACATCTTGCAACCATTATGAATAAGTGAGTCTAATTTGTGTGATTGATGACTTGTTTATTTTGTGGAAATTCATGATCACTTTGATGAAACGAAAGAACACTCTTTTGTCTTATTTCCACTAGATTTTTATTGTTACGACCGGTTTCGGGTTTTATCCCATTATCAAGTATTTAGTTTTTATACTACATAAAGATACTAGACTAGGCACGTTTTCAAAAATTAACAGTGCTAGAAGAATTTCATGTAACAATTGGGGAAACAACGTTTTTAGGGTATTTCGATCCCGCTGAATACGAATCTGCTGTTGCCAAAGCGAAATTTGGACCGGAAGTCCGGTATCCAAGATGGCGGCCGAGATGGTGGTCAAAACTCTGTTGCCCCATATCTCCCATGTCCGTTGGCTTGTAATAATGATTCAAATATCTGCTTAGGGGTTTTCTCGGATGCTTGGTACATTGCAGTGCTTACAATTTACTTACCTCAAGTTTGGAGTGCATTGGCTTCAAGATGGCCGCCGAAGGAAGTAAAGAAAACAACCATTCCAGAGTTTAAACACTGTTTATTGCAGGATTGTGAAAAGATAATGAAAAAATCGTTGTAGTGTCGTTAGCTGAAGGCAATAATACAGAAATAATAATTAATCAACCATTTGAAGAGTTAAGACATTGGTGCGAGCGGTGTCGCAATAATTCCGAAGGCCAAATCTTGTATTCGAGGCTCTTGGACACACAGCGGCAGGTTTTTCATATCTGCCGGCTCACTGTCACGAAACCAATCGGCTTCTACTGGTTTCGAAAAATATGGCTCCAGTCTTAACTTAGGAATGTTTGGTGGCAACAACTGATTCAGCATGTCGGGGACCTTCAATGTTGATTTTGGGTCAAGCTTCACAGTGCGCAGTACTTCATCCGTTCTTTGGCCATCTCGTTGGAAAACGACCATCTGGGTTGCGTGGAACGTCCTCTTACCATCAAGGGTGTCTGTCAGAATGTCGATGTTGTCTGCCTTTATATGCAAAGCTAGTTCATTGCTGCCGTCAATTTCAGACACCTTGAAATTTGGTGGGATGACGGCACCGGTACCGTTGTCAAGAGACTTCAAAGTAACATTTGCGAGAGCTTTATCCGACTGGAGGACCTGCTTATAGCTCATACAATGCACTGCCGAGTGAAGCAGAGTTACAAGTTTACGAGATCGTATTTGCTGATGTACATATAAAGCTAATCCGATATATTTTGGTGTCAACTTCTTACCGCCACTCACACCATAGACTACATCTTGGCCTATAGAGAGCTCAACGTTTTTGGGTGAAGGCCGTACTTGCACAGTTTCTGAGATCTCGTCGTCTTCTTCATTACTTGTGTCATCGTCTTGGTCATCGGCAACAACGTCGAGAACTTCTCCACCTATCAGTACAAACAAAGTAAGATTTTTCGGTATGACTGCGGCAGCCTCTTCTTGGGAAACATGAAGCCCTGAGTGACCCGGTGAATCTTGCAGCTCTCCTCTAAGAAGAAGCGCAGCATGGACAAGAATTGAAAAATCATCATTGAGCACTTGTCTTGGGATCGAGACATCTTGATCGATTTCTCCTAAAGTAATATCCTCAGTCACCTTGGCCGAAAGCTTCCAGGGTATGAGAAGAGTCTGTCTTCCTGTGATGTCCTTGTTCAAGGGCTTGAACAAGAACGAGTCATTGATGTTGTTTTGCAATTTATCTTCAAAAGTTGACAAGCGCGATTCGAATGACTTCGGTATCTCAGCGTCGATTGTTTTTGCCAGGTGAACGTATCTTTCCCAAACATCAGAGAGTTGCCAAACGTGAAATTTGGATCATAGATAAAATAACTTTTGCCAGACTCCTTCATCTGCATTTTGTATTTTCTTATGGATTCTCTCGGCCTTCATTAGACACAGACTGTGGTATTTCACTTCAGATGCTATCAAACACGGCATACAATTGATTTGTCCTTTAACCTTTCCAATCTTCCAGAATTGGCAAAGTTTGAGTAGCATCCAGGGTGATACTCTCGTCACTATTTGTCAGCGTTTGTTCGATCCTAGCAATAGTGGCAGCAAAATCAGCATATTCCACCGCTGTCACCAATGTAATATGCGACCTAAGGTGGGTCTGTCAAGTTCTCCTTAGTTCTGCTCCAAACTTAAACCAAAGCAAACAACCACTTTCTAAGCTCCCCCTAGGAAGCATTTTTTTGTAGTAGTAGCAGCAGGCTGTTACCATCTCGAAGTGTATATGTTAATGCCAATGGCTCTGGTCCCGAGAATACCAGTGAGAAAAAGAGAAAAATTCTCTGCATGAGAACTTCTTGGATGTCCTTGCTATACATCGAACAATACGTTTCTGTGCAATGAATACATTTTTGGTCATTGTAGAGTCGCCCCAGAGACATACACCATACCTCCGTCTTGAGGTCTACCTGAGCATGATACAAATTCAGCAATTGATTTATTTCCAACACAAAACGTAAATTCACAAACATGTACATCAAAGAATTTAATTTCGAAACTAATTGTCTACAGTGAGCCTTCCAGTCCAAAAACTCATCAAAATGAATACCCAAAAATATCTGGTCAAGATTGCTCTGTAAAATATGATTATTATAATCGAACTCTAGTTGTGTAGTTTTGGCGATGATAAAATTGAAGAATTTGGGTCTTGTCAACATTGAAAAATAGATCGTTGCCATTGAATTAATCTCGGATGCAAACGCAATTGAATTGCTACATTTTTCAACCATAGAGACCTGATCAGGAGCAGACACAATCAACGAAAAGTCATCAGCATATGCAGTGAAGTGAATTTTTTCGAGAACATTTTCGATTTGGTTGACGTATAGTAAAAATAAAATTGGTCCCAAAATAGACCCTTGTTGGATACCCATATTGGTAGAAACAAAGTCAATGATTGAATTAAACAATGATACTAAAGCCTTATTGGTTTTATTTTTTCTGAATTCATGTTGATTTTTACTCAAGATATCGTTTCTATCGATGAAATTTATGAGCCTATCTAAAAATGCGTATTCAAATACCTTGGAAAATGAGTACGGAACAGTTACTGGCCTAGAAGTTTTCATCATCTTTGGATTGTGAGGTATGGGTAACGTTGTTATTTAAGGGCGGAAATAGACGGACCGCAATATGCGGTTGCTGCCGGCTGCACTTTGCAGTCGCATCTCAGCAATACACCGTTTTCAATAGGGTCAAACACTCGAGCATCAACATGCAGTCAATAGTGGCAGCAGCTGCCATGTTGCTGCTCATTCCGATAACCTAATCATCGATTTTGACACATGTCACGTGACCACTGGTATGGCGGCAAAATGGAAAAAATACCATGAAGAGGCCAAAAGCCAAGAGCTTGAAACTCTGTGCGTAATTAGATAATTAGATTCCAATTAACTTTTTCAAGTTACTTTTTTGATATCTTGGCCTCTCATGGTATTTTGTCCCATTTGCCGCCATACTAGTGGTCAAGTGACATGTGTCAAAATCGATTTATAGGTTATCGGGCATACACAAATTTTTTTCCAGAAATGTTTTTCCGATACTCTAATAATAAACTTTTTTCCCATATGGTGCATACTTCTTGACGGTCACTGTATGGAATAATGATATTGAAATTTTCAATATTAGCTTTGATGCTTTCACCGCACAAATGTTATCATTCGTGAAATAATCACAAACGCCAATTTTGTAACATTGAAGCAAAAAATCTACCAAATAATCCAGGTATTGAATTACAAATCAAAAATCATTGTTCTCTTTGTTAATGCCTGCGTTTTTAGGGTTTCATTAGACTTTTTAATTTGTAATATTTTCATTTTAAGGTCATATTCTATTTCATATTGCTTCAGTTTGTTTCTAGCAACCATTGTCTGGTAACGGATTAGTTTTATTTTTTTTTCTTCCACCAATTCGAACTTTGCTCCAGCAGAACCAACAGTTTTTCTTTTCTTTGTAGTAGGCCTTCTCCTGCTTCTCCAAGTACCTAAAATTTTCAATATTTATTTGTATAATCCTTGGTGAGAATAGTGGGATTGAATTGAATGAAACTACTATTCAGCTTCAAGCAGACAAGCAGAACTTTTAGAGTGCATACATAGCAAAAAAGTACATACGTTCAAGCTTTTCTGCAACAGGTACGTTTCCTTGTTTGAGACAACTTTCTCAAACGCATCTTCAATTCTCATACCACTACTGTCATCACATTGTAATTGAAGCATCAGCTTCTTTGCTGCTATTTTCTGAAAAATCAGATTTCCTTCATTCTCAATTAACCAGATAATTTACCAAATGTCCACCTAAGTAAATCAATAAAAAACAATTTCTTGCCTTTTTGTGCTTCTTCCTGCAAGACGAGGATCTTTCGGTGTTTGCCAGAGGCTGCAACTGGTCCAATCAATAGTTTCAGCTTCAATACTTTCGTTATTGTTACCATCCTCCATTATAGTTTCTTGAGAGGGGATACTTTCAGACAAAATACCAATCAACCCTGTTCAATAGAAATTGAATTTAGAATTGTGCATTCCACTTTTTACTGCCAATGGTTGGTTTGTTTATATAACTTATGTAAATTATTTAACTTTTCAGTCTACACACTTCTCATTGTATGTCATATATATGTTTTTCTACAGTGTGACCCTCATAAAATCTACATTTTTCCACCAATTGGAATGATTTTTTTTCATTAGGTAGACATTCGAAAAGTCTGCTAGGACACCAAATTTCATGAATAAATCTCCATTTCCAGGGCCAACCAATCCGATTTTTCAAGGTCAAAAATCTAAAAAAATTACTAACTAGCGATTTTTTTAGAAAAATCTGACTACACCACTGGATTTGCGACATTTTCAAATGGTTTAATTGTGAATTACGTTGATATGCGTCAATTAATAAAAAAGTTATAAGAGAATGAAATTTGAAAAACATGCCGTTTAATGAACCCACCAATTCAATTCCAAAATTTTTATCGGAACTTTGACTACACCAATGGATTCAGGGAGTCTCTAAATATCACTGACTATAATATCATAGAGATCTGTTGATAAATAAAATTAAAAATTATGATGTAAATGACTGCGTTAACACTTTGAAAGTTATTTTTTGACATAAACCCCTCATAGCATTGCATTGTGATTTTTGTTCGAATATTCAAAAATATTACTCACAGAAATCGTTCATTCCATTAAAACAAGGTTCGCTTCTCTTGCATTCAATACATATCATAATAACACGCATCACCAAAACATACAGAGTATGTAATTCAAAGTTATAAACTCAAGAAAGAAAAATATTATTATAAACCAATTTGTTTCTGAAAACCATTTGCATACAAATGAATCTGAGAGATACGAGATGATACGAGAGAAGTCAAATATATCACGGTTGTTTGAAAAAGTTTTCGTTGAATTGCAGAATGACTATCAAGTACGTGACAGTGATTTTTGTCAATTTTAAAATAGTCATTTTGTCCATATCAAAAAAATTCGCTGCTGAGAACTTCACAGGACAGTGCCTGGTGATGTTGATAAGTTGTAACAGTTCTATTTTTGCTCCGGATTCACAAAAGAAAAAAACACTGTTGTCTTGCACGTCATAACAAATTCCCCTGAGTTTCTTTGCTGCCATCATTGTTCCATCAAAGCGCAGGAGGGTGTGGAAGAAAGTGATCTATAAAAACAAAAAATTAATATAATTTTATAAAAAAAAAGTCTATTATTTTCAACTGCGTTACGTGGCAAATATTGTGACAAATTTGTTTCATGTGGAATTATAATGTAGACTTAATCCAGGAGGAACCTCACATAGGGTAACGAGGACTCGTGGACATGAAGGAGACACGTGTTGGCATTTTTATTTTAATACAAATTTTTGAACGCAGTCCATAAACATTTTTGTTTCGATGAAGCAACACAGTCATATCACAGTTTTCCGTTAATATGTACCAATAAATTCAGTTCAGTTGTAATGTGCAAATTTATACATTTCTCACGGAAAATAATATGCTTATAACACCCACTCTGAGACTGTGGCCGCAAAATCTGTTCGTGAAGGTATGAGAAGAGTTGAAAATCCATGTTTATTTTTTATGAGAACAGGTGGGTTTCCACATTCTAAACTAGTACACCATTTCATTTTCGGTAATTGTTCATGGTTCACCCTGTATATTAATACAAATTCTTCATTCATCCATCAGTATAGGTACATTACATGATATAAACATATTTCAGGTTCTATAAATAGTTTACAAAATTATATAATTCTTCATACATATAAAAATAAGATTAAGAATAATAAGCTAGGTATGATAAAATTACTCATGAGATTTTGTACTGAAACTCCTAATCAGCAAGGACGCTGGTATCGGAGTATGTTTATCTATTATCTATGCAGTTGATGTGATTATTAGGATCGTTTTTTAGTTAATTAAAATCATATTCCATTTGTTAGGTATGCTTTGAGTTCTATGAGAAATTGTAATGCTCTCTCAACATATAGCAAGCTATTCTTTACGCTCTCATAAAACCACCATACCCCAGATGAAAACTTTCCGATACTATATAATGCATTATTTATCTTCGGTATTTGGTTACAAATTGGGGAATATGTTGTAAAACAAATTTTAAACAAATAAATAAAATGATAAAAATATTATTCAATTATCAGAACCGGACACAAACAGAAACAATTTATCGAGAAACAAATATAGTACCAATCAATAGAATTTCGAAAATAGGACAGTGTAGTTTATTTATAAAGTTATAACAAACCAACAAAAATGTAACA
Organism: Chrysolina haemoptera; assembly: GCA_958298965.1. Lineage (NCBI taxonomy): Eukaryota > Metazoa > Arthropoda > Insecta > Coleoptera > Chrysomelidae > Chrysolina > Chrysolina haemoptera. The sequence continues at coordinate 11,964,039 of OY282597.1, read as the reverse complement.
CCCTTCTCAACTGTGTAAATAATATACACTCGACAAGACAACCTCTATTTACCAAATGTCAGAACAAGTCTAGCCTTAAATAACCCAATAAATAGATGTAGTCCCGATCAATATAAGGAATAAAAATAATTACAGGCAATTCAATATACATACATATGTGACTGAATGAGAGAGCACTGAAAATTAAAAAAATCGCATCGCAAAAACGGTGCATTTTGGAGAAAAACTTGTGGATACCTTTTTTGTAGAGAATTTTATGCAAGATATTATGACGTTATTTGTTTTCGAAAAAAATGGAGTTTTCGATTTCCCTCGGAAAATCGCCCTAACAATTTTCCGGATGCTTTCTCGGCTTATCACCCTCAGCGGGTCAAAATACATAAGAATAACTTGGGTGATCTCATCGCACTTCATCGGCTACGAAAACCCTCCCTGCCACCGGACTATAACTTTGGCCAATGCCTATTACAACAATAATCCATATCGCCAGAGAACTATGTTATCATAAGTTTGGATGTTAAATCTCTTTTCACTTTGCCTCTGGAATTAGTAAAGAAGAGCATTGAGTCTAAATGGACTGTTATTTCTAATGGGTCGTATTTAACCGAGCACCAAAGTCATGTTGATATGATTTCCAAATATTTACCTTGTGTCACCAAAAATCATAGTTGAGCACAAAAATTTAATTACTGAGCTAATTTTTCGCTCGCGCTTGACACACAAACCTAACCTGAGGAAGCTAACCTAGCTTGCATGTTGAAAATGTGTAAGAGATTATTTAATGTTTTTGGTGTTTATATATTTCATTAGGTGTGACTTTAACATTTATATCAACTGTTTAACATTTCAGGTGCTCATAAATTCTATTTTTGGTTGAGGTTTTTTGGTGCTCGTTTATTACTTTTATTGGCCAAATATTATTTTGGACACAGAGTATGATCTTTTAGATCAATGTATCGGAAAGTTTGATTCTGAATTTCCCTTCATCACAAGATGTGTTGAGAACCTCATTTTTCTCTACCAAAACAATTTCGGACTAAGTATTCGTTTATTGAAAAGATTAGTTTTTCAGAAACTTTATCTAATCGTGCGGTTAAAAAAGATATTACTGGTTGAAAAGGGGAACATTCTCCATGAAAAATCAAAAATGTGATTTATTTGTAATATCTAACAGAAAACAACTACTTCCCCGGCACAAGCCACGCTGGACATTGAACTACATCTGATAGATATTGTGAAAATACTCTAACTGAAAAGAAAAGGAAAAATCTGAAAGTGAAAATTTGCATTTTCATTCAGATAATTGATTTTTTTAATATTCTCTAGTTTTCATTGAAAAAAATCATTAAATAAATTAGATAGGGGGAATATTATTAGAAAATATCACTAACAGAAATCGTTCATTTCGTTGAAGTAAGGTTCGCTTCTCTCGCATTTAATCTCCAATACATTTTGGTCGACGAAAATCTATTTCGCTTTGCCAAGCTCTTTAGGGGGATTGAAAAGATTGAAAAAAAAACAGGCTCTTCAGAAGCATACACATCAGGGATGGATATGAGGGAAATATTTCTTTTGCGGTAACACTTTGAAAGTTATTTTTTTATATAGACCTGTCATGGGCATTGCATTTTGATTTTAGTTCGAAAATATGAAGCGACTATAAAGTTGGTGTTTCAGACGCAAATGATTCCACAACAGATTTTATCAATATTACCGGTTCTTATTGCACAATTTTCTTTAGGTAAATCCATAAGTTAATTGAGTTTTTTTTGAGCCACAATAGGCCATTGGCCGCAGTGGAGAGCCTGATGTATGGGCTCTCTCACATTTAAACCTAACCTAACCTAATTGAGTTTTTGGATTTTGTTGTTCATGATAATTGAAATATACTCTTTCCTGTCATTAAAATTATATTGAACTGACTTTTCTACTAGTGGTTATTACAATCTTCATTTCAGAAATCACTCACCATCATAAGTACTGGATCCATAGTGTATATTAAGAACTCCTTCAACATGAATCTTTTTCCAAGTTTCAGTTCCATCATTATGTAAATGCCCTCAACCAACCTAGTGAAAATTGAAAAAGTATACAATACGAAGAAAGATCCGAAAATATTGTTGAAACTTTCGACACCGTCTATCAGAATTCCATATAGCTTTCTGGTACTTCTCAACTCATTTTCCAATTTCACTATACTCTGGACCTCCAATGAACATTTTTGAAACGACCTATTCAGTGCTTTGCACAGATATTCAAATCTTAGCTTGAATACTCTAGAGTAATATGTTGCGAGTAAGCAGGAATAGAATGCCACATATCTAACAACAACCTGTAATACCACTGGAAATATACCGTAACGACTCGAATAGTATATGACTTCGTAGATTAAAGATGAGATAACTGCTGCATTGAGGAAGAATATCTTCAAAGATAACTCGTTATTTTCGAAGTGTCTTAGATATAGCTTACTCTGGGCTTTTCGAGATACCATCAAAGCTCTCAATAAATGATTCCAATTCGTTACGCCAGAATGTGCGCCTGATAACGTGTTGACTACTACAGAGGTTGATATTGCTATTGCGTTCAACATAATTAACATCTGGGCTATAATTGATACCCTATTAATTTTTCCATGAATGTAAATCGTAAACACTGCCAGGAAAAATAATATCAACATAACTATGTATCTGTATATCATGCCCGGTTTTCGTTCCACCAACATCCCTCTTTTAACAGTGAACGAAGGCATTACGGCTAAAATATGCCCAGTTTTGAGAAAAATCGCTTTTAAAACCTTCTGATAAATACGTTCTGCCATGGCTACTACTCGATTGCTTTGTTATTATTGGATGATGTAGTTTCCTACTCACAAAAACATAATAATTATTCAATTATTAACGATGATTCATGATTCTTATGATTGATAGAGTGACAATAATTATCGTACGTATACCAGGTGCCCGTATTTCGAGCTCCACAATGGGGATCTCAGTTATTATAAGAGATACGAGGTCGGTTAAATTAGGGCAAAGTTGCGCATTTTCATGCTGAACAGTTATCTGAAAGAAAATTTGATGTGTAATTTTTAGTTTTCGAATTATTGGAAAAAAAACGGAAATTTGTAATTTTCGTTTTTATTTTTTCAAGCGAAAACCAAAAGAACTAGATGTTTTTAACTAGGACGTCCTTAAGGCACTTTTTTACAAGGAATCTAAATCTGTCATCGTATTTTCCAAGGCTTTCTTGATGCCAGAGTTACAACACTCAAATTTGGTTTTTCTTATGAGCGCCATATTGGATTTTTGCATTTTTTGAAAAGTATTTTTTTTTCCTGATTACAACGATGTATCACACAGTATGATCGAATCTTACATCCTGATCAAAATTAGGAAAAAGTCGTTTTTGCGAAGAGTGCTTTGGAAAGAACGCCAACAATTTTGTTTAACAAACTAAAATTTGACAGTTCAGATAAATATTCGAGTAGAATTTTTGAATTCTTTCAAGTTCTAATGCCATTTTCAAATGAAGAAAAACGTGATATGCTTCAGATTTATTACGCCTCTCATCGAAATGCGCTAATTACGTCCGAAACGTATTTCCAGCGGTATCCAGAGAGAGAGCAACCATCTCAGAATTATTTTCTATTGCTCCATAGAAATTTAGCCGATTATGGTTCATTTCTAAAGCCTAGGCGAAGGTACAACGATAGAGAGAATGTAAATGAGATAGCAGTTTTGCAAGCGGTGAGTGAAATATAAAAAAAATTAACTAGGATTTTAATCTTTTTCCTTTAGGTTCAAGTTAATCGGTCCGTGTCCACACGGGAAGTTGCAACAAATCTTGGCATATCGCATCAAGTGGTGTGGAGGATATTAAAGAAACACAAATATCGTCAATTCAAAATTCACATCACCCAAGTTCTCCATTCCGGAGATGCTGATCGACGGGTAGAGTTTTGTAGATTTGTAATGAACCAGTTGGAGCAGAATCCAAATTTTTTGCGTAATGTAATATTCACAGATGAATGCAAATTCACAAACATATGTTCAATCGACACAATGAAAACATTTGGTCCATTGAGAATCCACATGGACATCAAGAACGGCGGCCACAAGTACGCTTCGGCGTAAATGTATGGGTCGGTTTATTGGACGACACAATAATTGGCCCATACATTTATGAAAAGAATTTGAATGCCGATCGATATTTAAATTTTTTGAGGACCTTCCTTACGGATTACTTTGACAACAACATTCGTCTCAACCGGCTGAATACCCTCTGGTTCCAGCAAGACGGCGCACCGCCGCATAACGCTAGAAGAGTTGCTGAGTGTTTGTCAGAAATGTTTCCCGGTAAGGTAATTTCGAACAACGGAGACATACGTTGGCCAGCGCGGTCACCTGATGGATTATTATTTATGGGAAACTATGAAAGATTTGGTTTTTAAAACCGTACCCATCAAAACTCTATCTAAATACAAAATTTGATCCAAATCATTAGAGCAGTTTCAGGATCCGAAAATTCATATTATTATTATTATTAATATTATGAGTAAAATCACATATTTTCATGAAAAGCGCCTACATAGATGAACTTAAGTAGCAATACCTTATCTAAATACAAAATTTGATCCAAATCGTTGTAGCCGTTTTCGAGATCCAAAAATTATCGTTATTATTATTATGATCAGTAAAATCGTGTTTCCAAAAAAGACGCCTATATACAGTGACCGCCAAAAAGTATGTACCATATGGGAAAAAAGTTTATTATTAGAGTATTAGAAAAAAGATTCTTGGGAAAAGTTTGTGCATGTCCGATAACCTGAAAATCGATTTTGACACATGTCACGTGATCGCTGGTATGGCGGCAATTGAAAAAAATTACTATGAGAAAGCAAAAAGTGGGGTAAAATGGCAAGATATCAAAAAAAGTGATTTGAAAAAGTTGCTTGAAAAAGTTGCTTAGAATTAAATTTTATACACATATACGAAGTTTGAAAAGATAATGAGAGAGAAAATAGAATTTTTTTTTAAATATTTTCCTAGCTGTATAAAAATATCAAATTATTATCATATGAATAGCTTGACCATACTGAAACATTTGTATTTCAATGATAATGACAAAAGTTTCTCATTTTCTCTACACCAGTAAGCACTAAATTAAAAAAATTGGATTTTGTTAAAACCCTGGCTGTTACATTGGTTCGTATCTTACAGTTATATCAGAATTCCACAACCATTGTGATGACATGACACAGTCCAGAAACATGATGTTTTCCAGATTATAATCAAGTTTCGATGATAATCGAGCCAGAGCGTTTCACTTCGCATGCAATGTTGAAAACTCAAGCCTCTTTAATTTGACGCACTATTTTTAAGATTATGTGCGAAGTGAAACGTTCGTGATCATCAAAAATTGATTATAATCTGAAAAACACGATATTTTTAGATCTCAGGATGAAAAGTTCATAAAAGCATTTGTCCTAAACGGCTTGGTTTTCGAGATACAGGGTGATGAATAAACATTTTTTGCAAGATTTTTTTGGTTTAACTTCCGGTATTTTCGACAATCATCAGTTCTTATTGGGCAGGTACAGTCCATTCAATAGTACTCACGATACAAAATAATTCATTTCTCAAATAATTCAACCCTTCAGAATTTTTATTCCGCCGTCACTGAAATATTATGAGACAGGAATGATCAATGTTGTTTCATTTTTGTTTGCTTGAAGTTTTTCATTTACTTGTACGGTTCAGGAGCTACAATGAAAATATTAATGCGAACATTTTCGGGTATCGCATAACATAAAGAAATTTGAGAAGCAAATATTCTCACAAACTTGGAAGGGTGATTCTTTGATAGTTTTCAGGACGAAAAGTTCATATAAACATTTGTCCTCTAAATGGCTGGGTTTTCGAGATACAGGGTGATACAATTTTTTTTTCAATATTTTTTGGAGTAGACTTCGACAAAGGCGTTTGAAAAAAAAATCAATGCCCTGTATCTCAGAAAAGAAGCAACTCCAAACATATGTTCATTAAAAACTTTTTTTCTCAAAACGACTTAACGAATCACCCTCTGTAGTTTCGTACCGTGAATAGAAACACGAGGGAAACAAATAAGCACTGTTCTGAAAAATCGAATTCTCGGTATGTTATCCCCAGGAGCCACTCGTAAAAATATCTTCTTTTTACTCCAAATCGATATACTTTTCAACCCTATTCGAGGCTTGTATGCGAAAATGGGGCACCTAAATCTGCCAGTAGCTGACGGTCTATATAGTACAGTAACCACAGACAAATGTGCGCCACAAGTGAAGAATTCATCGTAGCACTTTGAAACTCGGCACACGACTTCTTGACATCATGAATTGTTAGAAAAAAAATTGTTTACCAAAAGGTGTAGAACCAAAAAAAAAATTAATTTAATTATGCCATATATCAGCTTTGACAGCATTTCAGTTTCAACAGACTTCAGAAAAGGTGATTCACACTGGAGTTCTTTGGACTCTTGGGTTGCTTGAAACTTATACGCTTGACCTGTATTCGCGAATAAGGAATTACATGACATATTTAGAAAACATGAGTCATTCATAATAATCAGTATGGAGAAGGAGTAGTCCACTACACTAGCTGTTATATGTTCCCTTATATATGAATCCACATATTCTTGAGGTTTTTTTTAAATCGCATGCTTCAATGAAGACACCAAAAGTAACACCCGATTAGCCTAATGTGCTAGAGGAGATCTTGTTCCAGAAAAGAATGAAAAATCACTAGTTTTCCAAAAATGTAGATAATATTTTAAGGAAAAGTAAACGGAGATAACCTGGATATACATATGAAACCTGTCCAGGTGAGCATTCAGTATATTTTCCTGCGCAAGATGTACCGCTGGTGTTCAGAAATCCTTCGAAATACATGCTAATTCCATAAATTTTTTCAATTGACAATAGAGAGTTATTGCAACCTCTACTGTGATGATACTTTAATTAAATTTTCCTTTATTTGACATACACGCTTTTATTAAAATACAGGATTCTCTTATTTAATTTAAATACAGGAATAGTCACTTTTATTTAAGGATCCTCTATTTTGACATAATAGAAATTATCTGCCAAATTGAAATTTGACATTTTTGTCATAATAAAGTTAAAGAAGCAACTATGAAGATTGTGTTTGCAATAAAATCTTTACCAACCATAATTAATAATTGCAATTCAGGATACTTTAATAAAAGTTTCTTGTATTTAAGTTAACTTCGTAGATAGTGTCAAATAAATACATTTTTGTAATGATTCAAATATATTGTCTATCTCTCTCAGTTCCTCCGATACATTGCATAAATTGTAACAGGTGAAATTTACAAGATTTTGTATTGCTCTCTTCAGGATTTATAAGAAGAAACATTTATTCACGTTATTGGATTTCGTAGTTTGAATTCATTTGTTTTGTGAAAAGTTTCGAATTGAACATTATTATTTTTCTAAGTTTTTGTTAACGTACCTGCATGAAAGGTTCGAGTGTCAGAGGTAACAATTTTCCAGCAGTAAGAATAAGTGGTATTTTTGTCCTGGCCATAGTCAAAATCAATTCCTTTTTCAAAGAATCATCCATAGAAATCCAGTCAGATTCCCAGATACACAATGGTATCCCTTCAGCCTTGAATTATGAAATATATCATTTATTTATTTATTTATTGAATACATCCAGCAGGTTCGAAAACCCAATTACAGGTGTACATAATGTCTATTGCGAACATAATTTCATAAGTTGGTAGGTATTGTAAAAGAATGAAAAGAACATTTTAATAACAAAGATAATAGTTATTTATGGTACTAGTGTGTTATGTTGAAAATAAGTCACACGAGAAAGATTTATATAAATATATAAATTCTAAAGTGACTTAGGAAACATAACACAGGAGTGGCATACAATGTTTTATCCAACACATGACAGTTATGAGTGTTATGACTCATTATTAATGTCATTTTACAGAAGTAAACTATCAAATAACACACTAGTGAGTTATGGATTATAACTCACTAGTGAGTTATGGATTATATGACATTAATAATGACAGTCATAACTGTCATGTGTTGGATAAATACATAAAACTATATCTGTATCATTAGTTGGGTAACAGGTGATGTATTGCGTTTTTGAAATGTGAAGCGTGTGTGGAGTCCCAATGTTGAATAATAGTCGAGATCTGGATGTCACATGTGGAACATTGAAGTTGAGAAAGGATAGTAGGGCTGATGAATCTATTGAGTTGTTGACAATTTTATACATAAATATTAAGTCGCCTTTTTCGCTGTGCTTTCTCAAAGATAGCGTCCGTGCTTTTTCAGATAGCAAAATTTTAAAAATTTCTTTTAAATACTTTCAATATTGGAGATGAATTCAATGATTCGGATTCCACACTGTGCTGCAGTATTCGAGTTTATTTCTGACATGAGAATAGTACAGGGTGCGTAGGGTATCTGTTGAGGTGAATTCCTTACAATTCCTTATCAAGAATCCATGGCGGCTCTTGAGATAGTTTTATCCATGTGTTTCGAAAACGTTAACTTAGGATCAAATGTTACGCCAAGGTCTTTAAATTCAGAAACACGAGTTAAGTTTCAGTTGTTGATTTGATAATTAAATTTAACTGGAATTTGTTTACGAGTGAATGACATAATTTTGCATTTATCGATATTTAATCCTAATTTGTTTTTCTCACACCAACCAGAGAGATTTTCTATATCCTTCTGTAGTAAGTTGCAGTCAGATAAATTTTCTACTTTTCTGAAAATTTTCATGTCGTCAGCATATAATAATTTGTGGGAATTTATACAGTTTGCTATGTCATTAATAAACAGAATGAATAGAAGGGGTCCTGAGGAACACCCGAAATAGCAATAAATGTTGATGATTTTACTCCTTCATATTCAACAAATAAAGTCCTATTTAATAAATATGACCTTGAAAGGTGCTGAATATCATGTGAGAAGCTGTGGTAGCTTTTTTAGCAATTGTTCATGTGAAACTCGGTTGAAAGCCTTACTGAAATCTGTGTAAACAACATCAACCTGATCTCTAGAGTCGAGGGCTTCGGAAACAAACTGGCGGGTAAAGGTACACAGATTAGTGGAGGTAGAGCGGGCTTTAACAACCCCGTGTTGAGAATCTGAGATTAAATTTCTCACTTGTGAATACATAAGGTCGCCGAGGATTATCTCAAACAGCTTGGAGAATACCGAAATGAGGACAATTGGCCGGTAATTTGTAATTTCGGTAGGTTTTCCAGCTTTGAATACCAGACATACTCAAGAAATTTTCCATATCTGGGGAAAAGTTTTAGTTTTGATAATCATGTTGAAAATAATGTGAATATAGGTTTGATAAGTAGATCAATATGATCTTTTAAAAATTTGATTGGTGTATTGTCGGGTCCGCAGGTGAATTTATTCTTCAGTTGTTTTGCTGCATTATGTATTTGTTCGACGGAAATATAATGTATATTGAAGAAGTTATGACTGGCGCTCGAGTGTTCTTCATCATCTGGGTCGTTATGATCTGCGGTAGTAGAGGGTAGATAAGTACTTTCAAAGTATTTCGCAAATGCATTGCCAATGGTGTTAGGTGTTGAGAAATATTGATTTTCGTAAAGCATTCTGCCAGGTATACGCGATTTATTCATTTTTGAATTGATGTGTAGTTCCAAAAATTCTGGGGCTGGACTTTTAGATCTTTTTCGGCATTTTTCACGAACAGAGTATATGACTTATTTATTGCTGTTTTTAGAGTTCGTCGGGCGCTCCTCAGGCGCTCTAGGTAAAATAGAAGTTTGCGCTTCCTATACATTTTCAGATAATGATTTTTCCCTTTCATTTTAGTAACAATATCTCTTGTGAACCAAACTGGGTACTATAGCTCTGACAAAACTTTCAAGATAAGTATAACGGAGAGGGATGCGTAGAAGAAGGGACCTCCCAAAAAATGATGAAGGTTCAAGAGCCGGCATTCACGGAACCAAGCGGAAGATGAAAATCTCACTGAGTTTGGGCAAACAAGCGACGATATTCCAACCGGAAATCGTCGCAATACACCATTGTGCACAGCAGCTAATTAGGCATAAGTGTTCAGAAAAAAAAACATTGTCATATACTCAGATAGACAAGCTGCAACAAAAGCAGTCAACTCAATGCAAGTTACCTCAATACTTGTTTGGGGCAGCGCATAGAAACCGTAAAAGAGCTCGGTAGTCAGAACAGACTGACCCTAGCCTGGGTACCAGCACACCCAGGTTATAGAGGCAATAAAAAGGCCGAGACACTAGCCCGAGAAGCAAGTAACGCCCTAAATGGCCCAGAACCGTTTTGCGTTGTTTGAGACTCTCAAACACTCCTTTCTTATCGCACTGTCACTAGCAGTCATCGACATAACCTCAGATGAGTCCTTTGATTGAAACTGCTCAAATGACGAACAAGAGTACTTTTAGTTTTATTACAATATAATTCCTTGAGAAATTCGCTAAAAATGTAATTAAATAGTCAATAAGAGTTTTGGAGTGAAAAAGTGGGTGTTTGCTGACTCAGCAGAAATACGCTAATTTTTTAAAAAAAAAACCTGAATAGTGGAATTTGTAAGAAATTTCATATACTTCCATTCTGAATGGAAAAGTTTTTATTTATTACCATTTTTTTGCATTTTTTTTATGTTCCGTCAAGAAATTTTGCTAGCAAACTCCAGATTCGGATTCAGCACTCCAAAAAACGTATAAAATGGAAGAAATCAGAACTACCCCAAAACTTTCCAGCCAGGTGCCCTGTCGAAGACAAATTCACTGAATTATTTGTAGGATGCACTATTTGAAAAACTAAAGTAAAGAAACTTGGAATTTGGTGAAAATCATATTATGTCTCTGAATACCTTGTATAACTTTCTAACAAGTTTAATTCTTCCCTTAATAAAATAATGTGTGGACCATCAATAATCTTGAAAGATTCCATAAATTTTTCTTGATATAGGTAATGAGTTTTAAAAAAAATGCATTCAATGAAAAACTAGTATAACTTGGCACTGCCTTGTCAGATTTTCAAAAATGAATAACTCATTATGAGTCTTTCTTCCACCCCTCATATAGAAAATATTTATTTCCGATGTTGTATGATAATATGAAATCATATATTAAAAATTCCTATTGTTCCAAGAGATATTAAACTGTCCGAATGGTCTAGGGACACACTGTACTGTTTCGTAAATTTGTCTTTAAATCAAAACAGCTAAAATTGAAAATAATAATAATAATAATAATGTTTATTTGCGGAATGATACATAATGCAAAAAAAATAATAAAAAAGTAATAATTATTGCATCATGCCGTTTTCTACCGTTTGAGTTAGTATTTCAGTCATCTGTCATCTTTGGTCTCTTTCTATCCGTCAAAATACCCTACCTACACCGGAATACAATTAGAAGAGAAAAGTGTGAGAGTGAGAAAAGTGTTAGCGAATCGGCAGAAAGAGTGAGTTCTGAATAATTGCAAAAAGTTGCAGTATTTAATTTCATACATTTTCACAATGGCACTACCAATAATTATTTTACTAACCTTAATCTTCACTTCGTTTCCAAACCAACAGTATAATAACAACTCTATAAGGATGACTGAGAAGTAAAATCATTCATGAATTATTTTTTTGTCGCTAAATGGTGTCTGAAATAAATGAACATTTTTGGAATTACAGCACATTAAAATCAAGTACAGATTTCTTACGTTCAGGGCTAAGTACAGTGATGAACAAATGTTGAACATAGAACTACCAAACTGAATGAAGTATATGTGAGTATTCATAGTTTCCAATTCATCGCAAACCCTTGAAAAACACATTTTTCAAATAGAAATAAAAACAATTAATTTGCTATGTTTTTGTACCACATTATATTTGTAACACTCACGTTACTGCAGTTTCGTATCAGTTGGTCAACAAATTTAGGTGATGTACAGTTGTGTGCATAAAAAAGTCGTACAAGGCATTACACTAATTGCATTGTACTAACTAATTGAGCTAAAAAAAATTTGAAAGCTCTTTCATGACAAAATTAGTTTGAATTTTGACTCTACTTGTCAAAATCGATAATTTAATTAAAATTGACAAGTCTGGCTCACAGTAGCCTTCAACTGCTGTACAACTTTTTTATGCACACAACTGTACGCCCCCCAATTTTTCTATAGTTTTGAAAATACAGATGCCAAATTTAGTATGTCGCTGTTGTATTTGAATACGCATATTTACGGTTTAACCGAAAGTGCCCCAAACTCTTTTAAAATGATACCCTGTACATTTTTTATCATTTTTAGGAGAGCACGCAATTGGTGATAACACTGTTCTTCAAAATTGAAAATCGGTTGAAAAATGGCGGAGGTACCTATAGTTGATTGTTCAATCGAACAAAGTTGGCCATGAAATTCATACTTAAACCATCACAACTGACAAATGACATCAGAAGTTACCAGAGGAATTGGAAATGGAAAGTGACATAACAGGAAGCCAACCGCACATTTGGGGTATTTGGCTAGGAGACCTTGTATATCACAAGGCAACAACTAACATAGCCATGCGGAGGCAGCTATAGCTACCTCTATGACCACCAACTGGAAAAGAAGTATGATGAGTTCACGTATTAATTTATAAATAATAAAACATCGTGTAGATTCAAAATTTGTCAGTATTCACCTGAAGACGAATGCAGATTCAAGCAATTGAAACGTAGTGAAAAATTGAAAGAAGTAGAAATCTTTCAACCATTAAGACGATGGAAGTCCGAAGCACAAGTAATCAAGTTACTACATCGTCTACAACCTTCAAAATGACAATTATAGTTTATCGAAACGTCAGATTGTTATTTGCATTCCATAGCCACCTCGATAAATTATTGTTATTGAACCGAGAAGATACTTAAATTTGTCTATCGTGTTCGTATTGGTTATACAGAAAAAAAAGTTGATATGGATGGATACCCCATCGATGGAACTTTCGAATGACATCAAAGTACCATCATGGTACCATTTGAAAAAAACGGAGTTTCGAGTAAAAAAAGGGTTTGGTTTACTTTTTTGGTACGTATTTCGAACCACGATACTTTTCAAATCGAAATTACGATAATGTAGCATTATTTTGATTTTTTTAAATAATTTTAGGGAGTTCATGGCTCTCTAGATCGAAAAATAAAATGGGTATTCTGACGAATGAAATATCAACTATGAAGTATCATTGGATTCAGAAAATTATGCAGATTACAAAAATGTAATAATTTACAGGTTGACCTATTTAAAAATCGAAAGTTGATGTCACTTACGGAAAAACCAGAAGTTGGGTTTTTTTCTCCAAACATGTCAAAAAGTGCCATATAGTGAGCATATTCAATGTTTCAAATTTCAGAATACGAATTCGATAACCTAGAATTACGAGTTAGACAAGCCATTCAAAACATAACGCCTCAACAATTGAACAATGCTATTCAAAATATCGCCAAACGAGCTCGAAAATATTTAGATGTTGGTGGTGGACATTTCGAGCAGCTATTATGATATCTCTTTTTTATTTTGTTTCGTTATAAAGTGTCCTCTAGTGAGCATATTCAATGTTCCAATAAATTTCAGAAATATAGCTACAGAAACAAAGGAGAAAAGGGAAAACCATGAGTCCGTGTCACACGGTATATAATGTGATATGTGATATGTTTATGAAGTGAACTCATATCAATTTCCCACAAAGTGGCCACTTTACCCCATCTTCCCCTAATGGAAGTGAATCATTTTACTTGTAAATCCTTTGCAAATGTTGAAAAATTTTCCTCATTTCCAATTTCTGTTCTAGCATCAGTTTCGGAGAATCTCTCAATCCGTCTGTGTCAGGTACTCTCTTGGTGCATCTTTCCCTTAGTGTGAAAAAGGCCTTTTGAATCAAAGTTAGGTTCATTGCTACGCAGTTCATGATATTTGCACATAATGCATCCACCCCAAGGATCCTGAAAATGAGCTTTATGGTAGATATTCACATAATGATCGCCCAAGAAATATGTTACATAATATATATTAGGTTTCCAGAATTCTACAATAAAGTATATAAAGATACTGGGTTTAAAATACCTAACCTTCACTGCCACACGTGAAAGTTTGGTTGCCTAACGCACCCTAAGTTTCAGCAATAATTTTTTCATAAAAAAGTCCTCTTGCACTGAAGAGTTAAAAGGGTTTGTATACAGGGTGTGCCAAAACTCAATGTCATTCTTTGGAGGGGTGATATTCCAGCTCATGACCGACCAGAATATCATGATATAACCTTAGTTAAATACCTATTGATTGTTTGGAGATATTGGCATTTTTAGGAATTTCGAGAAAACCTTTAATCAATATTTCGAGTACCGCAGGTAAAAACCCTCATAGTTTATGAAGCTAATTTTTGTTATGCAACCTGAATAGCCCTTCTATTGATTACAGTCCAGAATAAAATGAATGCTGCCATACCTGTGGAGAAAAATTAATTTTATTAGCTCATTTATTCTCTTCATACTGTGTACACATCCTGGCACGTTTTGTTAAAAAATTGCATTCTTCAATTTTTATTTTTTTGTTTAGTTGTCAATAAATAGCTTCAATTCACCAAGTGTTTTATTCATTCGAATTCCTAATTGTTGATATAATTTCACAATGAGATCCTATTGCAGTCAACCAAGAATATATTTTTTCCCCAAGTGGAAGAGAGTGAATGTTGTATCATGACAAAAACTACACCGAATGAGCATTTTTTCAAAACAATATTAAAATGTCGCTTATACAAAAATCATTCAGTTTGTATGTTTAAAAAATGCAATGTGCATTTACATCTTTACAGTGTTTCGAATTCCATAGTCCATAACTAAAAACGTTGAATTTTTTATTGGCAATAGTGCGCTAACGCACGTGATTATGTTGAGGGAAGGATGGAATGGATTTTTGTTTCCGTTTTTTGTTAAATCAATGCCCCTTTGTTAGGTACATAAAAAATGTTTCTTAAAAAAACAGTATTTTAATACTTGGGATTCAATGGGTTTAATGAAATTTCCGCCTAGTTATGGTATCATAGTGAATAACGCCAAGAATTCCACAAAGTTTCAGAAGTTTGTCAAAAAATAAATTATTGAAATTAATTATTTTGATGAAGTCGAAATACCCCTTTTCTCAAAAAAATCCGCTGAATAAACTAAGTAAAACAATTTTAATTTCACGTCAGTAAAGACTTCGCGCCCATAAGAAACCAGGCAAGCGTTGGTAGAAACTGTAGAAAACTTGGACACATGCATTGCCAATGTTCATCATTCAAAAAATCGAAACCAACAAAGTTTGATGAGAAGGGGAAATCGTCGGCCTGTATCCAACAAGCCGCGGTTAACCCGTATAGCCCGGCAGGTACTGTCACTTTGGAATACGTCATAGTATGCACACTACATTTTTTATCATTGGTAGATCATGTGATACCCATCACGAAATCAATCGTTAGACCCTTGAGTAGCGGTGGGTTGCACAGATACAGGGTGTTGAAAATGAAAAATTAAATCTATTTTTTATTCATAACTCCCACAGTTTTGGAAATTTTAGTTTAATTCGAAATGTTATGTCTAGGAATGTTAATAACTAACCCAATCAAAACGGGATAAACATCGTGTGATCGGCTAAGAAAATACCTAAAGTCGAAATAGCAGTAATACTTCCATAGGTAAATATAAGTTCATAAAAACATCAAACTTCGAGTAATATAGGACATAAAAATAACATGGCAACTAAGTTCGAAACGTCCATAACGCAGAACATAGTAACATCGAATTCATATCATCAAACATGCATAAATCGCTGTATGTATATTCGCAACACAAATTCAGTTAATTAATACTGAGTAGGGTATCATAATAATACACATGCAAAAGCGCAGAGTTGCACTCTGGAAAAAGCGCACGATAGAGTAACCATATCTTATTTTCCACATGTTAGAACGTTCCAATACATTTTGTTTTACGTTTCAAGTCAGAAAATCAATTTACCAACATCGTACCTGGCATCGTTTCAACAAACCGAAGGAGGCAAAATATACATCGTCAATAGATATTGAAGAGAATTAAAATATTCATTTACTTCTCGCCAAAACGACCAGGGTTCGTTACACTTGATAAAAAGGGTAGACAGATTGGCGACCTAGTATCGAGGAGCCTGTAATACATGGCTTATATTTAGGAAGATCGCAGATACGTTTAATGAACTTGAGAGCATCAGAACACACTTGAGACTTACTCTCTGAAAACATGATCGCGTTTATGTTCGTTCGTTCAATCGAGACAGTTTCCTTTCTAAGGAATTACTTAGTTTAGATGCGACCGACTAGCACATTTTATTTAATTAGTACTGATATTCTAGTATTCTCCAGACGTCTTGTTGAAGGAGTGGTTATGTCGTATCGGTGTTCATTTGGAGTTGTATTAGGACCAAGGCAGAAATTTCGAGTCCAAATTTCAGGAAATTTATCAATTACTGAAAATCCGGAAGACAAAAACAACAGCTCTAAATCCGCAGTCCGATGGAATGGTGGAGAGGATGAATAGGACGATCAACTGCTACTTATCAAAGGTAGTCCCTGGCCACCAAAGAGTCTGCGATCAGTACCCCCATCTGTTTCTAATGGCCTGTCATTCAGTAGTCCACTACTCAACCAGCCAAACCCCTGGTAGTCTCACCGAGAGTCGGGCTTCCCTGTAACCTGAAATATGGGATGCCACCAGGCCAAGACACTGCGAGAGAGAACTACGTCAGCAAGCTTCGAAAGAAAATGGACGATATCCATGAACAGGTCCTTGCTCTACGGAATATTAAGTATATTTCGAGAATCAAACCTGATGGATATAAAGCAGCTCTACATGCAGAGTCTAAATACATACATCTTCAAAGAAAAAAGTTATCTCAAAAAAATAGAACATACTTATGAAACACGCAACAAAACAAAACAGATGGTTCAAATCCATGCGTCAAAAAAAAACAATAGGTCAACGTTGCTTCACATATCTGGCAGGGAAATGTTTCAACTTCCTACCGGACATGTACAAAACATATTTAACTACGCTGAAATTCTGCTCAAATGATAAAAAACATTTTCAAAAATTTTATTAAACGCTTGGAAAGGGTGGCTGTTCATTGTATCATCGACCCTGAATAAAATGAATGTAATGTCCTGTTCATCAAATATGGTTAGATAATTTATTCCATAAATATGTGCGAAATGTCTAGTATAATTGTATGTATCATGTCACATCTTTTTTCCTTTCTAATATCAAACACTTTCAAAGTATTTATATGTATGTATTATAATTCAGTGCACCACATTTATATTTATTACTATATAATGACTGTTGTCGTCTTAGGAATTTTATCTATAAGCATATCACGCACAAGCTTGCAAGCTTATATGATTCTCATGTTTTATTTTCATCGTCTTCTATGTATTAACTATATTTGTAATTTTTTAAATTTCTGAGAATAAACATTATTATTATCAAAATATGTTGTAAAATTATTGTGCACGAAACTAATTGCCAAAAAAGAAACAAGGTGTCCTGCCCTACCAGAACGGGCTCATTGCCTTAATCCTATATAATAGGAATAATTGGGTCAAAAATCCATCAGAAAACAACTACTTTCCTGGTTAAGACCACGACGAACGTTGAATTGCATCTAATGAATTTCCGTGCAGAGTTCCTACAAGGATGTCTTTGGCCACCTATAGATCGATTTCTGGGTTCTTGCCCTCATCAGTATAACTAATGTCTGCAACAAATGGTTCAATAAAATCCCCATGTCAAGGCAAAAGCCGAGATACCGCCCGCGGTGTAGCGTTCACTAAACCACTAGCGCCATTTCAACTCCAACCCAACCAACAATACCCAAAATTGCGTGATTTCCAAAATCCCAATAACATATGAAGTAAAGGAATCTGCAATTTTTAACAATGAGCTTGTCAAGAAAGAAACAAGGTGTCCTGCCTACCAGAACGGGCTCATTACCTTAATCCTATACAATAGGAATAATTGGGTCGAAAATCCATTAGAAAACAACTACTTTACTGGCTAATACCACGACGAACGTTGAATTACATCTAATGCGAATAGGAAAAACAATCACCGAAATACTTAATTCGGTCCTGTACCGCGCGGAAGTTGACAAGCTGGAAATGGCAGTTCGAACATGAACTGCCATCTAGCGATATAAGTTTCTTATTATAAGGGCTAAAGACCGTTAAGTAAACAAAAAAAAGTGTTCTCCATTAAATGTAGGGGGGTTAGATCGATTCCTCTGCTTACACCGTACCGTAAGTAGGATAACCCATCAAATGTAGGGAGCCCCAACAAAACAAAGTGTTTGCTCCAGGACCCCAAATGTCTGGTGGCGGCCCTGTTCACTACCAAGAGGATTAGAGTTTGTTGTGGCATGGCTTCACCAATTGCTTTAATTTTCAACCCCAAAATTCCAATTCTCTATTATTCTCGAGTTTCGAGATATACCCTGGCCAAAACTTCGTAGGCCACCCTGTATATATACAAGAATTGCTCGTTCAAAGTTCTACTCATTTTCATTGAGACTTGGGGGTTATCTGTATTTTGGTTTGAATAAAACAACAGCGTATGTTCAATCTATTTATTATATAAACCCATTCAGTTGTGTACATTTCGTAAAGGATAAAAATACCCTGGAGTGATCTACTTTAAACTACCCTTGTGGTGATGCACTAAAACATATACACAGTTTTAAAAAAAAATATTTATTTCCAACAAATAATCAACAACTATTCTTTGCAAAACAAAGAAAACAAGAACAAAGTCATCCAAAAGTAAAAAGTTTTCAATTATCCTTCTATAAATCATTTCAAAAGTCGCAATCGGAATGAGTTTGAATAACTAATGAAAGTGCCGAGATCAGCTCCACTTTGTTAGAGAACCACACTGCAAACAAGGACAGATAACGTCACTGTTCCACAGAATGCATACGAACTGTTGATGATTGGAAATTAATACTACTTTTCATGCTATAGTGCCCCGACGAATACTGAATTAGATCCAAACGATGTACGAACACATTTACTTTGTGCTGGATTCATATCCAGCACAGCGGGAGACACTATGGAATGGAAAGTGGTTTTAGATTCAACATTGATTTGTCAGTGTCACTTATTGTATTCAGACAGAAAGCAATATGGTCTTCTAACCAGATTAGGCTCATTTCGATACTTTTACTGTCTATTCAAACTCTAGTTCTGCCATTTCGTTTCAACATTACCTACTCATGCTTGGAGTAGAAGTATCTTAGTTTTGGTACATTGGTGAATGAAACGCTATTGATTGATTCATTATATAAACCTGTGAACATCTATACATCTCATCCATAACTTCACACATCCAAACCAGACTTCAGCAAACGAATTACGAGAGGATCATCTCCTAAATAATCACAATATATATTCAAATTCTATCTATGTACACACAAATCACGGACAATCATTTCAATTTCTATTATGTACAATTTCATTTATAAAGGAAATTATCTTTCGAATGTTGTTCGAAGATGTTTGCGCCTTGAAAATTGGTATATTTGAAGTAAAAAGTACATATCAACACAACAAAAACCGCGCCTTTTTTTATACAAAGCAACCATCATATGCATATCAGATACATTATAAATAATAAATAAAAACCTATGGAGAACTAAAGAAGAGTATACCTGTACGAATTGATGAAATAGTTGGATAAATTGCAAAAGATCACAGTTTCCTCGACAACATTTTTCAGGTAACCTCTCTTTATAATTCTGATTGTCCGTTTATGAAGCTATAAACTATATACTATTTACACAAACAAGTCTATTCCATAAAGAGTCACATTATGCTGCACATCCCTGTAAGTTCAACTCCTTTTCGCACCGGAGGCAGTTTCGTTAGCCTAATACTCTTAAGTTCTGGTTTCAGAGCAGCAGGTTCGGGTTCTTCGCCAGGAGGAAAAGGCTCAAAGGGATCGATGTAGGTTTCCGAAGGTGTTTCGCTTTTCGCTGCACTTTCTTTCTCTTTGTTATTTATCACAGGCAAAGGTTTACTAATGTTTATTTTTATTTTATTACCACTTATACCACTAGTAGGCGCATGTGCATGAGACAATAATTCCATGTTACCATCCATGGAAGTAAGTAGTTCTGACTGGCTGAAGGTTGTTTCTTCTGGGAGTTCTTCTGGTTGCTCTTCTTGAGATTTCTCCAATATCACTATAGGTGTGTTATCATGGACGGTGACAGGACGTGATTCATCTAAATCAGAATATTAAAGTTAAATATCAATTTGAGAATGCCAATTTCCAGAACACACAATCTGTCCATAAAGCCCCCCCCCACCCTCCTGTATTCTTATGAAAAAATTAACATTTTTATATTATATGAGTTTTTTTTATTCAAATGGAAGTTCATGAACTGCTCTTTGACAACAATAAAAAATGTAATCGTTCAAATGGCATTGTGGTTCAAGTAATACTTCATTCAAAATGTCTTTCAATTTTCTTCACAACAGCAAAATTTCAGATATAAATATTCATTCCGAACGAAATGACGATACATAATGTTAGAACTCTTATTTAGTGATCCTTTTGAATAGAGGCTTGTAAACGAGCCCTGTGAAATGATAATAGTTATTTATGATACAAGCATTAAAAGTAGCCTTTATTTTGTGAGTGGAGAATATTGCGAAAGGAGCGTCAGCAAGTGGAGCAACCCCACAAGGAAAATAAAATCACTTCAATCATATTATAATAGTTATTTATGATACAAGTGTTAAAAGTGGCATTTTATTTTGTGAGTGGGGAATATTGCGAAACGAGCGTTAGCGAGTGGAGCAACCCCACGAGCAAAATAAAATCACTTTTAACAAATGTATCATACAAAATTTTTTGTTCAACAGTTACTGCTAGTAAGAAAAAAACAAAAAAAAAATAAGATCCATAAGGATTCGAACACACGATCTTTGGATTACAAGGCTGACTGACAGATACTTCAAATATAATAAACCCCAACGCACTTTATTTATGAATGTCATTATTTGTCAGTGATGAAGGACATTCTACAGTTGGACTAAATACTACTTCGTTTGTAACTTCAAAAGGAATTAGTATTATCAATTGCGCAAACGACCAAATACATGTGTGAACTTTTATAAACGATTCCTCTTGAGTAGGTGTTCTGATTATAATATCTGATTGAAGTGTTTCTATTAGAGAGATCTATATTACTGAGTATCCATCATCTCATCTGTCATTTTACTTTTAACACTAGTGTTAAAAGTACTTTTAACACTAGTGTTAAAAGTGATTTTGTGAAAACGTCAGTTTTTAGTTCATGTGTCAATGAATTAAAAACGTCATTTTTAATGTCAGTTGTACAAAAAATATTTTTTGCTACAAACGTCAAAAAATAACAAGGTTCGCGCATTGACAACAATATGTGAAGTGACACTTTTTTTCATTTTCCTTCGTTACCATAACACCGTTTCCATATTCTAACCTATATGGCCCTCAATCAAGCAAAAATCCAATAAATCATTTATTTCTAATTTTATGGTCCTCAACCAAGCGAAAATCCAAGAAATCATTTATTTCTGAAGGTTCAATAATAATTAAATATGGCTTTTTAATACTTTTTAAATTGGGACAAAATTTAATACGACCTATTTTTTTTTACTTTTGTAGAAAAAATTTTGTTTCCATCTAGTGCGCGAAATGAACTTTGCTGATCGCGAACTGATTTTTTTTGACGAGGCTAGAACCAATTGAAAGCACTGAAGCCTATTGTAGGTTCAGGAGGGCAACGAAAATTAATTTTTTATATGTTTTTTTGACTTCTTTGTTACAAAAATGTATAGGACTTTTGACTTGAACTAATTTTCTATGTATTTCCACTTATTGCAATCGTCACTTAAATCATTCAATATAGGTCACAAAAAATCATAAAACATTCTACATTTGCACATATTCATAACAATGCAATTGTCCACCTTGTGAAGCCATTCTCACCTTAACAAATATATTGATGATTTGAGACATTTTGAAAATCCATTTGGGAATTACTTTAGTCCAAAATATTATTTGGAATTAATCAATTCAAACTTGAAATGACTAATTATTGTCAATCCTTGCTCATGACTTACAATGGCATTTTCTTTTTGGAAGAGATATGGAAAATATGTAGAATCCCCAACATTTACATTATGAAATATCTAATCAGTACCTTTAATGTATTTCAATGAAATGTAAACTTACCTAGATCCACAGGTTCAGCTTTTATCTTGATTTGTTTACCATTTTGTAAGCTCACAAGACCAGATACTTCTACAAATTCGTCATCTAGACTTTCTCTTTTAACTTTAACTGTTCCCTTCATTTCTGATCCATTACTTTCCTGACCCATTTCTTCATCATCATCGTCAACTACAATCTTTATTGGAGCGACCTGAAAAATTTCCAATTATAACCCGTGTAGAGATAAATTTGAAAAACAAAAGCAATGCCGGAGATGAAGACTTACCTCGTTCAAAATTACATCATCATCATCGCCTTCGTCTTCAGGTGGTTGCTCACTCTTATCATTTTCACCCTCCACCTGTTTGGATTCATCTTGTTTGGATTCATCCTGTTTGGATTCATCACTTCCTAAAGAAACTACATCAGCAGTTTCCGTGCCTTCCTGATCCTCATCTTCATCTTCATCATCAACATCTATTATTATTTCAAGGCCTGGAATAGCTGCTTCTTGTTTCGCTGGTTCGGGGGACTCGATTTTACTCTCATCCGCTGTCTGGTCCATAAGAGATTGCTGAAAATTATTATTGAATAACAATCACTAAAGTTCCCTTTGATTAATTTTTTAATGTCTGTATCTCGAAAATAACGAACGCGCATTTTTTTGCACTGTTCCTCTACTAACCTGATAATCTTCGTAGCAGATCGGGTGATATGTCTTGTCATCTATCCTAATAGCATTTCGCAGATGCCACTCTTCTTTTTCCTCGTTGAAAAATTGATCAAATTTATCCCGACAAACTTCGCAACAATCATCTGTTGAGTCGGGATCGGCAGTAACACTGGGAATTTCAACTTCTTCATCTGTCTCCTCTCCAGCAACTTCAGCTTGTTGTTGATCAAAGTAATTTTTCTCTGCAAAAAATAACATCCATCTAAATATATTCAGTAAAATAAAAAGCACTAATGTATAGACATAAAAAAGATGATTTTGAAGGAAATTATATCCATTTGGACTTTTAAAACAACCAACAGCAAGTCAGTTCTCTTCCTACTAATGATAATCAATTTTCATGTGTTCGACTTTTACAATAGTACTTACCTCTCTCTTCTAAATCTTCGAGTTCCTCATAATTTTTCCAGTCGCTCAAAGAATAGTTCCACCTCCTGCTTGTTGCCACGCGACTGTTTCTCTTTCCTTTTCGATTTTGTCGGAAGTGCCAGTCCAAATGCTGGCTATATTGCATACTGGCCTCTGGCGAAAATCTCATACCACAACTACTGCACTGCATTCCTGAATAAAGCGTAGAATAAAGAACACTCTGTCGAATCCTTAATGACTCTGGTTTGCCAAAAGATATGAACCTCATGTTTTCGCAGGTATTTCTCTTCAGTTTGGACACAGTTTGACCAGTACTGGGTGGCACTACTGCTTTGTCAACTAGAGATTCTTTATTTGAACGAGGTGTGTTTTCTTTGACTGGTTCCTAGAAGAAGTTTTTTCATGTCAACTAGTACTCAATTTTGTTGAAAAATTTCAGAATTGCAATTCAAAAAAATATACTTAGGTCAGAATGGCTGAATCAACTACCTGTATAACTGGTTGTTTCTTCTTTTCGGTAGATGTAACAAAACCAGATGCCACCAGTTTCTGGAATAAGTCGTTGATGTTCAGAATTGGAGGTGGTTTAACAACTGGAACTTCTTTTGATGATATTTCTTCTGTGACAGGTTGATTTTCAACTTGGTATCCTCCAACTGTAGGTAGATGGGCTACTGAAGGTGTCAGAGCATTGGACAGACGTTCTAATTTATCTACAAAACACAAAGGATTAGTACCCGAATAATAATGTTCTTTCAGTCCCAAGATGATTTTAGTTTCTAACGATATTAAGATTGGTAATGTCTGTATTGCAATAGTCTTCAAGAAAAACTGAAATACCAAAAAAACGAAAATAGTTATCAATGACTTTCAAAAATTTCAGTTTCATTTTCGACTGCTCACTTGCTTGAAAGAAGTTCAACAGGAAACTTCAATATTACAACAAAAAACTTTCAATAAGGTGATTATATCTATTTCAGTAAATGTAACTGAATTTCAGATGCCAAAGGTAGGAATAAATTCAGAAACCAAATCCGATAATACTTCCACGTAAAAGGAAACGAATTACTGCAACATATTTTCAACAAATGTGACTGAATTAATTACAAATAAAATGATGATAAGTCTTAATGTTTAAATATTAATCAAGTATTGCCTTATAATTTGGTTGATTTATTATTAGGAATATATCCCCTTTACCAAAAAATGTTATTATTTAGAATATACGGTGCGACCCATTCAAATGGAAGCACCATTATAAAACATATGTTTTTCAACCGATTGGAATGATTTTTGTTTTTTTTTATTAGGTATCGCCAACTACTTTTCAAGGTCAAGAATATATTTTTTATTTTAGAAAAATTCTGACAACAATGAAACAAAAGGGCATAAAATTTGAAAAATATACCATTTCTTCAAAACACCAGTTCAATTTCAGAACGTTTATCAAAATTCTGATTTCCGGAAGTCTCAAACTATCACTGATGAGAATTTTATAAAAATCTGTTAATAAATAAAAAAAATATACTATAATAAAATAAAGTGAAATAAAATTTTCGTGAATTTCTATCAAATAATCAAATAATAATATATATATTTTTTTATGAACAGGTTTCAATGAAATTATGATCAGAGTTTTCGAGACTCTCCGAATTCAGTGGTGTAGTCAGAATTTTCATAAATGTTTTAAATTATAATGGTGGTTTGATTGAAAGACATATTTTTAAAATTTTATTCCTCATAACTATTTTATTGATGGACGCCTTCAATCGTAATTTTGATATAACTAAATCCAGTGGTATAGTCAGATTTTCTTCTACAAAAATCGCCAATATATTTTTTATTTTTCACTTTGGAAAATAAGAAAAGTTGGTCCTGAAAATCAAGATTGTTTTATAAAAATCGATGTCCTAGTGGACTTTTTGAATGTCTACTCAATGAAAAAATATACAGTATTGGAAAGTTTTCATCTAGGGTATGGTGGTTTCATGAGGGCGTAAAGAATAGTGTCGATACTTACTTTGTCTTTGCTTTTGTCTACTTGAATTTGTTTTATCATTTACTTACAGGACTATTTATTTAAAAAACAAAGAAAAGAAAATATAGTTTGTTTATGTCATACTGAAAAAAAATATAGTTGTCAATAAAAAACTTCTTGTCTAAAAGTGTAAAAACTGATTATTTTGAAAGAGATCTGAACAAATAGCTATAGCGTTGCTATATGTTGAGATAGCATTTCAATTTCTTCTCTACTCGCTCGAGGAAGGGATATCGACGAGAGCTGTGTGCGGTGTGTCGCATTGTCACGTGGTCCGTTAATGGTCCTTGTTGCTCGCGTAAATTTCTGTCTATACCCCAGATGAAAAGTTTCCGATACTGTATAATTCCAAAGGGAAATATATATGTTTTACAAGAGTGCTTCAGTTTTGAATGGGTCACACTGTATATTTCAAAAAATAAAGTGGTAAGAAAATCTAGCGTAAACTCCAATAAGTAGCAAGAAATATTACAAGCTTTAGAGAAAAATTTTAACACACTGATTACTGATTATTTTTTCAAACTCCAACAAACTTATAGATAACATTCAAGAACTCAGACACCCTGATTCATTTTTTCATAGCGCGAAAATGAAGAACACTACTAAGAGTATTATTTTTAAAAGCCCATCCACAGCAACAAAAATTGGGATTTCAATATAAGCAAAAAAAACTTTATTGGATAAATTTTGAAACGATAATATAATAATATCAAACGTTTTAGTGTAGCACTCCTGAAACATTCACCCCTGCACTCACAGAGCATATCACATTTTTTCAAATGAATCACCCTATATTTTTTCATAAGTTCCAACAAACTTACAAATAACATTCAAGTACTCAGATATCCTGTTTAATTTGTTCAGTGTGAAAACGAAGAATACTACGAAGAATTGAGATTAGTGGACAATGCTTCAGTTTGACTGAAGGTTGTTATGGACATTTCATTCCCTAAAAATAAAATAATAAAGGAAAAGAGAGAAAACTAATTCTCTACGATTACCAAATCAAGACATTTGAACTGCTAAAATCTGCAGTCATTTTCAAATGATTTCCACAAAAAGAAAAACTGAGGAACTTCCCCTTACAAACACTGAATTACAACTGACATCTATTTGTTGCCTTTCGTCTACCGAATGTAAAGATGCTCTCTCGCCCTCAAATGCTAATATATGCCATGTTGAGGGTTAATGGCCTTCAAACGGTAATTGTCTTCTCAGATACAGAACTTTACCCCTGCCCTCTGGCATCTTCGAAAACTATCAATGTATCAATCAACCAACCGGTTTTTGGACCGGCAACACATTTTCTTCCTGCTCTCTGTAGAATAAAAACCTTTGACACTATTTCTCCACTTTTAAAAATAACAAAAAGTACATATTCCCATGAGTTGTTTAAGAAAAAGGTTTCACATTATACAAAATAGGCTCCCATTGCATCACCATATCACAATCGCAGAGTTGGAGGTAATCAATTTCAAGTAATTGGTATTCACAAAAAAGTTCACTCTTAAAAACTCAAAGCATTCAAAAGCTTAACATATTAGATACAGACCCAGAAAAGTATACACTTTCAACCAGTTCCATATTTGTATTAGTTACCTTTTTCGTCCCTAGAGAAGGGCCACATAATTCATGAAAATTGTTTGAAATACTTGTAAAAAATTCACTGAACATGAATGGAGTGGTACTGTAGGAGACACACATAATCTTGGAAAAACTCTTCAACGAATTCAAAAAATCTTACATTTTACATTTTGAACCAACCCGTTTGTAGACAATTCAGATACAATTATTTCCTTGATGTTCTGTACACTAACCAGTTTGGCACAAAAAATAAATAGTAATTGTCAGTCACAAGTCCCAATGTATGAAAACAAAAAATTAAATAAGACTATTTTAAAAGGTTATGTTCTATTCAAGAAAGCTGCTCAATTAAAATTATAATTATTGGTAGTACAGTAAGGGGGGACTTTTTACAGGAAATTTCCTGCTCTCTTGGATCCTTATCCCGATTGTGGATAGCTTCAATAGTTTTTGACGAGAAATTTTCGAAAAACCCAACCCTTCTTTTTTTTATTTTAATTTAATCTTTAATAACTTTTAACGATCGGAACTTTCTTTTTCAATACTTTTTTCCATATGCCGTTACAAATCGAAAGACACCTCCCTGATCATTTTCATACACTCCAGAAAGTCGTCCAAACAGCACTTGTGTATCAGGCTACTAAATGAAAATAGATGTACTTCATTTCTGTTATCGAGTCTAAGAATGTTAAGGTTAAGTTGTGTGATTCACAAGTTTTCAAATGAACAGACATAATAACAAGTTCTCTCAAGCGACAAGAAATAGGAAGGACTAAGCGATATACAATTATCTAATCTTGACCATGATAAACACCATCCATTATGTACTATGTCGGCTGCTATTAATGGATGAAATTGGTAATTAATGAAGACACACTCGTGTTCAAGAGAAAAGTGTGACACATTGTTTATATCAACCACAAAATGTAAATAAGAACTTTTTAAAAATCTACTTACTCAAACTCTGTTGCTGCAAGAGATTTTGGTAGAAGTTGGGCGAGTTGGAATTTCTATCGGGTGAATCAGCCCCCTTTGGCTTCTTTGCCTTCCCCATGATGGGCAAAGCTGGATCGTAGGCATCTACCTCAGGATTGCTATCTTGGCTGTTCTCATCAAACCTAGGACTTGAACTGCCCTGGCCCTCCATATCCCTGATAACCACCCTGCCAGGCTTTATACCTTTGGGTAATACTGAAAATCTTATAAAACGCTTTTTACCATTTATTACAATAGGTTTAGGGAGACCCCCATATTCAACAATAAAAGGTACATCATTTATTAAAACTGTTTCCAATGCATTTACAAATTTCAAAGTGGTTGTTTCACCGTCAAGAAGAAACTTTTGTACTTTAGCGTCCAAAAACACAGGAACAACAAACTTAGCGTCTATGAATAAATTAATCTTGCCAGCAACTACATCAGTTCTTTTCACATCACCAATTTTCACCGGAGGAGGTGGACCGTCCAATTTCACTGTCGTAGCTACTCCGTTCAGGTCAATACGGATAACACTACCAAAGAAACATTCATAAGGCACTTGGTCGATGAAAATCTCTCTACTTGGAGCACCAATCTTCACCCTATGAGGACTTCCATTGATCAGAACTTCTTTGTATGGATGGTTCAAAACAAACAAGTAGGATTCTTTGTCATTGAATATGATCTGGCGAGCACCATCATCCTGGAATGTTAACTCTCTAGGATCATCCCAGCCAATAAATGTGATTCCCATTTCGCCATAGAATCGAATATCTTTGGGAACACCATCAATGACAATAGTCTTGATCTCATCCTCGTTGACAACCCCACTGGATAATTGATCTTTAACATCAATACTGCTAGATACAGGTGATTCCTCCTCTAGCATGGGCCCTGGAGAGAAATCCCTAGGCGGCATATCCCTAGACTGCTGGTGAGGCGGCATATCCCTTGGCTGCTGGTGAGGCAGCATATCCCTTGACTGCTGATGAGGCAGCATATCCCTCGGCAAATGCTGAGGAGGAAACTCTCTTTGTTGCTGATGAGGTGGTGCGTTTCCCCAAGGAGCTGGTTGATTCCAAGGCCTTGGGGGCATTCTTGGGGGATTTATCGGATTATCCCAGTAACGTCGACCACCACGACCACCTCTCCAATTAGAAGGAGCAGGAAATCTCCTCATTTCTCTACCATCTCTTGGGAAGAATGGTGCGGGCATAAACTCTCCTTGAGGTGGAATGGGTCCAACATTCAACCTTTCATCTTTGTCATTGAAGGGTATCAAGCTCTCCTCAATGACAGGCACGGGTTCAATTGGTTTTTGCTTCGCCAATGGTTCAATTGGTTTTTGCTTCTCCACTGGTTCAATTGGTTCCTGAAGTTCTTTCTCAACCGGTTCATTCTCTTCTTCACTACTGACAAATTCCTCATCGCTTATAGGCTGCAATGATACATTGAAAGATTCCTCTTTATCCTTTTTCTTGGCCTGTTTGAGTTTGCTCTTCTCCATCTGCATAATTATTTTCTTGAGAAGTTGAGTTTCCTGTTCTTTAGTGAGATTACCCTGTTTGATGTTGGCTTCGTCTTCAGGAGAAATTCTTATTTTGTGGGGTATGTCAGTGGTGGAAGAAACTTTTGGAACTCTCAGGTCTTGGTCTTCCAGAGGCCTAAGTCGCTTTTTATTAACTGAAAAAAATAAAGATTCACTTATTAATATATGACCAACATTGCGATAAAACAACATTTATTTTAAATGAAATATATAGCATTTATTTTTTTTTTTTTTTTAATGAAGAATAAATAGCTATCTACTGGGCATCTGAACCAGGCTTCCTGATTTCACATCTTTCACACCTTTCAAATAAGTTTTATCCTCAAAATTATACTTACATGATTTGTAGAGAAATTTATCTCTGTTTGTAGCATTTGCCAGTTTAGCTCTTATGGCATCTAAATTGCTTTTTGGTGATTCTGATTTGGGGCTATCTGTAGGGCTCTCACTTGAAGATATGATAGGAGGTGGTGGAGTGGGGGGTCGTTGTTCGACATGAATAGGTTGGGGTTGTTCTGTGCTGGTAACAGGTTGTCGTTCTGTGTTGATAACTGGTTTTCGCTCTGTGTTGATAACTGGTTGTCGCTCTGTGCTGGTAACGGGTTGCCGTTCTGTGTTGATAATGGGTTGACGTTCTGTGTTGATAACCGGTTGTCGCTCTGTGCTCATAGGTAATTGCCGCAGATCTGTATCTTCATCTCCAAACAACCTGCAATATTTAGAACATGAACAATTGTCCCTCCTAATCGTCTGATTAATTTAATTGTGGATACACATCTAATTGAAATTTGAAATTCTCTGAATAAAGATCTCTCTAACTCATCTCATGTCTCAATATTATAATAGTTTGGGATTATCACATTTCCAAAATTCTCAAATAAATCAACAAGATAATTAATCTCTATCAGTTTTTAACAAATTAAGTAGACTTAATAATCAAACTTCATAGAGCCCTTATGAAGCCCTAATTTATTAAATGGTACAGAACTAATCAAGAGAGTAAAGACAATAATAAGAATATTATCAGAACTCAGCAACCAACCTCATCATTGTAGACATTTTTTTTTGTTTAGTAGTAATACTCTATTGAAGTAACGACATGTTTTTGTGGAATTTCAAAGAAAGCAAAAAAGAATGATATAAAACTGTTTGAAGGAGAAACTACATGACAAATCACCAAAAATATCTGGGATGACTTTTAATAACACTGAAGAATTGAAAACTTACTACATGAATACAAATACAGTAATATTTATTGAAAACAAGTACTATTTTAAAATTGGTTAGTGATTTACTCCACACAACAAATAATCAGGTAGCAATACTCACTTGTCAAAAACTTCTGATTTACTCTTCTTCACAGTCTTCTGGTCTGGCGAAGACTCAATAGATGTCCGTTTCTTACTAATGATGGCTGGTGGTAACTGACGAAGATCAACATCCATACCCTTTGAGATAGGGGCCAAATTCGTACCTACAAACAGAAAACATTCATGTTAAGGGTAATGATAGATCAGACTTTTATGGGGCCACTTTTCTTATACTCACAATTATCCAGATACGTTAAAAATAGTTGAAAATAAATTTGGAGCTGTCTAAAATAAATTTGAAATGTGAAGTTTTAATCATATGATTCATTGGTAACAATTTTTGACATGATTTACGGTACCTCAAATTACTAAATGAATTAATAAATAACTGAATACTTCAATAAAGTCAGCTAAAGTTCTTTACTGTTATGAATGTCCGCTAACGTCTGGCATATGGTTTATGTGACATCCGTGGATCAATATCCTGATAAAACATCTATACACTACACTAAAGCCATACTTGTCAATGGGACATTCGGATAATGGTGTAGACTCTCGTAGTGCTAATCCGTACTTTAGAATCAATATTTCCTAAATTACTCATTGAGGTACAATGTTTAGAACATACTTCTTGGATTAAAAGTCTCGGTTTAATCTATTCAAGTAATATTTACAAAAATCTCTCTCAGAACACTGTTTCTATTCAAAGAGTTTTTTCAGGCAAGCATGATGATTCTGTGGATTATATTCAATGTTTTATCATAGGCCATTTATATCTTTTCTGTTTTTATATATACTACTATTACTCCCACTTGCTACAAGTGTACTATTCTTATGTAGTGAAAATATATAGTATCTTGAATTCTACTTTACCTTTGTATATGATAGCAGACGATTTATAAATGAATTTCAATTTGAAAAGAAAAAACAAATTACAAAATAATTTTGAGATATCCTTGAGGAGACATTATTGAAACCTATACAACACCAAACCACTATTTTTAACACCTCAACATGTGTTTCAATCATTTGGTGATCGAAACATGTCGAGGTGTTAAACGTAGTGGTTTTGTGTTGGGATGAAACTCCAGTATATTTATTACTATACCAAAGGTTCCGAATAGTGCAGTACAAGAAACCTATACAGGCTATATAGCCAATATTCCGTTAAAATTGATGTTTATAGACTTTGAGGACATAAAAGTGCAAAAATGACAATTTCGAAAATGTCTGTTACAGGTCACTGTACCTGTGTTCGAGTTTTTTTTTAATTCTATAATTTATTTTTAGTTAAATAAATTTCACCTCCATTCATAGATTATGAAATTCGTGGAATATCAAGAACTTTCATGAAAATGTACAGCTGCTAACCGAGAACTTCACTGAATGAGTACATAATTTATGAGACCACTTTGTCAGACCAGTTTATTTTTTTATTCAAAAACATTTAATATCTTCGTCAGTACCTCTAGTGGAACCCCCAAACTACATAAAGTTCAGTCACGACTATACACAAATTCAATGTCTGGTTTTCCTATTACGAAGTAGGAAGGCTGAAATAGTTGGGTCAATCTCGATGAAACTGCTAACGGTGGAATGATTGATGTCAGAAGAGCATCGTCCCATGAAAATATCTTTTCCGTGAAATTAAATTAACAAATTTTATTAAGCACAGCGATGATTCCATGCAAGTGATATGATCCATTAACCTCAACATGAATAACTTGTCTTGAAAGCCTTTTTTTTCTCTGATAAAAAAAATACCTACACTAGACAATAAGAATGTTGAAAAATTAAAATAAACAGATCCATATTGAAGTTACAGTTTTACAATTCATATTTCACTGAAATATCTAACTCGAAATAAAGTAAAGAGCGCGATATATAAACACAACTACACAAAGAACAAAAATAGCCTTTTTTAGGTACCGCAGAATGTGTTTCATGAACACAAATAAATCAATATTTCACAGACTTACAAAAAGTTCAAGATTCAAACTTAGGATGAATAAAGGTCATCATAAACAATTTGTAATTAATAAATGGTTCATAAAGTGCGCCGCCAAATTATGGAATAAATTCATTATTTCTGAATATAAAGATATTTCGGAAAAATCCTCAGAGAGGTAGATTTTCTTTTCCGATGGGCCAATTTTTGAACCCCACCCAAAATATATAGGGTTATTCGCATTTGGGACACCCAGTATATTTTTCCATATTTGGTTAGGGATCGTCATTACGAATCCAGTGATACTAGGTTTGGTAGTATTGTAAAACGGCTGCGGAGATATGGGCAAAAAACTTCCTCTTATGTCTAATGAGTATGACTGAGACTGACACGATTCAGAAGGTAAAAAGTCTCTATCGCACTCATTGGGCATATGGGGAAGTTTTTGGCTATCTCCGCAGCTGTTTGACATAATCCCATCAAACCTGGTATCAATGTCCCATTTAAAAATATCACCAGTAATTTTTTCATGTTTACTCAAATGCGGATAACCCTATATATTTTGGGTGGGGTTCAAAAATTGGCCCATCGGAAAAGAAATTTTCCGAAATAACTTTATATTCACAAATAATGAATTTATCCCATAATTTAGCGGCGCACTGTATATCCAAAATCAGGAGAAATCAGGAGAAATTCAAGCCAATTCCTACACCAATTGCTACCTACTTTCTCTCGGATTTTTCTTTTCGTGGGAACCAGAATTAAAAAAATATATAATATTAATTCTTGCCTATTAGTATCCATCTTTCTGATATCCTTCAATAGATCAATATGTACCAAATCATAGATTTTTTTGTCCCAAATAGATAAAGCATATTTTGCCAATGTTTTTTTTTTAGTAAGGTAAAGAAAATAAATTTGCCTTCGCTCTAATACCATAACTGTATATAAGTAGTAGGTTATTTTGGTTCTCCTGTAGGTGGATTCATACAGAATTCTTCAATACTTCATAATATAATACTAACATTTTAACATTTAAAAAAATTTATAGTGAAGCGCAGACACTTTTCCTCAACTTATCTTAGTGATGTTGAATAAAAATTCTGAGTAATTTTTTTTCTAAATAACTTCAAAAATAGATTTATGGCACTTATGTATGCGCAGATCAGTTTTTGACAGTATCCTTTAAGAAAGTAGTATGATAGAGATCTCAAAATAACATGAAAACGAAGAGGATAGCTTGGGAGCTTATTACTTTGTTCATGAGCAATCAACTATTTTGTATGGTACAATATTCTGGAGATCCAGCTCGCAGAAAATATTCAGAATCTGAAACTGGAAAACAATAACACTTGTTATATATATTTTATTGTACACAACATACTGACGTGACTTCATGGCATTTCCTGGGCCTTTGATGTTTTGTGAAGAAATATTTTTAAGTGTTTCAAGAAAATAGTGTCCAATATAAACATGAATCAACCCACTAGAAATCACAACTTATGAAAAAAAATGACATACTACCAGGCAATTAAGGCATACAATTATCTACCACAAGAATTTAAAAAACCCACAGATTTGAAGAGATTAAAGGCTGAATGCATAGTCATTCGCCAGCGCGGCGACTCTTCAGAGGTGCAACGTTCGCTACATAAATTATTTTGCGGATGGCGCACCTCTGGAGAGTCGCCGCGCTGGCGAATTACTATGCATGCGGCCGTAAGAGTTTCTCAAGTACCTGAAATATGTTATTATTCTCTAAACTACTGTTGGCGGCAAAATACCATTACCATATGTCATAGCGAATAAATAGAATAAATAAAAAGGGATGAAATACCTTTCAACACTCCAACCATAAATAATCATAAATAAATGTACTTTAGTACCATAGTTCAGCATAACTTTCACAGAATGCAGGAAGATCCCACAGAGAAGTGGTTGTATATCAAATCTCCTAAATAAAATTCCCTATCAGGCAGAAATTCTTGCTAAATATACAGTGCGAACTATAACCACTTACAGAAAATTATACAGTACGGTCTATCCACCAAAACAAGTAAAAAACAAGTTAAAATTTTTGTAGGTGTAGGAAAGCGTTGCCCTTGCATAAACACACGTGGAAAAGCAGAATCATTGTTCCTCCGTTCCTCATTCTCAATCAAACGTGGAAATAAGGTTGGTGATTTAAAATGAAGTTTTATTTAGCGTAACTCCAAATAGGAGGTTGCAAAATAAATGATTTTTGTACAAAAGAAACACATCACTACCATTATTATTGAAACATATAATATTGGTGTCGAATGAATTTTCCTTATATGCAAACACAATGTTCTTTTCAGTACAAATCACATTGAATCCTTGAGCTATTAATGCCTTTTAAACGATCGATTACCAAAAACACATTGAAATAAATGACTCAGTCGACACTGTGAGTATTGACCTGAAATTGACAGGCTGCACGTTCAGTTGTTAATTTGCGTGGAACCATAGAAATTGCAAATCAAGCTACTGTAGGTAACTTTTCAGGTTAAAACATTTATGGGGATTAAAACATATATTAAATCGAAAACAAAGATAATTTTCGAATTATTATAGTATTTCTTGTTATGAATCGAGTCCTTCTGAAGGGTAATTGGGGTAATTATAGATCCGCCCTTGGTGGTTCACCCGAGACGCGTCTGGGAAGGTTGGCGAACAAGGAAATCATGTAAATGATCTCTGATTTTTCTAAAATTTCACAGGTGTGTTTCTACACGATAGACAAGTAACCCTTTTTATTTGCAGTAAATGGTCATAGTTCAATCTGTATAAGTTGTATTTCAACTGCACATCCGCTTTTTCTTCTTCCATAAATGATTTTAGAGGAACAACTTCATGTCCACTTCGCAGCTTTGTGGGTAGCAGAACTCATCATACAGAACAGAACCATATGAGAACATGACCTGAAGGCATTGTTCAAACTGAAAAGCATTCAATGCAGGAATTTGTGGATGATAACCTCATCAACACATGACAAAACTTCAATGGTTCTACACTTCTCTTGATGAATCCAACAGAGTTTTAATAAATTTTTAAAATATTACCAAAATTTTTAAATTTGTAATTGAATTTTATACATGTCTCCTAGTCTATAAGCTTTGAATTGTCTTTTACTATATATACTATGTATTGATCATCCATGTTTGACAATTTTACAATAAAGAATTAATATTGTATATATTACATTTATCTGTATCTCCTAGTCTCTAAGCTCTTTTAGACAAATTTTCTACTGACCATCAATATTTGTAACATTGAAAGAAAAACGTAATACCTGTAATCTATCTGTGTGAAACTAGAAATTAATTCAGGTTGCAGGAGGAATTTGAGCGCTACCAACATAGATCATCTGGCAACAACTCTGAAGTGGAAGGCATGCCTTTCTTCTAGAAAAATTCTACAGAACCCAGCATCAAGAGTAAATAATCATTTTGTAAAAATTACATGGTGAAAAAATAGCTGAAGTTCTAAAGCAGCTTAGTCTGTGTTGATGAATCATGCAAATATTATATATTATATATTATATGCAAATAAAGTTACAGCACCTGAAAACTGTTAGTGTGAAATAAAATCAACAAATACTGTGTTTCCCTTCGAAACTAGTAAAAAAGAAGTTGAGAAGTTAATTTTAAAAACAAAAATATCATTACACAAAAAAGTATGTGTTCTAGTAACAGCATGCTGAACAACAGTCTGTCACTCCTGCAATACAAGAAATAAAAAACTTTTAGAATACTACACTTTGAGAAAAAGCTTTCATTCAACGGAATCCCTCTTATTTAGGACTTTTCCAAATGCTTCCTAATTAAATAACAAATATCAGAAGAAAAAATAAAAAAATTGATTATTAATGATGAGAATTACATGATTGTTTGAAACTGCTATAGAATCTATTTTTACCCTAATTTTGAAGTAATAAAAGTCGTATAGTGTAATAGGTGTGTATTTATATATTATTTCAATTTATACATTAAGTATTGTAACATAATCTGAGGTTTAAAAAATATACATTCATTATTTTATTTTAATAGCGACATCACTAGCGGTTAATTTCAAACTGCTTCAGTGATTGCCATTTTGAAATAGATCAATATTTGAACCATTGGCAAACAATCAATATATTAATTCAAAATCTGATAAATTGGTGATCCAATAAATATTTATGTCGGTGGTTAGTTGGGATTGCTTGAAAAAAAAAACTATTGTTTTCTTGTCGACTCAAAAAAGAACTACTTTTGGTGATCATGTATAATAATGTCACCATTATTATGAAGTCCAGTACCTGAATATAAGCAAGCATTTAGATTCCATTTATAAAAATGTCTTTTCAGTGATACTTTTCTGGAATAAATCAGAAAAATTGGCAATATGTAACTTTTTTAATACTCTCTTGAAATATCAATCTTTGCACCCTCAGCAGTATCATTGAGAGAGACTCACCCTTGCCGTCAGTCTAGAGAATTATCACAGAAATTAAGTATTTCATATGATACAAATAAACAACTTATCAACGGACCAATCAAGAAAATTCCATTATGCTGGATAGACATAATTCAAAATTCCAATAACTAAAAATGAAAATTTGGGAAACAATATCACAGTTAGTTAAATAAACAAGATATTCTCAACACTCTGTATGATAATTCAACAAGTTGCTGAAGAACCTCAATCGATGGCTTATTATTTGTTTTAAATGACCTCAATAAATGACATTTATTATTATTATTTGCACTTTCTTCATCAAAGATTTGATAGTAGTTGTTTTTTTTATTTCGGAGCCAATACCTATAAAAAAAAAATTATTACCAAAACATTGAAACTTTGTTTATGTGTTCATACAACTTGTTAATTTGCGAAAAATTTCGAAATCTGTTTATAAATAAGAAAATGTCATTTTATCGCATAATTTTTTATTTATCAACAGATTTAGATTCTGGTCAGTGATATTTCGAGATTCCCTGAATCCAGTGGTGTAGTCAAAATTCTGATAAAAGTTTTGAAATTGAAGTGGTGGGTTGATTAAACGGAATATTTTTCAAATTTCATTCCAGGATAACTTTTTTCTTGATTGACGCATTTCCACGTAATTTACATATGATCCATTTGAAAATGTCGCGAATCCACTGATGTAGTCATTTCTAAAAAATTGCTAGTAATCTTTTTAGATTCTTTACCATGAAAAATAAGAATAGTTGGCCCTGAAAATGGAGATTTATTCATGAAAATTAGTGTACTAGTGGACTTTTTGAATGTCTACCTAACGAAAGAAAAATCATTACAATCGGTTCAAAAATGTATGTTTCATAACAAAATAGCCATTGCTTTGCCGTACACGATAAAGGTTTTTCAGGTTTATCTCGTGAAATACAGCATTAATATCACAGTGACCTATCACCAAAAGTGTTCAGTATTAAATTCTATATAAAACATGTACCCATAGCATTTTGAGTACTGATGACCTTAAACGTAGAATTTTGGTGTTTAAATAAAGAGTTCACTCAGATACTTGAGATCTCCAGTATTACACCAAAATCAACTTTTTTCAATTTTGTAGGGGTAACATATTCATTAAAAATTTGTAAACATTTAAAATTAAGCTTATATTTAAGTTACAGATAATTTCGGGAAGTAACCAGAGAAAAATAATAGTGTTGTTTGGCAAAGAAAAAGAAGTCAACCAATAATCCTAACTGTCTCCTCTGTACCTTACCGAGTGTTTTGTAAACTAGTATATCATATTTAAAAAAAAACATGATGCAGTAATCTCTTCCATTGAAGAAAATAGAATAGGTACTTGAAGAAATAATTTTTTTACATGCTTATATTAACTTCACTTGTATCTATATAACAGAAACTTTGAACGTGATTTTCACCCACTTCTAGACGTCCGAATGACTTGAAATTTGTCAGGTGTTCATAGTTCAGGAGACAAGTTCATATGACATATTTGTTATAGAAAAAAAAACAAAATGGCGTATCTAAGATGGCGGACGAGATTCGTGATAATGGTCTGATTCCATTCCAAAGTTTTCGGGGTCAGAAATTATGAAAAAAATTCATAAATTAAAGATGGCGGCCCAAGATGATGGACGAGTATTGTGATTACGGTCAGATTCGATTCAAAATTAGTATGGTTTTCAGGGTCGCAGATTTCGATTTTTTAGTCATAAAAAAATAATAGTAAAGAACACGCTTTATTTTCAACATGAACTAAAAAGTAAAAAATATTTGATAATTCAATTTCCCGAATGTAAAATAAGCGTAGGGTGCTTGACAAAGTTCCCTTGAGCTCTTGAACGCTCTGTATTGTTAAATTAAACCCACCCACGCTTTTTTTACATTGGAGAAATTAAATTGTCAATTATTTTTTACTTCTTAGTCCATGATGGAAGAAAAGCGTGTTCTTTAGTTTCTTTAAACTATTATTTTTCAAGTTATAGAAAATCAGTGGAACCAGTCTTCAATATGGCATTTATGGAATATGGATATGGATATATAGTCCAAATCGGTCTTATCGTGCGGGTTAGCGCCGCTGAAAATTATTATTATCAACACATCTGCTTTTCGCATGTGAAAATCGTATAGGTCTGTCTCATGTATCATTGGGATTTTATTTGAACGAGTATGATTCAACACAAAGGAATGAGAAAAAACTAAATAAATTGTCGGTGACTGAGTTCACACCCGCACGTTAAGACCGATTTTGATAGTAGTCTCTGTTGTGCTTTATCAGATCTGTTAGAACATGTCATTGGAATCTTAGCCTGGCTTCACTTCATGACTTTCTGAAATGTGTCAATGCTCTTAATAGACTAAATTATGCACAGGTGATTTCACTTTATCTGTCCAAGATGGATGTATTACAATAGACAGATACAGATATCTGGAAAAATTTCAAAGAAGGAAAATGGGTTGTCAATCATAATGTTGTACCTTTTTGTGCCTTAGGTGCCGATAGATGAAGCCTTAGGACACCAAAACCGGAAATTGAAAGTGCAAGGAGAACAGGTAGATACTACACAAAATGATAATGACAGAAATGGTTTCTTCGTTGTAAATTCCCAACTGAACAGAATTTCAAATGACACAGAAATGTTGCTTGGGACAAAACACCACGGACTACTTTTTGACAAAAAAATCGCCATTTTAAAAGATTTTTTTAAATGCCATGGTGGGTCGAGTGTTACCTTATTCGAATCGTCTTTCGATTAGAATTTGAAACTAAAATATTTGTCCAAAACAGAATGGTGGTACATAATATTTGAACTCTGTTAACTTTTGAATGGATGGGAATTTTCATTTTGTTGAATGATAGTTCATAGACTACTTATTTTCTATTATTCAAAATGGCGTCAGGCCGCCATGTTGAAAGATTTTTTGAAATCGCATTGGGGGTCAAATGATATCTCATTGGAATCGTCTCTAAATTTTCAACACAATGGAATATCAAACAAAAAAAATTTATCAAAACAAAATACTTTTGAATCCAATTCCAGTAAAATCATCAAATCTTTTAAGGTGCTCTTCTCAAAAAGTTCTCTGTACC
Source organism: Chrysolina haemoptera (assembly GCA_958298965.1). NCBI lineage: Eukaryota > Metazoa > Arthropoda > Insecta > Coleoptera > Chrysomelidae > Chrysolina > Chrysolina haemoptera. Next base: position 11,923,605 of record OY282597.1, on the reverse strand, counting down.
AGCAGACAGATAACATAGCAAACTGATCGAAAATGGATGTTTGGAACCTTTGGTGTGAATACAATTCAAGAAATGGAAGCTACCCAAAACACCAAAACTACGTCACATTCACTCGACGCGCGTTTCGCTAAAAAAGTTAGCATTAGAATGCTAACTTTGTTCAAGAAATGGCAGCTACCCAAAACACCAAAAGTACGTCACTTTCACTCGACGCTCGTTCCGCTAACAAAGTTAACATTCTTATTTATATTATAATGCTAAGGGTGAGTTCCCAATGCATCATTTTTGCTTTTCGCGTCACGCGTCACGTCATCTTCACGCATTCTGATTGGAGAATTGGTAAATCGTGTCAGGAATTCGCCAATCAGAATGCGTGGCGCGCGACGCGAAAAGCAAAAAGATGCATTGGGAACTCACCCTAACTTTGTCAGCGAAACGCGCGTCAAGTAAAAGTGGCGTAGTTTTGGTGTTTTGGGTAGATTCCATTTCCTGAATAGCAAACTGAATAATAATAATAAAGGTTCCTCATAGCAATCATAGCAGAGCTCTAACGTAATGTACTGCCATTTTGTTTTGTATGAATATTTTTGACTGAAATTTTGTTATTGTATAGAAAATTCAAACACAATTCAAATGAGATATTACTCGACTCCTAATGCGATTTCAAAAAATCTTTCTGACACCATTTAGAAAAATGTTGTCAAAAAGTAGTTTATGAACTTTCATTCAACTTTAGAAAGTTTCAAATGAAAATTCCAATCCGTTCAAAAGTTAACAGGGTTAGTCAATAAGATATTATGTACCGCCATTTTGTTTTGGATTAATATTTTTGTTTTAATTATGTACTGCCATTTTGTTTTGGATTAATAGTTTCGTTTTAAATTTTGTCATATAGAAAATTGAAAGACGTTTGAAAGAAGTATCACTCGACCTTCCATGACATTTAAAAAATCTTTAAAAATGGCGGCCCGACAGGAAGATAGATCCATTTTTTTGTGTCAAAAAGTAGCTTATGAACGACCATTTCATCAAAACAAATTTCAAAGAAAAATTCCAAATCCGTTCAAAAGATACGAAAGGGGGGGAGGGGACTTTCGACTAGCACTGTATATTTCTTTTATATCATTTTTGATGAATTTGTATGAATTCAAATTTTATGTGACAGATTTTTTGAATTCATCATAAAACAGCATTCCAAGAGTACAACTCTTTGTATTCATTTTTATGTTCAGTACAATTAAATCAAAATCGACCTTTCTCAGTATTTCTCATAATCAGTTTGGCTGAAAGAGAATTTATGTGGTGCTTTAACAGCACTCTATAGACTTCTACAAACTTCAAAGTGCAATGAAGTTAATTGTAAATAATTAGAAATTTGTAGAACTGGGGTGTGATTATCAACAATGAATCTTTATTGTATTTGACATTTCTATATGGCAAATCCCATATTATATAAATGTCGAATCCAATGAGGATTGAGTGTCAGTAATAACATCACTGTTTTTTGTTGCTGGGAATGAAAATTAGATTCCTACAGATTGATGTAAATAATAAAGTCACCTGAATGTCCTTAATATTCACTAAAAACTTTTTCCAAGTAAACACTAAAAATTTCTTACTTTTTTCTTCTGGTGGCTCACCCTGCAACCGGGGTTGCTTTTCAGGCGGCCCGAAAGATCGCAGGTCCTCATCTTGTGGTACTTCGGTTTTCGGTGATCCAATGTGGCGTCTGATAGAGTTGCGATTTTTCACAGTAGCTTTACCACCTTTAAAACTAGGATTCTCACTTTTACGTTTCGGCTCTTTTGTGGGGCTCAGTTTTTTCTCATCACTTTTCTCCTTTTTTTTGTGCTTAACAGGAGATTTCACTACTTCACTTTTAGTTTTACTAGGCGAATCTAAACTGCTACTAGAACTAGATTTAAGAGAACCTGAATCTGAACTGGCCGATCTCGGACCAGTACGTGATGTTTTGTGTGTTTTTTGGGACTTGGGGAGGTTGGTGGGTTTAGTGGTATCAGTTTTTTGGGTAGGGACATCATCTTTATTGACTAATCGTGGATCGGTTCGAATTTTTCGACCGGCCACTTTATTTGTAACAATTTTATTATTCTCTAAAAATGTAGTCCTTTGCCCTAACTGAACACCTGAGTTGCTGTTTGCTGATTTCTGCTGTTGTCTCATAAGTCTGGGATCTCTTGTCGGTGGTCGGGTTGCTGCAGCAATTAGATCTCTGTTCACAGGATTTATTCGGGTATTACTACTTGTTATGACCTGCAGTCCTTGCTGCTGTGTTGATCCCTAAAACAATAAAAATTGAAATAATCCAAATTTTATTGCATTTTATTTCAACTCACAATTCCAATTGGTCTATTTTTAGATAGAGATGGAACAAGCTGCTTGGCTACTTCTGGTTTTAGGAGGATATTCTGAAATTAATATAAACTATTATGAGTCCCACAAAGTTAACAAAGAAGATTATTTGGATTTCAAGACTATACAGGAAGTTCGATTCACCATCACCTTATGCTAATTTCTCTGTCTCTGGTGTGTAGAACAGTAAATGGGAAAAACGTTTTTGTGACACTCAAATCAGTCCTTTCATATTATTCCTTATCCAAGTGAATGGCCTATATTATACAAGGAAAGTTTACAATGAAGGACTCTTCATTTTCAGGGCAAACTTATATTTTTCAAGGTCAAAAAAGGTATTAGTGATTTTTTTAGAAAAAATCTGACTACACCACTGGAATAACGTAGTAGTGTGTCTATCAATAAAAAAGTTATTTGGACTGCCACTTCGATTTCAGAAATTTTATCAAAATTCTGACTACACCACTGGAAATCTGTTGATAAATTAAAAAATTATTAGATAATGAAATGAAATTCCATTAAACAACACACTTTTTAGATTTCATCATTTTATAATTTTTTTATTTATGAACAGATTGCAATGAAATTCTGATCAGTGATATTTTGAAACTTCCTGAAGCTAGTGGTCTAGTCAGAATTTTGATAATTTTTTTGAAGTTGATGTGATTGAACAACATATTTTTTTCATTCCTCCTTTATTGATGATGCATTCCTAAGAAATTTTGATATGAATCATTTCAAAA
>OY282597.1:8725231-8920289 GCA_958298965.1 Chrysolina haemoptera | reverse complement strand
GAAGAATTAAAAACTCCAAGTGTCAAAATTGCTCGATTGTGGGATCTGAACTTTACACTATTTTTCTCATGTTATTGGTAGATAATAGAGAGATATGTAATATTAGCTTGAAAGAAATAAACCTACTCCAAATCAAATCGCATTCATTGTTTCATTCCAGCAAAATTATTATGATCAGAAAGTCATGCAAAGTGAGAGGACCGATCAAAAATAAAATTTACAATCATCATGCATGAAAGGTTTGTTATTCGAACTGAAATAATCCGCCAACCGTATAAGGTGAGGCTAAAAAACTGGGATTGGTAATTATCATATAAAGCGTTTGTTATTCGAACTGAAATAATCTGCCAGCCATGTAAGGCGAGGTGAAAAAAAAACTGGAATTGGTAATTGACATGCATGGTAGGTTTGTTAATCAGAATGAAATAATCTTAAACTCATGTAAGGCGAGACGAATAATAAAAATGGAATAAATAACTTTTCCATCGAGATAATTGCGATGAATAAATTACTTTTTTATCTCAATGCTATTCAACGCAAACAACATTTTGCGCAATATTCATTCAAGCGAGATAGTCTGAAAGTCATGCAAGGTGAGGTGAATAATTAAAAATAAAATTTATAAATGTTATGCATGACCGGTTTGCGATGCTAATGAGATTTCGCGGTCATTCCAACGCCCATGCGAGAAACACGTTCTAGGCGATATCAAGTTACTCGAGACACACATTTTTTTATTCATCTCGCAAGGAATAAAAGCAAGAACGACGATTGTGAAAGCATCATTCCACAATACGAATCCCAGCCATTACAGTGAACTACTCGTCAGCGAACACCACCATATAATAAAGTAAGTTTTTTTTGATATAATAGTTTTTCATGTTGTTATGATTATGTGAAGTTCAAATAATGTTTTCAACCGATAATATTTTTGCTTTGCATGTATACGATTGAGATAATAGTTTAATTACCATCTTTCCACTCAGTTAAAGTGTTATTTGTTTCTCCACAACCGTTAGAGAATTTGCTCTTGCAATTACTTTGCTCTCGATATTGAACAAATATTCTAAGACATTTACCGTCTAATGCTTTTTGCCTGTTTTTCAATCTATCTCTCGGTAAGCAATGAATATTCTAACTCAGTTGTATCAATAATGATGTTAGTCTTCGCTAACATCAGATGTGAATTTGATTTAATGTAAAAATATGTGATTGTGGAGAAAGCATAGTTTGTTACTGGGTTTGCATGAAAATTCGCGATGCTCGTGGTTCCTCACGCCCGCTTTCAGCTAGCGCTCAGAACTTCTCATTCGCATCTTATTTTCATTCCAACCTTGTCACAAAAATATACTTTTCTATATTTATATTTTCCCATTAACATTTCTCGAATTCCAAACTCGAGGCATTCAATAGAAATTATGTTGTATTTTTCTTGATACTCGGTTAGAATGGAAATTTGTGATATTCGTGGTTCCCCACGTTTGCTTTTAGCTCGCGCCTTGTAATATATTATACTATTCTATACTTATATTTTTCAACAACATTTCCTGAATTTCAAACTCAGAACATCCAATTGAAATGATGCTATATTTTTCTTGATAGATGGATCTTTCAGCAATTAACCTGAGTGCTGCCGCCGCCACGTACAAGCCAACTGTTCCTCTCAAAAGTCTGCCAGTCGACCAACTTCACCTGATAGAGGATATTCGGGTGGTTGAAACAAGATACGGGGAAGCAATAGTCGTAGAACTTGTTGAAGCTAACGTATTCCTACCCAAGAGAGTTACAGAGGCGGTAAAGAAGTCACTACCGGCATTTACACCGAAAACTTACAACTTGGTGACCCGCAAGTCTTCGAGCAGCAGCAGCAGCAGAAGGGAGGTGGAGGTGTTCGAGATCCAGCCTGTCTAGTGGGAAAGAGTGATATAAGTGAGTTATATTTCTTTTGATTTTCTGAAATATTTGATACGATATGGAAAATTTCAATAACACCCTCACCAAAATCGATAGAACTCTCCTAGAAATTAAAAATAATTACTCAAAACCAATGGCTAGCTTTGCATTAAAATCAATTAGATCACATATCCAAAAATGTATCTCAGCTCTCAAAAAATATAAATTTTCAATTGGACAAAAGCGTAAAATTCAAACTAAAATTGGAGAGCTTAAACGGATGCGATTTTACATTAAATCTATGAATAAACATACTGCTTCTAAACAGAAGCATTCAGTTCGATGGATAGCTGTGAACTCCATTTTCAATTCCAGAATTCAAACAGGTCTCGTTGTGAACTTAAGTCATAAGGAAATCAAAGATTTTTTGCGTGATTCGTTCAGATTGGTCAAAAATAAAATTTTGAAGGCCCTAAAAGTGTTTACAATGTTGAAAGTTAACTTTTTATTCTGCGGTGATTTTGTGAAAAGAGCGAATGATGGTGAATTAGTTGATAGAAAGCACTTCAATACACCTAATACTATTGTAGACGCAGGAACGGATTTGGGTGATTGGTTCAGAATTGATGTTATCGATATAATTTTAAATAAGTTGAGTGAGTTCGCCGAAAAATGTAGTGGCTGGGCTTTGAGTAAAATAATTTCCTTAGAAGTTGCAATCAATAAATTTCAAATGGGAAATGGTTCATCTTATATCAGACTACCAGAGCAAATTTTGAAAAAAAGAGCATGTATTAATGTTAAGAATACAGATTCCTCTTGTTTTTATTGGAGTATAGTTAGTGCGCTCTATCCTGCTAAATCACATTCCGATAGAATACAATCATATCCTCATTACAGCACGGTTCTGAATACAGATGATCTTGATGCACCTATGCCTCTACATTGCATTACAAAATTCGAAAAATTGAATAATATATCTGTTAATGTATATGCTTTAGAACTGATTGAAAGCGGTGAAAAAACATCATTCTACTCAGTAGTACCTGTACGTTTAACTTCAAAAAAGCAGGAGCGTCACGTTAATTTGTTAATTATTCAAGATAAATATTTTCCAAAATTAAATGAATATGACGCTCCACCTGTAGATAACGAAAATGTTGAAATAGGATATCATTATTGTTGGATTAAATCCATGTCAAAACTTTTATCGAGACAACTGAGCAAATCAAATAGGAAAAAATATTTGTGTGATAGATGCCTCAATTATTTTCATACTCATCAAAATTTAATTGATCATAACATACTTTGTGAGAATATAAACGAATGTAAAATTTCTTTTCCGAAATATGACTTTGTTGAATTCAGAAATCATATTTACAAGCAAAAATGTCCATTCATAATTTACGCAGATTTCGAATCACAGTTGGAGAAATGTAAAACCAGAATTTCTGACAAAACGTTGAAATACCAACATCATAAATCTTACAGCGCAGGATTCTATTTCAAGTGTTCTTATGATGATTCATTGTCATTCTATCGAGGATATCGTGGTTCGGATTGTATGGAGTGGTTTGTTAGGGAAATGTCAGATATTGCTAAATTTGTTGAGTCGAAAATCATAAATATTGTGCCAATGACGAGCACGCCCGATATTGCTAATGCTACTGAATGTCATATTTGTGAAAAACCATTTTCCAAGCAGGATATAATTGTGAATGACCATTGTCACTTCTCAGGGGTATTTCGAGGATGGGCGCACCAATCACCCTGTAACATTAACTTCAAAAAATTATTTGTAGTACCTATCGCATTTCACAATCTCTCAGGATATGATAGTCATTTCATAATTCGAGATATTTCCAAACATAGTCGCGTGAGTGTACTCCCAATAAATAGGGAAAAATATATTTCCTTCACTCAATATGACTCTGAAACTAATATTAAATTCAGATTCATTGACTCTTTCCGCTTCTTAGGGGCAAGTCTCGATGCTCTTGTATCAACTTTGAAAATAAATGATTTAAACATATTGAAAAAAGAATTCAGTAGTTTAACAGAAACACAATTCAAATTATTGACGAGGAAAGGTGTTTTTCCTTATGATTATATTGATAATGAGGAAAAATTGGGTGAAACTGAATTACCGAATAGACAACAATTTTACAATAGATTGAATGAAACTAACATTTCTGGTGATGATTACACTCATGCTCAAAATGTTTGGAAGTGGTTCAACATAAAAACACTTGGAGAATATAGTGACTTGTATATGCGTACCGATATTATTCTCCTCGCTGATGTTATGGAAAATTTTCGAGAGTCATCTATCAAAACGTACTCTCTCGACCCAGCTTGGTATTACACTATGCCTGGATATACTTGGGATTGCATGCTCAAGTATACGAGCTGCAAATTACGGATATTGAAAGATGTAGACATGCTTCTGTTCATCGAAAATGCGATCAGAGGAGGAATATCAATGTGCTGTAATAGGTACAGTGAAGCAAATAATAAATACATGTCAGCTAATTATGATCCTGAGAAACCATCAAAGTACCTGCTATATTTTGATGTGAATAATTTGTACGGGAAAGCCATGTGTGAACCATTACCGTACGATGGATTTGCCTGGGTTGATACAAACATCGACGTCACTTCCATCCCTGATAATGCAGAGGAAGGTTATATTCTCCAAGTAGATTTGGAGTATCCTCCAAACCTCCACGATTTACATAAAGATTTTCCATTTTGTCCCGAACATCGTGCACCACCAAATTCAAAATTACCAAAGTTAATGTCCACTCTTTACGATAAAAAACAATATACGCTGCATTATCGAAATTTGAAACAAGCTTTAGATCACGGATTGAAATTAACTAAAATACATAAAGTTTTGAAATTCCAACAGTCTCCGTGGTTAAAACCCTACATCGAATTGAATACTCGATTAAGAACTTTAGCTACAAGTAGCTTCGAAAAAGATTTGAGAAAACTAGCAAATAACGCAGTTTTTGGAAAGACGATGGAAAATATTCGTAACCACCGCATTGTTAAATTGGTGCGAATGTACGAAGGACGTTATGGTATCAAAAATCTGATTGCCAGCCCTCGATTCCATCAGCGAACTGTTTTCGATGAAGAGCTTGTAGCTGTTGAGCTGAAAAAGTCTGAATTGATTTTCAATAAACCTTTATATATCGGTATGACTATTCTCGATTTATCGAAAATTGTTATGTATGATTTTCACTACAATTTCATGCTACCTACCATGAGAGTTTCTAACTGTAAACTGATGTACACTGACACAGACAGCTTCATTTATGAGTTAACCTGTGATGATGTATATAAAGAAATGATTTGTGAAAATATTGAAAAATTTGATACATCTGACTATTCTCCAAGTAATATTTACGGCATACCGCGAGTGAACAAAAAGGTTCTAGGTTTGATGAAAGATGAAGCTAATGGGAAAATTATAACACATTTTGCTGGGTTGCGCTCCAAGATGTATAGTTATAAATTGGATATTACGGATGATGATATTGAGAAGGAAAAAAAACGATTGCAAAAAAAGGGGATTAGTAGTGATGAATTAGATAGAGAATTAGAAAATTTGGGTATAACAAAAAAATCGAAGGGAATCAGGAAATGTGTTGTTAAAAACAAAATATCTTTCGATGATTATGTAGATTGTTTGAGAGCCAACACCGAAAAGACTGTAACCCAACAAACAATCCGTTCCTACGTTCATGAAGTGTTTTCCATCGAACAAACTAAAATCGGCTTAAGTCCACACGATGATAAACGCAAACTCATCACAGATTCATTTGACACAATTCCTTGGGGTCATTTTAGTTTAAAATGATTTTTTTTGTTTCAGATAGTCTTAAAAGTGTTTGTACGATGAATTTAAAGCAACTCTGCATAAAAACTGTTTGTGAAAATCTTAAAAGTGCTACAAGCTTCATTCAAGCATCACCCTTGCCAGTGATATTAACCAAAAAAGTTATTCAAAATTTTGCTCATTTCAAATGGCTACAGATTAATCGACACCAGCATGAAATTGATTTTGATATACTTATCAATTTCGAAACATTTGATAATTTTTATCAAGTGCGTCCTGATTTTCGGGAGGCATTACTGAATGTTAATAATTTAGAGCCATATTGCCGTCAGAACTCCTTTTGCGTTTGGATGAAATTTTATGAATCTGATGAATTTAATATATTACTTTGCGAAGGATGTGTGAAAGCCTTTATCGTAGCATGGGAACTTTCACACCCGAAAATTAAAGTGAATTTTGTTGTTAGACATAGCCATGAAATATTTTCTGATGAAGAAGTGCATACGGTATACCAACAAAAATCGAGTTGGTGTCAAAATTGTTTCACACACTTTTTATTCGATTTAAAAGATCGGTATGACTGTATAAATGACTTGCATAAAGATAAAAAAGTTAAATTTAATTGAAATTTTCCATATTTATATTATATTTTTTAACAAACGAAATGTAACTCACATTTTATATGTCATTTTATGTAGTGTCACCTTTATGAATAAATGAAAAAAATATAATTTTTTTGTGTTTTATTTTTTATTTCTCAAAAAATTATTCAATAAAGAAAATTATTCATAAAAATAAATCAGTTTCGATAGCATATTTTTCAAGTCGTCCAAAAGTTTGCTATTGGGGCATGTGATATCAAACATGTTCCAGTCAAAGTCTCCTACTTCAATAAGCTTCCTCTGAAACTCATTATACTTAAAGTAGGTATTTCCTTTGAAAAAATACATGTGTCCATCTATGTAGCGAAATGCTGAAGTAATACCATTAGGAATGTCTGGAAACACATCTTCTATACGTCCTCTATTAATGATGGAAAGTGCATTGATATCCATCCCATCGAATTCAATGAAGGAAGCATTATCATAAAAGATGTAAGATTTCCCTGCATACGTTTGAAAAACAGCATTCATTTTGGAATGTGTAGGTAATAAGGGAATGTCAATATCTCTACCGATTTGTAAATTGGGAAATGAGCTTGAATAGAATCTATTATTACCACCGACAACAAATAAATTCCCATTACCAGTTTGAAAAATGTGATTTACTCCTATAGTTCGTAGTTCTTCAGGTAGGTAATTTTGTAGATTCTCAGGTTCGCGCAATTTCACCTTTTTTTCAGATGTAATATCAATTTTCCACAATAGTTTTTTAACTATAATGTACAATCGATAGCTTGGAAATCCAGGTGCATACGCCAAAAACATAGAATCTGGGGAAGATTTTACTTCACATAAATTCCTAATGAATCCGGATGCATTTTGTGTGGAGAGTCGTGTGTTTGTGGTATGAGTTTTGGGTGTTGTTTTACGAGTGGTGCTGGTGGAAGTCATCTGAGTAGTACTTGTTTTTGGGAGTATTTGAGTAGCGGTTGTTTTTGGTGGTATATATTTGGGTTTTGCAACAAATCGGTCCTTTCGGTCATACAGTGCTTCGAGCCCATTTATATCATCACGATGTATGGGACGGAATTCAGTCTGATACCATGGGAACATAATTGCATTTTTTGTATCACTATGAGCTAATCCTAAAGAATGACCAATTTCATGAACCGCAGTCATCAGTAAATTTGTATATCCGTAAGGTATTTCACCGTTCCCCGCATACCATTTTTCTTCACTATCAAAATGAATTTCTATGCAAATGTCAGTTGGTGTAGGGAAGAAAGAATGAGCGAGAATGCGACCTGGACCATCGAGAGGAAAACCGCAATAAGCGGTACCCATACAAGTACTACGAAATTGATGCTCAAATTTAACGAATGATATCGTAATATCTGATCTAGTAGGTATTGTCATCATTTCAAATGTTAAAGTTGATGCATTCTCCCACATGGCAAAAGCTTTTTTGAATACAACAAGGTATTCATTATAGTCTTTATAATTGTTACGTGGATAGCGTGATAAATACCACCTCAAATGTGTTTTATTCCATTTAGTTTGCACTCTAAAATCAGTTTCAGCAAAATGACATCGGGGTCTCGCAATCAGATCGAGCGTTTCATCATTCAAATCTCCGTCCACAGGCAAATTATAACGTTCTTGGAAATCACTTAAAGATGTTGAAAAATCTACCTGTGAATTATTACTGACGTATCCATACGTTTCAAGGAACTTTTGAACGGCACTTGAATTGTTAGTTACTTCTGCTGCAGTGACTGACAGTGTTGTTGTTGAATTATCGACTACTGTGACTGACAGTGTTGTTGTTGAATTGTCAGTTACTGCTGCTGCTGCAGCGACTGACAGTGTTGTTGCAAGAAGCAATACTTTGTTCATTCTCAATGCTAGTATGTAGTAGAATGAGCACACCAGAGATTATGATACCCCTAATATACTATATATAAAAAAAAATAATAAAAAAAAATGTTTTTACGAATTTTATTTAATTACATAAATCATACAATAATTTGTTTCTATAATAAAATAGATATTCTCTTAAAGCGTTAGCGTATATGCTATCTATGGAAGATGCTTGACAAAATCCGTTTACAATTTCTTCAAGAGTCAAATTTGTTTTATTTTCACGTAACCATGACTTGATTATATCAAAAACACCTCGATAATAAGCACAAAAGTTCAAAGCGTCCAGCATAGCTACTCGATCTGAAAGTACTCCCATATGTATATTGAGAACGTCAGCGACTTCTTGCTCAGAAAGTTCTACGTTGAGAACGTCTTTGGAAATTGCTATGCGCTTGATACCGCTTTCGATGTACTGAGTGACGTGAACCAGATCTCCGCATCGTATGGTGATGGGATCATACTCATCTAAATAACCATCGACTGAGGTTTTGAAGAAATTTTCCTTTATCGCCAATAGGATATCGATGAGAGTCGCCCACTCGAAAGTGGTGAAACTAATTTGACGGGTTGAAAACTGCTGTTTCAAAATGATGCATGTACTGAAGTCTCGAGAGGGGCTCAGACCGCAGCGAATCTCATACAGATTCATCGGAAATACCATTAACAATAGTTGATTTTCTTTTTGGGCAGCAATTTCGTACCGTTCAAGCACCTTGTCGATTGCGCAAAGACGCTGCTGCTTATAATCATCATCACTATCACACATTACTTCAAAATCAGTGACACTACTGCTACGACTACTGTAACCACTGTCGAGAGACATTTTCAGTTAGACTGGAAAGCAATATATTCCTGCATATGATTATATAGAATCAGATCACGTGATTGTTGTGATTTTTGTTGGTATTGTTTGACTTTGCTGCATGAATATGAGCAAGATTAAAAACGGGCCCATACATTTCATATAAGTTGTGCGTATATTTCATAAGATCCTATACAAAATCAGCGTTTTCTATCCAGCTGTTATTTTTGGCATTCAAACCAAGCCATTTAACGTACATTTTACTACCTTTTCTTCTCAACACTTTTTCAACGAGATAAATCTCAGGATTAGCAGTTTTTTGTAATTCCTCCCCATAGAAAGCACCTCTTATCGGTATACCATGCATATCTTCCAACATAAAGGTGGCAGGATTAGTAATGTTGGTTTTGATGATTTTGAATAGTTCAGTAGTCCAATTAGGTGTATAACCTTTTTCAAAAACGTGTTTTGCTTTACTGATTCGCACAACATCACCGACTTTGAACTTTCTTGGTCCAGCTATTTTCAGGTGGGTGTATGTTGATTTGAGGATTTTTTTCTCGTTCGATTTGTTTACTTCGGACGGTTTCATACCAGTCTTAGAGTGTTGAGTATCATTGTATAATTTTGTGATTTCAGGTAATATTTTCAACCATTTGTAGGTGCCATTCAAACTGAAATACTTGTAAAGCCTTTCTTTTAATGTTCTTATGACACGTTCAGCTATGGCTGCTTTCAAGGCGCTGTACGTATTGTAGTGATTTATTCCATGTTTTTTCATCAAACTTTGAAATTTACTGTTGTAGAATTCTGTCCCCTGATCTGTCTGAAGATTTTTTGGACAACGTTTTGTATGTTTCAAAATATCTGCAAACTTTTCAGTAAGTTCCGCACCCGTCTTCGTTTTCAGCGGTCTAGTCCACACGAATTTCGAGAAACAATCTATAACGACTAGAATGAGTTTGAAATTTTGATTTTGATGAGCGTACGGCCTCATTTCAGCCAGATCCATTTGCCACAAATCATCCAATCCTTTGATGATGGTTCGACGTCGGGGAAATTTTTTTCTAATTGGTCTGTGTAGTTCGTTTACAAGTTGAATCTTCTCTTTGGAAGTCATAACTGAGGTTAAAGATAGAAAAGCATTACATTTATTGTTTTGGTAGATGATCTAACTTGAAAATGTTTCGTTGCTGATTCTTCCAATGGTATCAATGTCAGTTTTTGAATTTGTTCTATTGGATTCTATTTTGGTGATTTGTTGTTTGAATCGATTCAACTCCTTTTCAAATTTTTTGTTTGATACTCTACTTTGCTCCATGAATATTTTCACATCCTCACTGTTTGATTGAATCACTTCAGATATATCTTCAGTTTTTTTTGATATATGATTACGAATATTTTTCATTTCAGCTTTATAATCCCTATCAAGTTCATCACACAGAGCAAATAGCTTCTTGTAGCGTTCTTCGTTCATTTGAGACAATTGAACTAAGGTATTGTTGAGATTTTGCATTTTTCCATCAGATTCTTTCAACAATGTACTCACTTCATTCCGAATATTTTTCATATCTACTTGCATTTCAGCAGAGTCGGAACTCAGTTTATGCACAGATTCCATCATTTGCTCGGTACTCCGATCTATTACTTCAATTTTATTTTGAATACTTTTTAGATCAACCTGCATTCTATCAACCAAATTAGTAATTATTTTATTTATTCCATCCACATATTCTTTGTTAGCTGCATCCGTACCGATTGTAGGTCGTTTGACATTACTCAATTTCAGATTGTCAAAGTCGATATTACCGTCAGGTGTGTGCAACAGACCTCCGCCAGGGTGTGCGAGATGTTGCAATTTTCGCTTTCTGACTGCGTTGCTGTCGCTACGCCCAAACTTATCGATAGTCATTTTGAAAATGAGTATGCAACGATCAAAGCACAACATCTTATAAACAAATTATCGAATGATTTCAGCTTCTTTGAGCTCATTGATTATGGCAAGAATCTCATTATCATGGGAAGAATTTCCGGCATCTTTGGAGGCAATCAGTAATTTAAGTCGTTCGCACAATTCATTCGGATCATCCCAATAAATATATTCCACAGGTTTAGTATTATATGACATGTGTTCTACAATAGGTTTTTGATGAGTCCGTAAACCAGCACCAGACGTTTTTCGATGATAGCTTGCTGGAGGAAACATCGGTTTGATAATGTGTGTATATTTGTATCTTTGGCTACTTTTTTGGCGACCCCGAGTATTTTTGTGAGCGCTTGATAATTTTAAAATCTCTTTATATGCTTGCAAATCCTCATCATTATAGTTTTCAGGCATGTTGAGAAATATCAACTCATATAGGCCGGGCGTTCCTTTAATTTGATAATTATCTATTATAATATATCCGTAACGTTTATCAAAATCGATTTGTTTCCGACCTAAAAACCATTTTGACCCAACTCCATCATATACGGGACCGTATATTTTATCAATTTCATCGCTCTTTCCCCAATGTTTCATAATATAGGGTTGAGACATCTCAGGATACTGGTCAATATATTCCTCTAAAACATCTTCAGAAAGCGGTATCGGAAGATCACCTTCTTGCTCTCCCTCATTTTCCTCAAATACATCAGCATCATAATCCAAAACATCACCCGTATCTGCAACATATTCGAAGGGTAATGACGTTTTTTCTTGCTCTTCAACTTTCTCTGGTTTAGGTTCAGTTTTCAGCTCAGTTTTGATGGTAGCTTGCGGTGTTATATTCATTAGTTTCTTCAATGGAGTAGATAAGGGTTGGAAAAATTTCTGTAATGATTCATCTTCTTCAGATTTACCTAATTTTAACGCTAAATATTTTTTTCGGATGACATTTGCAATTTCATTGATTTTATTCTTTCGAATGACATCAACTTCTTTGCTTAGAGGTTTCATGATTGTGAATGATACTTCGCAACTTATACTGCTATACTTATATATTTGTCGAATCCATGACGATAACGACCTGCATTCGAATCGAAATCTTTCACGATCACAATGGGTCCAAATCGATTCGAATTCCAACATTCAGCACACAAGCTCTTGAATTGATCGAAAGACATGTCAGGTGAAACGTGTTCATCGAATACATGTTTCAAATTGATTTCATCCTGTTTGAATAGCACAATCATATTGCAATTGTCCCGTATCAGCTGTTTGGGGATTTTTGAGTATGTCTGACATAGATAAGCAGCATCAATGTTCTTGTGTCGGCACATAGAGTAATATTCTCGAATTTTCTGCTGACTATCGCATGATACATCATCGAAAATGAAAATGGAATTAGATTTAGCATCGTGAGGACTTATGATTTCTTCATTTTCCCTAAACGGGTGATAGCCTACACCTCTAACTTTCTCTAATATCTCTTGCACTAGCTGATATTTCGGTTGATACAATGATTTGGAATATACGTAGATGTTTTCGAATTTAGCACCATTTGGGTGGAATAACAATGTAAGGATGGCGTTTGTCTTTCCGCAACCGCTTGGTCCACAAATGATTGCACGAAAAGAATTAGGTAATAATTTACCGTGCTTCCCCTCAACACTGCAAACTTTATTCAAAAAGTCTAAATTCTCGATGGGCAGTAACTTTTCCTGTTGAATGACCTTCATGATGTGAGTATAAGTCAAGTATGTCGCGTCTATATATTAACGCATTGACAACATCTCTTATCATTATCAATGTTAACTTACGAAGGAGCAGGTGTTGTCAATTCACTCATCAACAAGCTCCCGTTCGAGTTACATTTACCGGGTTATTCGTTTTGTGGACCAGGCACCAAATTGGAGAAGAGATTAGCACGAGGTGACGTAGGTGTGAATTCTTTGGATGAGAGTTGTAAAGATCACGATATTGCATACTCTCAAAGCAACTCTTTAGAAGATCGACATAAAGCTGATAAGGTATTGGAAAATAAGGCCTGGGAACGCGTTAAATCGAAAGACG
Source organism: Chrysolina haemoptera (assembly GCA_958298965.1). Classification (NCBI taxonomy): domain Eukaryota; kingdom Metazoa; phylum Arthropoda; class Insecta; order Coleoptera; family Chrysomelidae; genus Chrysolina; species Chrysolina haemoptera. Next base: position 8,907,228 of record OY282597.1, on the reverse strand, counting down.
CAAAATTTGGTGAGCGAGTAGCTGCTTGGTTTGTTACATCAGGTATGAAAGCTAAACGTAAGCTTGGAATGGGAATGCAACCATCCTTTCGACGTACCATTCTTCAGAAAATTATCAAAAATTGGAAACCGCATCCGAGTAATGTTAAGAAGTCTAGCGCTTCAGCTTTGCGGATAGCTAAAATGGCTTTGAGCCAAGCTGGAGGTCGGAAAAAAATACGTATACCAAGAATTATTCCATTCGAATCAAAGTCTGGAGGAATTCTACCACTCATACCCATATTTGCTGGACTTTCAGCATTGGGTTCCCTAGCAGGTGGAGCAAGCGCAATCGCTAAAACGGTTATTGATGCCAAAAATGCTAAAAAGAAACTCGAAGAAGATCGACGTCACAATAAATCTATGGAGCATTTGGGTTCCGGTTTATATCTGCGCAAAACATCTCGAGGATTTGGGCTGTTTCTGAAGAAGCAGTCACAGCAACGCAAAGGCCGCGGTCTCAACTTGAAAAAACAAAAAAACTCCTGTTGAAGCTACCCAATAGAGCATTATATGACGTGGAAATCAGTCAGTGTGCTCGTCAACTGAAAATACCATATTTTCGTGGAGTCTTCATGCGTGACACTTTGCCAGCTTGTGGACCTTGGTTACGAGAATGTGCTGTATTGAACTTGGACTCTCAGATGAACATGGGTACTCATTGGGTAGCTTATATTAAAAATGGTAATGTTGCAGAATATTTTGACAGTTTCGGGAATTTGAAACCTCCAATGGAATTAGCACGATATTTTGGGAAGGGGGTACGAATCACTTATAATAATAACCATTATCAGAATTTCAATCAAAGTAACTGTGGACATCTTTGCCTACAGTTTCTACTTCATGATGTCCGTTGAAAACGAAACGATTAGATTTAAATCTTTGAGGGATTTCACTGATGCTGAACTCCAAGCTTTGTCTATTGACTATTTGATAAGAAATGCAGGACCCTGGGAGCTTTTGGATGTGTGGCATAAATTACCCAAAGCCTATCAACTTCGCTTTGCTTTGCAAATTCGTCTACCATGCTTCATCCATCATCCAACTGAGTTTGGACTGTCAACCATATCACTAGAAAAAGCACAATATGATGGACCTGTTAGCGCACAATTTGAATGTTATTATTGTAGGAATAAATGATATTTGTATCACTCAGCTTTTTTGTTTCATTCTAGACCTTCAATAGGTATCGAAAACTCAAACATATCAGGAATATTGGTTTTTTATTTAAGGTTTGTAACTGTTTGATGTGTGTCAGTCATGTCTATGATATTAACGTTAACAAGTCGTTCTTCGACACTTTCTACTGACTTCACTCCACCCATTCAGCTAGATTCTGATTCGGAATACAGTTTGGCTTTATTAAGTTTCCATTCATACAACAGTATACCAAACATTGAAGAGGGTACAAAATTCTATTACTACGAAAACGCTGACAAAACGAAAAGTAGAAGTATTGATATCCCTGCTGGATCCTACGAAATTGATGATATTGAGTCTTTGATAAGTAAACATATTCTACCTAAAACGTTTAAGGAGGCACCTGAGGAATTTTTCTATCTCAAACCCAATAATAATACTCTGAAAAGTGAAATATTTTGTCTGAAACACCAGATAGATTTCACTCATGCAAATAGTTTGGCTCACATTTTAGGATTTTCACCTACTCTCCTACAGCCCAACATTCATTACGCGTCCGATCTACCTGTTGATATTATTAAAGTACGTACGATACATATAGACAGCAACATTACGTTTGGAGCCTTCTACAACAACGTACCATCACATACGATATACGAATTTGCTGTTGGTGTTGATCCTGGTTACGCAATTGACGAAACACCTAATCACCTAATTTATCTACCTGTTTCACATAGGAACGAAATAAACAATATTACACTGCGTGTGCTTGACCAACATTCCCAACTGATTGATTTTCGAAACGAAGAAATAATAATTCGACTGGAATTGAAGCGGAAGTATGGTGTTAACTATCTATAAGAACCATTCATCAACATTCAAACCATCAGTCTTCACCAAGACTTTTAACCACCGACAGCTATTAACAGTGGAAAATAAATTGTTTTTGAAATCTCTTGGTTACCATGTTGTCGAATCAGGTGTTCAACATTTTCCGAAAACCGCAAAACGATGAATCCATACAAAAGGTAGAGTGGCGGACCTACTACCCCTATGTCAAGTCTTTTCGAAACAATGATGTTATTGAAATCAACATTAACCAGTCAGATGCCTACGATGCATTGTATGATAGCATGCTTTTCATTAGTGGAAAGGTTGTGAGAACCAAAGGCGCTGGCAGAGTATCATTCGTAAACAATGCAGGTGCCTTTATGTTCCAATCAGTCAGTTATGAGCAGAGTGGTAAGGAATTGGAATCAGTTCGTGAAGTTGGGATTGTGAGTACTGTAAGAGGCTTCCTCACGTACACTGACGAAGATATCAGGCATTTGGCAACCTCAGGTTGGACCTTTCCTAATAACGTGGGCGTTATTAATACATCGCATCTAACATTCAATATGCTCATACCCGTAAAGCATTTTCTAAATATTTTCAACGATTATCAGCATGTTTCTTACGGTAAACATACTATCCGATTGGTACGGGCTGGAAATGATAGCAACTGCTTCAAAATAGAAGAGACTCCTGGTGCACTAACACCTGCGACTGAAGTTTCGCTAGAAATTGAAAATATTGAACTCAAGGTCAAGCGAATTTTTCCTCATGACCAAATCAAATTGCAACTTTTGAAGGCCATCAAAGCTGACACTCCTATCCTAATGCCGTTCAGAAAGTGGGAGCTACATATGTTGCCAGCTCTGACGACGGGTGCAAATAATGAAATATGGGCTGTTAAGACCTCCTCATTCCTGGAGAGCCCTCGCTATGTGATTGTATGCTTCCAGAAGGATCGGGATTACACCAAAGTCAATGCGGATCCTACATTATTCAATCATACGAATATTACCAATGTAACGCTTACTCTGAATGGGGAAAATTATCCCAAAGAAAATATGCATCTGAATTATGCCAAGGGGAATATTTCGCAAGCCTATTTCAACTACGCACAATTCGGGCTCAGTTACAAGAATACTCATCAACATAATCCTCTGTTGAGTTTCAGTGAGTTTGTCGGCAGATCTCTCTTTGTCATCGATTGTTCCAGAAGGGACGAAAGTATCAAAAGTTCCAGTGTTGATGTAAAGCTTGAAATCGAAGCAGCTGAGGGTTTTCCTGCTAATACTCGTGCCTATTGCATAATTGTGCATGACACCGTCATCGAACACCTCCCACTCAGCGAAATCATTAAGAAATGGAACTGAAGGTATGCTTCTTTGTCAGTGTCTTCCAGAAAGCCATCATGAGAATAGCTGTTGTAGATATTCAGGGATTTGTTATTGAGCAACAATTCCAACCTAAGGAGATAGCTGTTAGGACTGGAGTTCAATGTAGTAACTTTTTATTGCTTCCAAACAAACCGTTTTCCTCTTTGAGTAAAGAGGATAGGCGATCTGTCTGTTTTTTGGAGCGAAACATTCACGGTTTGAAGTATTCTTCCGGCTTCGTGGAATACCACCAATTGGATAACATTCTCAAAGAAAATCTGAATGATGTTGATATTATCTATGTTCGAGGATATCAAAAGAAAGAGTTTTTAACTTCAAAATTTCAACAATCAAGTATATGCTTTCCACCACGCATTGTGAATTTGGAGGATTATGATAACACATCATGGTTGGTTCCTTCATTCGTCAACGATGGTATTTCACCTTGTATGCATCACATTCGCACGCAAAACCAAAACAACTACAATTGCAGCCTCCGCAACGTTGATATTTTATATAAATGGCTTTATGATATGCTTCCAAAATAATGTGCATTTTTTTAATGGAATAAATAAAATTTTGAAACATCACTCTTCCTCTTATTTTGATTTTGTACACCCACAATATATCTTTAACATACTTACTGAGTAAAAATGGATACATTTTCGTAAATGAAAACGGTAACATTTTTATCAAACTTTTTTCATATACGACTGCGGCTTTCGTAAACGGAAACGTTTTCGTAAAACGAATGCACGCATGAAAGTGTTTACAAAAACAAAAACGCTTCTGTAAAACAAATGTACTTGAGAAAGTGTTTACGAAAAACAATTACGTTTTTTAAAATGCGTAGGCTACGTCACTTCTGACAGTCAGCAAAGTAAACATCATCATACGTTGAAAGAAACTAATATTCAATTATATATACTTATAAGTCGGGTTGGCCGAGCGGTCTAAGGCGTTGTGATGTTAAACTACGGTTTAACATCACAACATTTACATGAGTTCGAATCCACACCTAACTTATTTTAATTCTATTAGCGATTTGGTGACGTTACGTTACTTATGACAGCTGGTGGAATACATGACATCAAACGTTAAGATTTGGGAGTCAATTATGATTAGTACCACCTACATCTTATTTACCAATATTTATTCTTGGGAACACCATACATACTCATCCTTCTGCCATTTGACAGCCAACCACCATGCTATCTTATGTTGATCTTTCATGGGACGCCTATTAAATATTTTTGAGTCACCCTGTATTCTCCGCCGCAAGAATTCTTACAATTGAACCGGATCTGCTTCGACTGCGTCACGATAAACGCGAAGCGACCGGCATGCTCTCAACAACTCATACTTTCTCTCTCTAACACACAGCGGGTCCGATAGACCCATTGCTCCACTACTAAGAGAATTCCGATTTTATGGGTTGAAAATGAGGCAGGAGTAAAACAAAGCGTTTTTTTGGCATGTATAAGTGGGATCTGTCACACTACTCTAAAATTGTTGCTTATAGTCCAAAGATGGTATGGGTTGCTGCGTTAGTATAATAATTCCATATTTACTAAATTATTTATGATTTTCGGATCATCCGCAAACATCTCCGTGAAGTGCGACAAAACGCATTTTAGATACTCAAATAGCATACCAAGGTTACAATCGATCCTCGTCTCAAAACCCAATCGTACTGGATTAATAATCATCCCTACTAATTATTGTATTGAAAAAATTTTACTGAGTGGCTATCTAACGGGACTCAAATTATTATGTGTCAATTGTTAAAAATTACATGTTTTGAGTTTACCAGATTTTCCAGCTAGAACTAGCAAATAATAAAATTGGTATCAATTGAAAGTTTTTTTTTGAAGCGGAAATTTCTTTCTTCACATGTTTTAATTTTCATAAATAACAAAAGTGACGATATATACTGCATGTTTGCGAGAAAACTGATATACAACCAATTGAGCTTGAAAAGGAATGTGTTGACTCATTAGTGTAGGCAAGAACTTCTTAATTTTTAAACTTTACTTTTCGTTTTGTGCATTTGTGGAAACTAACTGCTTTTATTTGTTTGCCTGCTCTGCAGTTTTCAATATAGTATTACAAATTCAATTCGTGTCTAAAGATATGTAATTTGAAATATAAACATTATTCGTAATATGTCAGGTCAAACAAACTCTATGTTGAAAATTGTCATTTATGGCGTTTGTAATGATTATACATTTTTTGTAATTTTGCTTCGATATGGCGACATTTTGTTTACGTATTGAATGTCGAAATGACTGTGATATATTATAATAATAATGAAATCCTTTATTAAATGAAATTGTAAAATCGACAATCTCGAAGTACCCTTCCCTCCAAATATTTCCACCATGTGGAAAATATGAGGCAAAAACCTGAAAGAAAACAAATACTTCCCTGACTAATACTACGACGGACATTGAATAACATCTGACAAATATTTGTGCAACGTTCTTCCAAGAAGACCCAGTTGCAATTGCTTATTGTTATTATACAGCAAATTATCCTTTATTTGGCTGAGGAAGACCACTTGCAGACACGTTTCGCGGTTTTTGCCGCTCGTCAGTGACAGGGTAGGTAGGACAACATCAAAGTCGTCCAACCCCAGCCCAATGAATTAAAATTCACTGTATAACTAATATTTCCCCTCAAATGAAGCAGCGACTTACAGTAAAAGGAAGATCTGGTCATCAGAACTGTCGATGAAGATCAAAATTGCTGCAACTAATAAGCTTGCGTTTCCAGTCCGTTATATATTTTCATTTTTTTATGATTAAAGTGATCGTAAAGTTGCAGAATTGTATTATTCAATCGTTTACCAATAATTAATTGATTTATTCAATAACTTCCTTGCATAAAATCAAACTGATAGTTATTATGGACATACATACAAAGTGATATATCAAATTTTCACCAAAAAACTAGTAAAACTTCAAACAATTTTTAACAAACGTCGATATTCCAGTACAAATGATGAATTGTACCAAATTTTGCATTGAAATATCGTTGTAGGAAACTATGAAAAATAAGAAAAAAAAATGTTGCCTGGTTGGTAGGTTGCTGTCATTCCAAGTCCTTATGATATTTTCTATTCTAAACAACTTTTATAAATAAACTTCGATAATATCAAAAATAATCTAAATTCCTGTTTTTTTTTCTCCCCTGTAAACCTTTTGGAAATTCAGAATTTTGACAATTCTGATAAAAATTTTTGCGAAGCACTAACTTTTATGGAGAATAAAATTTTCTGACAAATGCATAATAAAAAGGTTTCCCATATGGTGCAAACTTTTTGAAACTCCCTGTATATATAGGCTTATGTGGATTTTTGCAATATTACCATCACTTGGATATAAATCAATTTTTTGTGTAATCCTACACCCTGTAAAAATGATGGTTGAAAAAGAACTCGAAACTTAACACACCTATATACAAAATGACAAAATATGATTGAATGACAAACATGTTTTCATTATATATGTGAAGAAAAGAAAAATCAAGGATTTGTTACTTCCGCAATCTCTGGAAAATGCGAAAGGAAAAATCAGGTGCTGTAGGTTTTCCGGGTTTTCCTGCAGCTGAAAAGTGAATACTCCACAAAAATCAGTAAGTCGCCCCGGAGCGCCACGGAAAATGATAATAATAGCCGTCCTCTACCCGCACAGGCCATGCCTTTGGGTACACTCTACGAGTGTTTAGGAGGAAGTATTATTATTATTATTAGTAGCTACTCGAAAGCTCAATAATAAAAAAAAAATGACTGGATCTTGTCGCACCAGCTCATTATAGGTATACTTACTTATCTTTATATTTTTTTTGTTGGCAGGAATTGAAGGAAAGTTTCAACTATGGCCTGTTCTGTCCTCCGGAAAACGGTAGAGCTGGAAAATTTCTGGATGAAGAACGGCGATTGGGCGACTATCCTTTCAATGGTCCAGTTGGTTACCTGGAGGTAAGTGGATTTTTTTATGATGGAAAATTCAGAAAATAGCAGGGATTGAAAATAATGAATGACACGTTGAGAGTTTGTTGAAATGATAATAATATATTGAGGGCCAGGTAGCTCAATACGGTAAGATCGTCGCGTTCAAAGCCATTGATGCTGCTGGTCAGATGTTCATTCTGATGGCCCGAGAAAGTGCTAGGAATCGCACGTTAAAAGGTATGACCTCGTTAATCCTTAACTCGCACAAGTTTCGATTTTCGGGGGCTGCCGTTCGTAGGGGGACGACAGCATGTTAACAATGCAATGTCTCATTAGGAGTCGTACTACAACCTCAGTTTAAATGATCAGCTTCAGTCCCACGTTTGATGAAAGAGGAACGAAGGGACACTCTAGCTATAGACACATGTTGATTTCCATGGGAGGTTCTTTCTTATATGTACAATAAGTAATTTGTTCTTTCCAAATTCCCAAATTTAAGTTGGTTTTCCAATTATTTTGGTGTGGAGAGCACACTGTATATTTGTTTGTAATTGATCGTAATTCACCAGGTGTGGGCATTGAAATACTGGTTATATCTTTCTCCTTCCTCTCATATATATTTCAATGAGAAATAAAAATAGTCCAAAAGAGTAATGAAAGTAGAACCAGAAAAAATTGTAATGCACTTGTGTAGGTAGGTAATTTAGGCCAAGTAACTTGTAATATAAGGTTATATTCCCCTTTTAATGGGTTTTTCACCTGAACCTTATATAAACAATGCGGAGGGATAACTCTTATTGCGGAGGCAAAGGTCGTGGTACGATTTTTGGTGAATGAACCCAAAGATATTCCTAGAAATTCAATTTATGGCAGCGAATAATAGTTGTCATTTGGACGCCATCTACAGAAATTCTGATAAAATATCTCATTCTCTTCTCAAAGCCAGTCTCTGTATTATTAAATGTTGTTAAATCAAGTTCTAGGCTTGACAAGATCTTGAAAAATCAATAAATACCGATTGTAATCAATAATGAATGAAACGTTGTTAAACCAAGTTCAGGGCTTGATGAGATTATTAATAAGGATCGTATACAGGTTGTGTGAAGAAATTTGGTTTTTTGCATTATATTGTGCCTTAAAATGACAAACCAGTGATTTTTGAAAATTAGGCTGATTGAATTTTAAATCAATTATATATTTTAATATTTTTGAATTTTGGATTTTGAGTGTCTAATTCTTCTTGATATACTTATACATTCATGTTCAATACAAATTGATTTGCTAAAATCAACATCTTTAACTCTGCAAACCAAAAAGTCATATTATGAACTTTGAAGTAGACTGGATTTAAGAAATGAAATGAAAAACAAATATCATAAATTTCTAGCAATTACTTTATTTTTTGGAGAAAAACATTTCTTAATTTAGATAGAAATAGAGAAACAACACATTAATTACAAGTCGTAATGAAACTATTTAAATTCTTCACCGAAGCAGTAAAAAAGGGAACCAAATATAACAATTATGGAGCAAACTACTGTAACTGTTAGTTACTTCTCGGAAATCCACCCAGTAATCACGATGTAAAGTGCCGAGACAGCGTTTGAGATCCTATCAGATAAATGACGTTATAAAGGCATTTTCCATTTCAGCGGTTCATTCAGCTATCCTTTTGATAATAAGCTCACGTTTCGGTCGAGTTTGAAGAGCAGAAATTATGAACATAAAAAAAATCGTTGTCCGTAAATATACAGTGGTATTCAAATGAATGTGCACCTTTTTGGTAACTTTGTTATTATTGAAGATACAAATTGTTAGGTTAGGTTAGGTTAGGTGTTAGAATTTTCAATGGGAAGATAAAAGAATGATAAAACAAGTGATCGTTCTCAAATTTGAAAGAAAAGTACGATATTTTGAAATGGGAAATCCTGTATATTATATTTTGTTATCATTGAGATTACGCAAATGTTTCTGTTGTAATACTAGCAGTATTTTCAACGCTCATTATGATACGGAAATGCAGAAAATAATGAGCATCGTGCTTTCGAATTTCGAAGTGGAATTTGCTCTTTTAATGCAAATTTTCCGGCCGTTTCAGGCATCGACAATTGCGATAAAATGTATTGTATTTCATGAGTTATTAGCATATAAAACACTCATACAATGGATAACTATTCTTTTTTATACAACAAATAGTATTACTTTTCACTCTTTAGTTAAATAGTGAAATGGTTGAAACCAAAGCTTATTTTTAAATAGTACGTACAGTGTGGCTCATTTAAGATGGAAGCACCCTTCAAAACTTACATTTTTCAACCGATTGGAATGATTCTTTTTTTGTTAGGTAAACAATCAAAAAGTCTACAATCCATAAGGTCGCCAAACGATGGTATGCTTATCTGGGCCAACTGCTCCCGGCCATAAGATTTTCCCAAAATTCCAACTTCCAAGCCATTCCGGAACATCTTCAAGAAAGTTATTTTAGAGAAGAGTTTTTGAAGATGAAATATTATTAAATAGACATTTTGGCAACAAAGCTTCTGAGTTTGTCCTGGGTTTCAATGTACAATAAATAGAAAATGTCGGTACTGACAATGAGTTAGAGAATTTCTCAAACTTTCGCCTCCACGAACCCCTGTTAAAGTTCTCAAGTGACAGCGAACCCCTTAACCTCAACTGATTGAATCCCCCCTTTCCCCCAAAGAAAATAATAAAATTGACTGTTGAAGAAAATAAGGTTTTTATTTCAATAAAAGGTAACAAATAAATTGTCAAAAGAAATATTTTTTCAATATTAATGTGATGGGTGTGCTTGTTTCTTGTCGCAAATGGAGTCAATTTTAGGAGTAATTTTGAAGAATTTTAACCTTTTTACGAATCCCGCACGATCCGTCGAATTCAGTTGCACGCGCGTCACCATGTGTGCCGGACGTGCCTGCCAGTCATCAAGCCACCATTACGTAAATATTGTCGCGAACCCCCTGCCGTCGAATGGCGAACCTCTAGGGGTTCGCCTCACTTTGAGAACCCTGTAAATTAATTCAAGAACAATGTTGCAACTTTGCATTCTTTGAAAATACTTGATAATAACATATAGGAGATAACTTAGATTGAAAAGAACTAAAATGTACTACTATATTACTCATTTCTAAGCATTGGAAAGAATTTAAGTGATTTTTCGTGAATAGCACAAATCTCTATCAAAATCACACCCTCCTTTAATGGATGAATCTCCATTTCTAGGGCAAACTATTTTATTATTAATGGCAAAAATCTAAAAAAATACTAGCGGTTTTTTAGAAAAATCTAACTACACCACTTGATCTTCGACATTTTCAAATGGTGGAAACTTGAAAAATGTGCCATGTGCCATGTGTTTAATCAACCCACCAATTTAATTTCAAAACTTTTTCCAGAACTTTGACTACACAACTGGATTCAGGGAGTCTCGATAAATTATTGACCATAATTTCATCGAAATCTGTTGATAAATGAAAATAATTAAAAAATAAATAAAAAAATTACATTTTCCTGAAATTCCATTAACATATTTTTCAAATTTTATCATTTCGTGATTTTCTTAATTATGAACAGATTTCGATGAAATTTGGGCCAGTGATATATCGAGACCTCCTGAATACAGTGATTCCAAATTTTGATAAAATTTCTGAAATTGAATTGGTGGGTTGATTAAACGGCATATTTTTCAAATTTCATTTCCTTATAACTTTTTTATTGATTGTCACATTTCAACGTATTTTACACATGGGCCATTTGAAAATGTCGCAAATCCAGAGGTGTAGTCAGAATTTTTCTAAAAAAATCACTACTAATTTTTTTAGAATTTAATTTTTTTAGATTTTTTACCTGGAAAAATCAGATTAGTCAGCTATCGAAATGGAGATTTATTCACGAAGTTTGTTATCTTAGTGAACTTTTTGAATGTCATCTCATAATAATCTTATTACATAACAAGTGTGGTAAGTAAAATATTTCGCACGAGCAAACGTTTAGCACGAGTGTGAAAACGTGCAGTTTGGCAAACATAGCTGCAAGTGCAAAAAATGCACGCCTGTGATGCGCAATAGTCATACTAGGGACAGACATACTGGCAAGTCACTTAAATTCGCGCATGAAGTGGAAATTTCACATTTGCAGCTATTTTTGCCAAACTGTAACGAGTACAAATTATACACTTTTTAACGAGTTACGTACACTATTTTTTCTGATATTGAAATTATATGAATTATGAGTGTTTAAATAAGAATTTTGATCATATTCATTGTCAATAAGCAAACGAATAAAAAATATTTTAATTGGTAATTTGACGTTGCAGGCGGCTTCAATATTTTCTGGCGATGTCAAATCGATATCACTATCTATTTCCATCACACACCCCACACTGTGGTTTTTGATAATTTCAGAAATTAAGCCCTGTTTACAAAAAAAAAAATCATTTTTGGCGATTATTGTATTTCCTTGATTTTAGTGTTCAAATTTGAAACAATTAAGCTTATTTTTCTTTCTTCAAGGAAAGAAGTCGTGTAACTTTTTTTATTTCGAGAAGAAAATAAAAATAAAAATCCAAGAACAAACGTAGATAGAAAATGTAGTAGTCGACAACGTACATATTCTTTCCCAACTTATCAAAACAAGATCTTATCATATAATAGCCATCATTATTCATTATCAGCTATTTCTAAAACGGAATTTTATATTTAAATATAATTCAATCCTTAATATAAATATCGACCTTTCCTCCTGGTACACGATATTTTACTATATTAGATTAGACTGATACCATATCAGGCCATCAACCGTGACCACTGAGACCTTCACAATCCACTGATACTTCTGTTGTTTTCATCCAAATCATTTGAGGTTGAATCTTTTTTTTAATTCTGAAAAAGTGCATTTACGTTCCAGCGAAACCGTTTGTAAATCTTTTCTACATAAGTTTATTTTGATTAAATCATGTACAGTTGTGTGCATAAAAAAGTCGTACAAAGCATTCCACTAATTGCATTGTATTGCGCCAATTAATTGAGCTCAAAAAATTTGAAAACGCGATACTGACAAAATTAATTTGAATTTTGACTCTACTTGTCAAAGTCGATAATATAATTTCCGTCGACCGTTCATTTATGATGCATTTTAACGCACTCAAAATCGTTGATTAATGACCCCTGTTAATGAATGATTTTCTATTAATCAACGATTTGTTTATATGCAACCCAACATACATTGCTCTTATACATTTTATATTGGTTAGTACTACCTGTCATTATTTATTTGTCAATTTTCAAATAAAATTTCAGAAAATGTTCATTACACCAGTTGTCACTCAAAACCATATATGGTCTCGTGGCGTAACGGTAAAGTTCACCTGTCATGCAACACTAAGGTCGTGAGTTCAAAACCCATCTAGGGTAAATTTTTTTTTTTTTATTTCAATTTGAAAATAAATAATAAAAAATTATACAAAACTACCACTAAGGAAAATTAAACTATCTTTGAGTAGAGTTAATATAAATAGGAAATAGTGATTGTTTTTTATCGTAACGTTAGATAAATAAACATTGAAAGTGAGATATCTCTATTTTCGAAAACTACTGTCGACGGAAAAGTTTTGTAACAAACTCGTAAATTAAAATGGCGATTAACAATCTCAAACATTAACGCGCTCGCTCCGCTCACGCGTTAAATTATCTCGATTGTTAATCGCCCTTATTAATACACTTGTTCGTTAAATAACCATTTCCGTCGACCGTTCATTTATGATTTATTTTAACGCACTCAAAATCGTTGATTAATGACCCCTGTTAATGAATGATTTTCTGTTAATCAACGATTTGATTATATGCAACCCAACATACATTGCTCTTATACATTTTATATTGGTTAGTACTATCTGTCATTATTTATTTGTCAATTTTCAAATAAAATTTTAGAAAATGTTTATTACATCAGTTGTCACTCAAAACCATATATGGTCCCGTGGCGTAATGGTAAAGTGCACCTGGCTTGCAACACTGAGGTCGAGAGTTCAAAACCCACCGAGGGTAAATTTCTTTTTTCTTTATTTCAATTTGAAAATAAATAATAAAAAATAAAATAAAACTACCACTAAGAAAAATTAAACTATCTTTGAGTAGAGTTAATATAAATAGGAAATAGTGATTGTTTCTTATCGTAACGTTAAATAAATAAACATTGAAAATAAGATATCTCTATTTACGAAAACTTCTGTCGACGGAAAAGTTTTGTAACAAACTCGTGAATTAAAATGGCGATTAACAATCTCAAACATTAACGCGCTCGCTCCGCTCACGCGTTAAAATATCTCGATTGTTAATCGCCCTTATTAATACACTTGTTCGTTAAATAACTATTACAAATTGACAAGTTTGGCTCATAATAGCCTTTAACTGCTGTACGACTTTTTTATGCACTCAACTGTACATCAAAATATTTTCATCTTGGAAAGTACTATAAATCTGATCTAATCTTAGAGTTGGTAATTCATCGTTATATTCAAGTAGAGGATTACCTTAGATTAAAAAAAACACTTCATTTTGCGTGAAAACCGGCGATGTACTCTCAGAAAGTGAACTGTATTTCGTCTCCGTCTAAGAGTATGAAGAACCTGAAGTTCAAATCCCATCATTCTTTTTGTTGCGCAAAACTCAGTCAAGTGAATGACCGAAAACTTTACAGAATCTACATCTTGTTTGGGGAGGATGGCGCATAGGACTGATTGTCTTATCTTTCGAGTTCGGCTCGATTTGGGCAAAAAATGTTGTTCGACTTTCCGTGACATATCTAAGTTCTTCTAAAAACTCCACATAATCGTGCCGCTTCTCTTTTTATAACAATCTATCAATCAACTCACTCTTATAACAGTGTTCCTTAGGGGTGAACAAAGAACATATGTGTGACTAACTCGAGTGAACTAATACTTTGGCTTATGCCTAGCGTATATTAAATAGGAGTTAAGCTCCATTTTCTACGATTAAACACCCCTCTACTTTAACTAGTGTACATCTCATGTCTTTCCCTCTCCAGAGGAGAGGGGATGGTCTCATCCTTCAGGATTTCAACTTGTGAAATAGATGTCGTTACTTGAACTATCTTGGTATTCTAAACCTCATTTTTATGATCTACATTCCTAATTAACTACCTACAACTTTTCCTATAAGTGACATCATCTGGATAATCGCCCCGTACAAATAGGACTTGCACTGAATGTGAATTAATCTTCATTGGCAGAAACGATGACAAAAACTGCCAAAACATTATTTGGCTAGTCCGATGTCCTTTAGTTGCCTGTTTACTTTCAAAATAACAAAATTTTCATACATCTTACAAAGAACGACCTATTTCCAATATCAGTATTATTTTTGACGTAATTAACTAATAATTAAAAGATCGAATTAGGTTGATTCCTAGGAATTACCCTGGCCTGCAACCGGGCGGTATACAATTTGACCTTTTCTATTCACTGCAATTCCCAAACGTTACAACTAATTAAAATTGTTCATATTTTTTATGATTCTCTGAAATATACATTGTGGGTGGCACGTCCTTAATAAATTTGTAGTTCGATTCTTGTAACTAGACTTAAATAATTTCTTTAGAACTTAGGTCCCTTTACCCCCGATGTTAGAATATCTTTGTGCCAAACGTCTGATACGAATGAATTTTGTCACGCGATCAGTGGCGTCTCCCGAAATTTTTTTACACTCTGTTCGTACTTATGTCCTTCTGTCGGTCTGTCCTGTTTTTTCGGTTCAACAGTTGCAATTCATGAGAATACAATGAAAAAATATAATCTTCTTGCTCCCCGAAGGAATACTCGGAAAAAAAGTTTCGAAAATTGAAAATCAGGGCTAAATAAAAAATGTCATTCGAGGGTAACCACCAAAAAAAAAATTGCAAAAACTCGCGAAAAATCTTAAAATGAGTGAAATACCATGGAATAATTGAATAATATAATTTAAAACTATTTTATTCCGCTGCCCCCTTGAAATCCAGAAAGAGAACGCAAAGGAATTCGGCCCTTTAACTAGCCGAACTTTTTATTTCATACTCTTAAAAAAAATGGTCAGTCTGGTAATTGTTGCTGATGCGTATTTCTTTTCTTGTAATGCCGAATAGTCTCATCAATGAATTTCTCTGAAGAATATCCTGAATGAAGAACTTTTTTTAAGAATCTCTTTTTTCAGCTGAAGTACAAGAGAAGAGTCTACAAGATGATTTCCTTGGACGAAAAACAGTTGAAGAGTCTACATACCAGAGCGAATTTAAGAAGATTTTTAGACTACGTCCAGAATGGCCAAGTGGAAAAAATAACCAAAATATGCTCCAAGGGTTTAGACCCAAATTTTCACTGCCAAGAAACTGGTGGTAAGTGATGTTTTCATAATATATACGACGCGAAGTGAACTATCATATAAACATACCTTCATTTTCAAAGAACACCATGAATATCAGGAAAAATGGAAACAATATTCGTATAACTCTGAGTGGATGCTATAGCACTCTTAAAAAGCATATATGTTCCAACAAATGGGATGACTTTTTTTATTGGTTGACAATTGAAAAGTACACTGGGATACCAAATTTCATAAACGAGTCTTCATTTTCAGAGCAAACTATTCTTATTTTTCGAGGTGGAAAGTCTAAAAAATTATTAGCAATTGTTTTTTTTTGAGAAATCTGACTATACCACTGAATTTATGAAATGTTTCAACGAATTATTTTAAAATTATGTTAGAACGCGTCCATCAGTAAAAAAGTTATAAGAGAATAAAATTTGAAGATGTCAATATTTCAGGTTCACACAAAAATTGGTCTCATGTGAAATGAAATGGTCATTCATGACTCAAAGCATTGTCTGAGAAAAATTACGATCAGTATTCATTGTTCTTCAACGAACTATAAATTTTAGCATCAATGGTGGTATTTATTTAGCATGTTGGTGTGAAGTGGATATTCTACAGTTACTATTCCGAATAGCATAACTGATTTTTGAAAAGCGTTTCTCTCAAATAAGTAGGACGAAAATTATTCATAATAGGTAGCGATTTTCTGAACTAATACCAAATCGTGTTCAAATCAGCCATATTATTGTTTATGTATTAGACTTTCACATGTCAATAACTCATATCTTCGAACGAGCAATTGTTGTATAACTATGAAGTGTGACCCATTTAAAATGGAAGCACCCAGTGGCGCAGCCAGGATTTCAGTTTGGTGAATCACAGTAGTAAATTAGTGGCTTGGGAGGGGGGTAAGCAGCCCCAAAACCCTCCTCCTGGCTTCGCCAATAGAAGCACCCTCAACTGGTTGGATTGTTTTTTTTTAGACAGGCATTCAAATATTCCACTAGGACACCAAATTATGAATCTTCGTTTTCAGGACCAACTATTATTTTTCAAGGTCAAAACTGAAAAAAAAAATAATTAGCGATTTTTTTAGAGAAAATTTGACCACTGGATTCGTGACATTTTGAAATGGTTCATGTTGAAATCACGTTGAAATGAGCCAATCAATAAGAAAGTTTTAGGGGAATAGAATTTGAGAATTATGACGTTTAATCAGAGTCAGGTAGCTTAGTGGTTAAGACCGTTGCGTTCAATTCCATTGATGCTGCTGGTCGTGTGCGTTCGACTACAGATTTTTATGATGTTGACCCGAGAAATTGCTAGGAATCGCACGTTAAAAGGTAAGACCTCGTTAATCCTTCGCTCGCGCAAGTTTTGAATTTTGAGGGCTGCCGTTTGTGAAGGTAAGTTCAAACAGAACAGAATGTTGGCAACTATTGGCAGCATGTAATCAGATTTTTTTTAAAGGAGGGTATACTTTCGATAGGGAATCTTTTTTAAGAGTTTATCAACTATTAAAAAAAACACGACGTGGCAACATTGCTCTTGAATTAATTCAATAACTTATAGACCATTCCAGTACAGCTGACAATGACAATATTTATTTGTAACAAAAAATTATATTATTTGGCATTTTCGGCTAGTTCTTCACTTAAAAGGCTATAAATGACATTACTTTAACCTAAAAAGCTTTAAATTTGACAACAAAATGATCGGTTGCCCTCCAGCGTAACGGAATACTGGAATGGTCTATTGTCAGAACTGACATTTTTCATTTATTGTACATCATTATTGTATTCGATTTCTGAAACTGCTCTGACGATATTATTAAAATTTTGTATTTTTTAGATAAGCGTTTACTTGCTAAGTGTATCTATATGAGCGTCTTTTCTGAAGTACGCGATTTTACACAATTTGTTATCTATTTCAAATCGAAGAATTCAGAATTGTTTTTTTGGCGAATACGCATATGCTCGCTCCTTCGCCATATTATACATTGAAGACCACTAATCTACTCAAGAAGATATGTTACACAAAAATAGTAAAACTCCTGAAGCTGTTGAAATATTTCCTACAGGTTTTGCGAGTCGTTTGTTGCAATTGAGTACTGCTACTGTGATAGTTGTAACAAATAACAGGTTTTTTCGGTTTTGCTGTGTTTATGCTATTCAAATTACTGCTATTCATAACTTGGTAAGATAGCAAAACAAGCGAAACTTGGTCGCGCACGAATTTTGGGTATTATTTGTGCTTATAATATGAGATGAAAATTCTAAACAAATGATGATAATTTATTCCAATTTTGCGAGTTGATTATCGAGGGTTATACCATGAGTGTTTGGCAATGCTATCTATATTAATTCTGTCAGAAATCAACAAGATCAAATTGCTTGGTAACATTACGAGTCCGCAGGATCTCTCCCGAAACTTTTGCAAAGATGATCATTCGATAATTGAAACACGACGTGTCAAGTATTTTAAAATTGTTGGTTGTTGTGAAATTGTGAAAAATGCTATTATTTTCTTGAATGTTCTTATCAAATCAAAGAGTATCTTATCCATCCATCAGTTGCGAGTTATTTCAACATCAAAAAACACACCAACCACTCATCAATGACCATACCTAGTCGGTTACCTTCATAAAAAGTAACGGAACTATTTCGTGGATAATACGTTTGGTGTCGAATTACCACAAATACCAATATGTCTCGTAAATGAATCAGTAACATTTCTCCAGGAAGGCATTTTTTGAAGAAGGTTGAGTAGCCATTTTCCAAATTAGGAATACATATTTAATCACATTTTGAATCGAAACTTTCGAAATTCGAATAACTTGATATTTGAGTAATTCAGATCTATCAGAATTGTTCTACATAATCACATCTTAGAATAAATTAGGACGAAACTAACTGTACATTATGTGCTTATCTATATGAGGGTATTTAATTTAATTTAATTTCGAGATGAAAATTCTTGAATTGGATGATGGATGAATCGATGTTATGACAGTATCTACACGTAATTTTGATTCAAACAATAGCATAGACTAGATAGAGATTGCCAATCATAATATCAAAACATCTTCGTCCACTGATAGATCAGACATTTCAAAAACCCGAACATTTATGTGGATGCATTAAAATCAAATTTTAGATGTATATCAGAAGGTGCTGGATATGGAATCAATGATGGCTTTAAAATTTTGTGGATTGAATCGTTGAACCCACAATATTGGGCTGCAACTTTTAAAAATTTCAAAAATGGTTAGCTTTTCGACATAATGTTTTCAGTCTGAAAATAAATGAAAAAATGAAGTTATATCACTGAACATGGACTATTGCGCTTCAACTATCTAGAAAACCTGCTTTTTTAAATAAACCAAAAGCCAAAATCGATAATATTGGTAGGGGAGAAATTGAAGGCATTTCTTTGCTGCACGCCCATTGTTCACGAATATGTTTTTGTACATCTGTCATTGAAAATTTCGTTTTTAATTCGTTAACATATGAACCAAAAATTGACGTTTTCACAAAATCACTTTTAACACTAGTGTTAAAAGTAAAATGACAGATGAGATGATGAGTAATATAGATCTCTCTAATAGAAACACTTCAATCAGATATTATAATCAGAACACCTACTCAAGAGTAATCATTTATAAAAGTTCACACATGCATTTGGCCGTTTGTGCAATTGGTAATACTCAATTCCTTTTGAAGTTAGAAACGAAGTAGTATTCATTCCAACTGTAGAAGGTTCTTCATCACTGACAAATAATGATATCATAAATAAGGTGCGTTGGACTTTATTATAGTTGGAGCGTCTGCCTCGTAATCCAAAGATCGTGTGTTCGAATTCTTATGGATTTTATAATTTTTTTTGGTTTTTTCTTACTAGCAGTAACTGTTGTACACAAAAATTTGTATGATACATTTGTCAAAAGTGAATTTATTTTTCTCGTTGGGTTGGCTCCACTCGCTAACGCTCGTTTCGCAATATTCCCCACTCACAAAATGCCACTTTTAACACTTGTATCATAAATAACTATTTCGTAACGAGATTTCAAGCTTGATGCTGTCAAATGACATCAAATTTTATATAGAAATATTCACCCCTTCTGGGGTTATACTAGAAAACATACTTCCAACGCCATGTTACTTGGTTGATGGGGTGTGACCCCAAACTATGGACCTACCGTATACCTCTGTTTTGTACTTGTCGGTCTTCATCAGTATGGTGGAGTCAAGCGTCAAGATATACAGCAATTTTATGTAGAGACAGCTCTCTCGAAGAGACCATAGTATTCAATTAACTTTAAAAAAATAATTTCATTGGTAGTTTTAGAAAGGTATCAAATACGTCACCAATTGATCACTCAATAAACTACTATAAAACGATGATATATGCATGATATATGCAAATATAATTTGTTGTCATTTCAATTGCAGAAACACCTCTGACCATCGCAACGGGCATCAAAAAACCTGCTAAAGTTCTTATGGCACTAGTAAATGGCGGGGCCCTTCTGGACTATCGAAAAAAGGACGGTTCCACGGCGCTTCATCGAGCTGTGGAACACAGAAGCATAGAAGCCCTCAAGACTCTTCTGGAACTCGGTGCGTCCCCCAACTACAAAGACAATAAAGGCCTTACCCCACTTTACTACACCATCACGCTCAATGTTGAGGCCAATTTCAGCGAAACCTTGCTCCACGATCATGCTACCACTGGGTCTCAGGATGCTCAAGGATGGCAGGAAGTACATCAGGTTAGTTTTCGACATTTTTTTTGCCAAATTTGTAAAATTACAAATAAAAAAAAAAGGAAATGGAGAGTATACGTTGATACCTATCCTTATACCAGGTGGCCACGAGGTGAGGTACGCCCCCCAATTTTTCTATAGTTTTGAAGATACAGATTTCAAATTTGGTACTTGAACAGGCATATGCTGAAGCCGCTACTGAAAATTCACCAACTCCGGTTCAACCGGAAGTGACCCAACACTTTTTTTCAAATGACATATTTTTTCATTATCAGAAAGAGCACGCAATTTGTGATTTGTTCTTCAAAATTGGAAATCGGTTGAAAAATGGCGGAGATAAAGTTGATTGTTCAATCGAACAAAGTTGGCCATGAAACTCGAACTTATATCATCACAATTGATAAACGACATCAGAACTTTACGAACGAAGCTTCGAAGTGCGATACAGTTGAAAACTGGGGTTTTCATGTTATTGCATCTTCCATATATTTCAACAATTATCAAAAATTACCTAAAAACAGAATGGTATCCATAAAGAAATGCTCACAACTGTCATTTCTTAAATGGCAACATGTACATTTCACGTTGTTATGCTTTATACAGTGCGGTCTTTAAATATCCCCCTCTTAACTTTGGAACAGTTCGACGCAGAAACATGGGACGAAAACCATTTTTTTTCGAATTTTGTTAATAATTTTTTTTTACAATTTTGATCTCCATTTACCACTCAAAATTTTCAATATAATTTTCCCCTCCCACGCCATTTATCGAGCAATTACAATGTCTTTTATTTCAAAAAGTAGTATCGATGATATCATTCGAAACTGTTTTTTTCCCATGTGCATAAAGTCTATCTACCAAGCTTTCATTATCTGTGAAAATCATACACTGATAAGTGTGTTGCCTTAAAAAGAGTTTGATCGTTGATATTATAGCTGATTTTCGCATTTCATATTGATACTTCACTTGCAGGTGTATGAATGTGGAAATGATTTATATCACAATAACAGAATGAGAAAAAGCAGTTTTTGATTGTTGTAGCCCTTCAGAAAAGTTTTCATTCCACAAATTACCCATACATACTGATAATTTCTGTTGAAGGTCTACCACTGACTAGATTGCACTTTTCTAATCCTCCTATCATCAAAATTCCTCAAAATAGATTGTAATAGGATGGTCCTTTGGTATCCTATTTCCCTTCTAATAATACGCAGGACATTATTTATTACTACATTTATTGTATCGAAAATGCCTTCGGTACAGTACTACTTTCAAGCTCGTTGTCTTGATCTATTCTAACTAAAAACTAGGACAAAACTCACTATGTAATATTTCAAACAATATCATCCTTAACCTACTTAATTGTAAAACATAATATTCAATATGTTATGATAACTATTTCTATTTATCAATACACTACACCTTCCCCGGGCAAAGAAAAAAATATAAACATTGGCTAATTTTATTATTTTTTTTTTTTTTTTCTCTACTCAAATATTTGGTAACTTATGAATTGCCTAATTAAAATAAGGCTTTACTCTATTTTTATGTACCTTAATTAACTTATCTTCGATTTTTATTACTAAATTCGGACTTATTTCCTCTTGAACCTCGAATGGTCCATTGAATAAGGGCTCTAATTTCTCAGAAGGATTATTATTTTTAATCAATACCTTATCACCTTTTTTATAACTAACTATTCTACTATTTACATCCCATGTTTCTTTTCTCTTAGTTTTTGATTTCAGTAGATTATTTTTAGCATCATCCCATGCTTTTTGTAACCTGTACTTTAACTCTATTGGATAGTTCTCAAAATTATATACGGGGTCAATTACGTTTGTTATATTTGAAGGTAGTTGACAACTCTTTCCAAAAACCAGTTCATACGGTGTGTAATGTGTTTCAGTGTGTACCGTGTTATTGTAAGAAAATGACCAATAGGGCACCCAAGAGCTCCAACTGTCTGGGTGTTTTGCCACTTGAATACGCAAATATGCACCTAAGTTTTTATGGGTATTCTCTAGTGCTCCCAGAGTTTCGTGGTGATATGCAGTAGATTTGAGAGAAGTTATTCCTAACAATTTACAAGATTCCTGAAGGGTGGAAGCCAGGAATTCAGTTCCTTGATCGGTTCCTATTGTTTTAGGTATACCAAATCTCAGAACGTAGTTTTCTACGAAAGCCTTCGCAACTGTGACCGCTTCTTTGTTCGGTATAGGATAACCTTCAACAAATTTGGAAAGTTCACATTGTAAGGTGAGAATATATCGATTATTGCTCTCATCTGGTTTCAGAGGACCTACGAGATCGAGATAAATCTTTTGCAAGGCTGTTTCCGCCGTAGTAGTGACTGTCATCGGTTCTTTATTCGGCCTTGAATGCTTATACCTCTGACAATCATCACAACGCTTCACAAACCTTCCAACATGATTTTTCAACCCAGGCCAGAAATAGTATTTCTTTATATTGTTGTACATTCTATTAATACCTGTATGCCCTCCTGTTGGTAACATGTGAAAATCATTCATTATTAAATTTCTGGTTTCTTTATCATCAATTACTTGTACGTCCTTTATTATAGAGATTTTTATATCTGCATTTTTCAATTCGTCTTTAATTTTTATTATATTTTTTATCAGTTCTTTAGCTTTTTCGTTATTAACAATACATAGTTCAGGAATTTTGTGTTTTTCGCAAAGTTTTTTCAGTTCCCTCAGTGACGCACCAAATGCTGACACTGATTGAGATAACTGTTTTATATAGATAGTTCCTGAATTGACATCATATTTTAAATTATCAGTAAAAAATCCTTCGTTTCCCTTTATTTTTGAAATCTTTTCGAAATTATTATTAAGAATTGGTCTGAGTTCAACCGATTCTACAGGGCGTTTCAGTAATTCTACCACTCCAGGGTGATCAATCCTGCGGTATGTAGAAATAATTTCATCCCCTTTTCTAATACTTTCTTCCTTTGCTTGAGCTCGTGTCATAACGAACATATCAGAAACTTTTTCACCTATAGATTTGAGTTCGTCCGACTCAATCTGAATTCTTGAAAGAGCATCAGCAACAACATTTTCGGTACCTTTTAGGTACGTTACTGTGAAGTCATACTCTTCTAATGCTAGTCTGAACTTGGTTAGGCGACTAGATGGATTAGTCATACCGAATAAATATACTAATGGTCTATGATCTGTGAAAATATCAAATTTTCGACAATACAGATAGGGCCTAAAGTGTCGAACAGCAAATACAATGGCCAGAAGCTCTTTTTCTATCGTACAGTAATTTTTCTCTGCCTTATTTAATGAACGGCTTGCATACGCTACTGGTTGGTCATTTGAATTTGACAACACGGCCCCAACAGCACATTTTGATGCATCCGTCCTCAGTATGAATCTGTTATTTTCTGAAAAATTTGGGTATTGTAACAAAGGTGGATTAGAAAGCGACGTTTTCAGATTGTCAAATGAATTTTGACATTCTTCTGTCCAATTAAATTCTGCGCTTTTGTGGGTCAGTTTGTTCAGAGGATAGACAATGTGGGCAAAGTTTTTTATGAATTTCCGGTAATAATTGGCAAATGCTACGAATCGTTTCGTTTCACTGGAATCTTTGGGTACTGGATAGTTTTTTATAGATTCAATCTTTTCAGGATCAGGCGATATACCTTCGGACGAAATTATATGCCCTAAGTATAAAATTTCTTTTTTTAGAAATTCGCATTTAATGGGGTTGAGTTTGAGATTCACAGATCTCAAACGATCCAAAACTTTGATAAGATTGATGTTATGATTCACCAAGTTATTACCAAAACAAATCAAGTCGTCTAAATATATGAAACATGATTCATAATTCAAACCTGACATAGCTATTGTCATCACTCTAGAAAACACACTCGGACTTACTTTGAGACCCATTGGAAGCCTTTTCATTTGATATTGGCCACGATCAGTAGTAAACGCTGTATATGGTCTGCTACTAGGGTGCAACTCTACTTGGTAGTACCCTTGCGACAGATCTAAGTGGGAAAAATAAACAGCACCTGATAACGAATCTAATATTTCTGTTATACAGGGTAATGGAAATTTATCATCTTCTATTCTTTGATTAAGAAGCCTGTAATCAATTACAACCCTCCATTTTTTATTGCCTTCCTTATCTGCCTTTTTTGGCACTATCAACAATGGAGAGGACCATTCTGATTTAGCCTCCTCTATAATTCCATCGTGAAGCATTTTTTCAACTTGTTCATGTATATTTGCCTTTTGAGCATGCGGTAACCTATAGGGCTTCACATATACAGGTTTTGCATTCGGCTGTAACTGTATTTTATGTGTACAAACATTAGTTACCGTAAGGTAGTCATTTTCTAAATAAAAAACATCAGCATATTTAGCACAAATTTTTTCTATAGACACTTTCTCTTCCTTATTTAATGACTCTGTATCAATAAGGTCTAACAGTCTATCCACTCGTGCAACAGACATTTCATCATTTCCAAACTTACAATACTCGAAATCCGAAAGCTTTTCACTCTTTGGCCTAAAATTCCGAAGTTTTATCTCCTTATCTTGGACATTGAGTATCCGTACGGGAATCATATTATTATCTGGTCTAGCGATAACACTTGCTGTGAATACACCCTCAGTCAACTGTTCACCCAAAACAACACAATCCTCATTACTATTCACCCAACAATACTTAACAATTTCACACCTCGGAGGAATGGTAGTATAACAATCATATTTCGATTGCAATGGGACGGTTATTTTTCTGTCATCCTTCACAAAGGAAAAACTAAATTTCTCAAAATCTATGGTAGCTGAATATTTGGTTAGAAAATCAGCACCTAATACTCCATCTATATCATTCGTAAACTCATTCATAACCAAAAATGAATGTGAAACGTTCATACCATCTGTTTTCAATGAAATATTCACCGATCCCAATGAGTACGTGGAACCAGCTATTCCATTTATTCTTATTTTCTTTGAACTGTCAATGTTTTCAAACTGATTCACATACTTTGAGAAAATTACACTAATAGTAGCACCCGTATCAATTAAGAATTTCAAATTATTACCTACATACTGCATACATACAAAATTCATTCCATTCATACTCAAAATCACATTATTTATTGTATTATCATTATTGGGGGGCACGAAAAAATCGCTCATTTACAAATGATGAGTGGTTTATTTCATTTCCAGCGACATTATTAGAATTTGCTTCTTCCGCAAAATAAGCTCTGTGAGTACGATTTCTGTTATTATTGTTGTTGAAAATACCTCGATCTCTCATATTTCCGCGGCCTCGTGACCGATTGCCATTATAATTATTTTGCTGATTATTAAAATTCCGTCCGTGACCTTGTCGAAAGTTTTGGCTCTGGTTACTATATTTATAATTACGATTCATTGTGTTGTTGTTATTGTTTTTAAAATATCCGCGCCATGAATTATTTTTACCACGCATATGAAATATTTGTGAATTGCTACTGGACACTTTCGATTTTTCTTCATCCGTAGCTCCTACAATTGCATCTCGTAATTTATCATAATTTCTAGCTTTAATTATTGTTCGTAATTCGTGGCTCTTCAACCCATTTGCAAAAGCATTAATCGAAATCTTCTCATTAACTCCTCTAAGAACTCTAGCTGCATTATCGTCTCCGTTTGCTTGAGATATTGTTAAATTAACCATCATCTCTTCTATAGTTCTACCAAACTCATCAATAGATTTTCCATCCTGTTTGCTATTATGCAACTCTACTGACAGAGCAGCGGTAGACCTAATAGAGAGTAAATGCAATTTTATATCTCTTATCAGATTGTCCACGGTGGCATAAGTTCTATCTAATCTCAGTTTAGCATTTTGTGTTAACCTGGTTTTTAGAACATAAGTTATCAATAGTTTTTTTCCCTCAGCATCTAAAAGTTCACTATATAATTCAATTGCGTCAATTAACTGTTTAGTTGTATTTTCAGAACCATCCATAAGAGGCAACAGGGATGAAGCTGTTCGTAAATCAAATTTTTCAGACATATTGACTAGTTTAGATGTTTGTTTTATTTTATGTAATCTATTCAATAATGTTTCACGAGCATCACTAATATTGTTATTTATATCCCTAGCATAAGTTTTGATTAATTTTACTTCATCTTCATTTTTATTCACTAGTTTATTATAAGTATCCTTCAAATGAGTGAATGTAGCTTCAAAGACGTTCAATTCCACAAGTTTTTTGTTGACTTTCTCAAAATTCTCACGCCTTTGCAAACTATCTTTAGATATATTACGTTTAAACAAACAAACCTCTTGTAAAAGCTTTTCAAATTCAATCATTTGTAGGTTCCTAACAACATTACTGCTATTTTAAGTTAATCTAGACTTATCTGATCATTCGTCTGAACTGCTGGCCCTTCCTGGTATTCAATAACCATTTATGCGTAATTGTTCTTATATTTTCTTCACCATTCATCACCTACAGTCTAAACACCAACAATCTGTCTTATTCAATGACTAGTTCTTTGCTTCTAGAAATTTCTCTTCTTATCTTCTTTTCCAACGCCTTTCGTGATTTTTGCCACAAACATAATGCAATTCCTAGCAACACCAAGATGCCCATAACAACTGCAACAACTTCAAGGAGAGAGTACTTATTTCCACTATTTGTTCCAGCAGTAGTTCCACCACTGATTCCTGATTGCGTGATAATCACTTCTTCCTTGGAATTTTCACTACCCATTTTCAGTTATTCGTCGATATTCATAGCATTTTTCATTCTAATGATTCTCAGCTCTAGTATCGGCTGGCAGGATCGCCATGTAATAGGATGGTCCTTTGGTATCCTATTTCCCTTCTAATAATACGCAGGACATTATTTATTACTACATTTATTGTATCGAAAATGCCTTCGGTACAGTACTACTTTCAAGCTCGTTGTCTTGATCTATTCTAACTAAAAACTAGGACAAAACTCACTATGTAATATTTCAAACAATATCATCCTTAACCTACTTAATTGTAAAACATAATATTCAATATGTTATGATAACTATTTCTATTTATCAATACACTACAAGATCTATTTCGTGTTTTCTGCTATTACTCCTTACCATCAATGCTCTCCATGCAAATTTCTTTTAGACGGGATATTTGACTGTCGTTTTATTTATCAATAATACCTTCACTATCAACATTTTCATGGTGATGCAATGAAGCCCATATGATCTGTTATCATAGACATTAGATTGTTTCTGATTGTTTTTGGCCATTGACCTTCCTCCATTCAAATTCATTGCAAGCAAAAAATTGTCAATGAAATAATGTTCACCTCTTACAGGCCTGCAAAACGGGTCTGCTCAGTCATCTGGAAAACTTGCTGTTCTACGGCGCTGATATGAACGCTCGCAACGCTTCAGGCAATACGCCATTGCACGTTTGCGCAGTGAACGGGCAAGAATCTTGCGCCAGGCAATTGCTATTTCGTGGAGCTGACCACCGTGCGCTCAACTTCGCTAATCAGACGCCATGTCAAGTCGCTGTCATCGCCGGAAATATGGAACTCGCCGATATCATTCAGAACTATCGACAGGAAGATGTTGGTGAGTGTAAATGATTTGTTCGTTTATAATACTGGTTGTAATTGCATGTTTTTTGTTTCGTTTGTTTTTGTGTAAGGCATGTTCGTGATGTTTTATATTTGAAAATGTATGGTCAGATATTTTGCTATCAATCACATATTGAAAAAACTTCACGGTAAATACAATACATCATTATTATTAAGTATATTGAAGTTGAAGAAACATTTTCTGTTATAATAGAAAATCTACCGCAATACAAAGTGGCAGAATTAAGGTGGTCATTAATGTATACAGAATAAAACCTTTAATAAGGGAACGTAGGGTCAAAAAGGCTGAAGATAGCTATAGATACCTCTTTAGCACTGTTTGTGACGTTAGTTGAGGAGCAGGCGAACCCAACTCAACCGCCTTTGTTTTTCTCACCATTTCTTTACTTATGTTATATCCCTTTTGTACATTTTTTACCTATGACTGTAAAATATTGACTGTAAAATTAGCTTTATGTGCTAAATAAAGAAATTAACATAGCCCTGTTCTCTATACTCTGTGGGTCTTTTCGGATTACACAAAGGGAACAATCTAAATAATATTCAAGTAGTAACACAATAAGGAACATGCACAAAAATTAAATTTGAATAAAACACCCACAAACGTTTATAATATTAAAGAACCACTGTTCAACACAAAAGTTATTATTACTTTTCATTCAATAAATATAAGAAATTCAAATCTGCATAATTTGAATCATTATAGTAACGCACCAAATTTGGCTGGGACCGGTTATGACGTCATACAGCTCGTTAAGGCTTGCCGCCTGGTGGCAGAGAACGGTTTTAACGCCTGGCGTGTGAACTGACATCCCACGCGCCGTGAGAATAGCACAGTTCACGGCGCGGCGCGAACCACACCCAACTTGTCAATCAACAGGCCGTGAGATCGCTAGCGTACAGGCACGCGATCGGCGTGGCACTCCGCAGTCCACATGCCAGGCGCGTCACTCTTCACGTGTTGGAGTCTTCAGTCTTCTCATTCTCGGTTTGTAGGTGGTTTGTAGAGTGTGCTTTATTATATAAAACCAAACATTCGAAATAACCCCGAAATAAACGTAAATATTTATAGCCGCCCTACTGCCTTCGATCGAACGAGCAGCGTGACGTCACGATCATTCCCACGCGTTTCGTGTCATTTGAAATGGATAGCTGGCCGTCATAACTTCAATTATTTATTGCAAATTGAATATTTTTTTTAATTGAGGGCTGATATTTGGTATTACAGGCAGAAAAAAATGTTCAAGTTCCCCATTCATCCTAAAAAGTCTCTGTACAGTAGACTAAAACTCATTTTGAATCGATGACTAAGAGGACAAAATATTGTTGGTCCAAAAATGTAGTTTTGAGTTCAATCAATTTATAAGATGTATCAATTTATGTTTTCGCTACTGGAAAAGTCGTGACTATCATGTCAATATCTTAAGTGAACAGTTTCAAGTAGATGTACAATATCAGGGAATCATTAAGATTTCCTCTCGATTAAATTAATAGTCATAATACCATATTTTCGACAATAGGCATACAACACATGTCCTCTCTGCCATCGGAATATCATTCCATCATACTGAAAAGAGATGGCGCTTCAAAAATTGAGGTTTCTGCTATCTAAAGTGCGTGGAAATCCGTGAGTATTGCTTATGATGGTGCAACTATCTTGAAAGAATTGTTTTATTGAAGTTTCATCGTCAATAAACACCATTATTTATTTTTTTTCCAGTAATGAGATTTCAGAATTGTGAAAAACCATGAGAAATTATCGATTTCATCGATGAATTATCACTACTGGAAACTACGATACTGAACTAATGGTTTAACCTTTGATTCATCCATTTGATTGTTAGTGGTAATTTCATTTGATTCGAGTATGTAATATTATTCTCAATGAAATCTTTCGAAACAATGCCCAATATACTTAAATGAATGAGTTTGTTTGGATGATGTATTGGGAAACTGAAATTCAATAAATGTGTCAAATGTCTATGAACTGTTGAAATCCTCAACAAACTTGACTGATATTGAAAAAATTAATTTAAACTGATATCTAATCAATGCATATTTATAATGTTTTTGAAGTCCACATATCTGTTCCAGATAGCATACATGATATGCCAGATATTTGACCATACATTTTGTACAAAGATCTTCAAAAAAAAATGAAATATTATGGATCACTCTACTTTCAAAATAAAAAAAAAAATCTCAAGTTTGTACACATTTATTGCTCCACTAAACTAATGATAACCTTTCTCCACTACACATGCCATTTACTTTTGGGTACACTCGTATTTACGAGAAAGGGTTATATTCTTACTATAAATATTAATTTTTTTCGATGATCTGCGTTGAACAAAATATAATCCTGCATGTTCTCATCATATTAGGATATAATTGAATTTACATTTTCATCTACATATTTTACCTTATAACGTCGCTCATATTTTATTATGGGTATCCATTTGACCTAAAATGAAGTATGTTCAGCTGATATTTGAATTCGAAGTTTGGCAACAAATATAATTTTTATTATAACTAAATAATTGTGAATAATATACTGCACTACAAATGAATAATTATTTTTGCATCACATAATGACTTTCTCTTCAATTTTCAGTCATCCTATTCATTTTTATGTTTTTGCTTTTGAAGTTGAGGACTCAGTATTTTGATCATATAGTACTTTGTTTACGGTTGTTATTTCCATAATACTTTCTGTTAGGAAATAACATTTCTCCGTTCATTGGATAAACAGTTTTTTTTTATTTTAGAATAGAATATTCTCAATCAAATTAATCAGACTCGTGAAATGGTTCTAAGTTTTTACACTAAGTTATGTTAATCATACGTTGCAATGTTGCTGGTCATTTGTGAGTCCAAATGGCATACATATGAATTAAGCATTCGAACTTAACTTTTTCATCAGATAGCATTTTATTGTAACTCAAATATTGATAAACAATTTTTAATTTTGAGGTGATGACTATTGACGAGGATTAAACTGGTAATTTTCGAATAGTTATACAAAAAAGTGTGTAGAATACTACCTCTCCGACCTGTAGCCCCTTTTATTACTTACTTTCAGTCCCCTTTCGCGACCCGCCCAGTTATAATCCGAAACGTAGATCCGCCATTGGATGGCTACAAAGGACACCGTCACTGAGCACCCTTGCCCTTCCTCCGAGTCCTTGTCCCAGTGACAGATCCTCAGCACCTTTCAGCTCAGCAAGTTCGAGTCTCAGCGATGGCAGCGCTTTACCTGGCGGCGAAACTGACACGGCGAGCATTGTTACAGGTAATGTGGTCACTTGACTCTATTTGGTAGCCTTGACGTTGTTTGACTGACATAATTTGATCGGTCTGTCAAGGAATGTCAGGAATATCTTCTTTATTTTCAATTATCGATATCACTTCCTTTTTCAATATTTTACGAGCCTGAAAGTTGACATGTGTATTTAACATTCGACTGAAACATATAATCTGATACTAATTAAAATTACTCGAAGCACTTTGAAACAGACTGGGTCTAAACAAATGAGGCACTCTGATATTTCCATTTGAACGATGATGAGGTGGTTTTCGCAGAAGTTCTAGAATTATATCTTAGTGAAACTTACAGTAACATTTTCGCTGACTCATATTTGGCATCTACAATCAATCAATATTATGCTCCATTGTTCAGTCTGTATATTCATTCATCAAAGAGAAATCGAATTTGTACACGTTTTCAAATTGTTGTTGAATATTTTTGAATAGGCACTTGTTGTTTCCTTTAAATGTCAGATATCGACTCAAATATTCATTTTTTCTGTCCCAACCATCTCATTTCGAAAAGTCAATAACAGCTCTAACTTCCACAGTCACTGGCATTGAGAAGTTATCTCCAGGGAAGTACTTGACTTGACAAAATTACTCAAAAGTAGACTAAAATTCATAATGTCATGCAATTATCTGAATTTTTATCATCACGAAGTAACTCGAGATTCAGTTGGGTTCAAGAAAACTTGACTTTTTGACCGAAAACAACTCCATTTATTATGCCATATTATTATAAGATCAGTTTTTGATGAAATTTGAATTCGAACCAAAAAGAACTTTTTTTTTGTTAATTTCATTATAATGAATTTTTAGGAAGTATCCACTTACACGTCGAGTCAATTTAAGTTTCAGATAGTTGAATCAGTTCACAAAAACAGAAACACAGTGTGAATTAAAACATTACACGAAATGTTATATGAATCATCCACACGTTCAACTTTCAGAATCACCTAGATGAAGCATGTGCATAAATG
The DNA here is from genome assembly GCA_958298965.1 of Chrysolina haemoptera. Classification (NCBI taxonomy): domain Eukaryota; kingdom Metazoa; phylum Arthropoda; class Insecta; order Coleoptera; family Chrysomelidae; genus Chrysolina; species Chrysolina haemoptera. The sequence continues at coordinate 8,874,811 of OY282597.1, read as the reverse complement.
AATGTTATCTGAATGTAAATCTACTAAAATGACTTGAAACATTGCTCTAATATAGGAATGGCTATTTACCTCTCTATGTGTTATTTGTCAATACAAGTAATTGACTTTTTTCGTATTCTTCTATTAAAAATACAATAACAATATTCTGCTATTCTCGAAACATCAAGATTTCAAGTACTTATAGTAAATCTAGCTGTGCCTCTGAGATGCGCTAACGATAAACAGAGAGAGATTCTTTCACCGGCTACGAGCTTCGCAGTATCCGACTTGAGGCCACTGGAAACTGATTTTCCAGTTCTTGCAGCCAGTTGCAGACATGCCGTTGCACAAGATTCACCACGTGGAAATGAGAGTTGCGTTAGGATGCCCGTTAGGAGCTGTCTGGTGGCCAGGAGCACAGAGTGGCACAATAGGTCGAAAGCTCAGTAAGGTCCAGAGGTTGGCCTGTTTACTAATAACGGGAGCAATGAGGACGACCCCAACTGCGGTATTGGAGGTACTGTTGAGGCTACCACCCCTTCCGGTCTGGATCAAGAAGGAGGCAATGGCAGCTCATTTAAGGATGCAAGACTCGGAGGTCTGGGTAAACGAAGGAGAGATGATAGGGCATGCGGAAATCGCAAAGTGGGCGGAGCAGGAAATTCCTATTTCCGCCCTCAGAGTGAAAAGCGCACAAGACAGACTGCGATGGAATAGGAAGTTTGAGCTCACTATTTCGAGCAGAGAACAATGGGAAGGAAATACAGTGGAGCTTCGTCCAGGAGGCCTAGTATGTTACAAGGACGGCTCGCGTCTGACTGACAAACAGGCTTCGGGCGCAGGCATCTACCTGGAAGGAAGAGATATACGAGAAAGCTACGCTCTTGGAAGATACACAACAGTTTTCCAAGCCGAGGTGTACGCCATTCTAACCGCAGATACGAGGCAAGAGGTGAAAGAAGGGCCCGAACAGAAAATTTATATCTGTTCCGATAGTCAGGCAGCGCTCAAAGCTATCTGTCATCCTAGACCAAGCTCAGTTCTGGTACAGGAATGCGGAGATGCTCTTGAGAAATTAGCTGAAACAAAGGAAGTCGAGTTGGTATGGGTCCCTGGTCACAGGGCGGTGCCGGGAAACGAGGTGGCAGATGAGCTTGCCAAAACCGGTTTCGCTGCGCCGTTCTGTGGGCCGGAGCCAGTACTAGGTATTGCAAGAAATCAAATCTCTTCTGCCCTAGATGAATGGGTGGAAAGAGAACTAAACGAATCTTGGAAAAATACCGCCGGCTGCAGGCAGTCAAAAGGCTTTGTGGCCGGCTCTAGCAAGTCAAGGATGACGTGGCTTTTAGGCAGAAATCGCCAAACACTACGCCTCCTTCTAGGAATACTAACAGGCCATAACCAACTAGGTAGACACCTGTCACTAATGGGTATAAAAGACAGTCCCACTTGTTATATGTGCGAAGAAGACGAAGAAACTTCGTCTCACGTCCTTGGCAAGTGTGAGGCGTACGGGAGGCTAAGATTCGAAATCTTCGGAGTCGAAAAACTCCAACAAGAGGAACTTATCGAACTAGAGTGGACGGACATATTGACCTTCACTAGAAGGTCACAAAGGTTCAGAAAGGAAGACTAGAAGAGGCAATGTAGTTATCGCACCTGAAAAACTAATTCACGCATTTTCGACTCGCAAGCTAGGTTAGCTTGCTCAGGTTAGATTTGTGAAAAATGGCAGTTTTGTGATGAGTTTATTATCTGAATCCCTTCATAGTTAGGAAGCCGCCAGTGAAAAAATGCGCCATGCAGCTATTATCCTTCCCAGCTCAGGAATGAAAGTACTTACATCGAAGATAACAAACCTTTCGCTTTGTCAGATGAGAACTGATCACTTTCTCAACAACATATCTCAACAGAAAGAATATAGAAGACGGCTGAAATGTATTAAAATATTTTCTATTGTTTCTCGGCTGGGCCCTACTCAAAATCGAAAATATTCTACTCAAAATCGAAAATGTAGTTATGTGGAGAGCGGGGGATGGCAAAAAGAGGCCATTGGGGCCTACTTGCCTGGCTGCGGCAGCGGCCTCCCCAGGATTACTACTACTACTACTACTATGATGCCCGGGCTGCATACAAGCAAAACGTACCACGTTTCAGTCAATGGAAGATATTCTAGCTGTCTGATTGGTTGTGACCAAATACAGGTGCACTCCGCCATCCAGACTAAAACGTGGTGCACTTTTTCGCCCGGAATTTTATTTGTAAAAATTCCCTGTGGTGAACAGGCAAGCTAGGTTAGCTTGTTCAGGTTAGGTTTGTGTGTAAATCGCACCTGAAAAACTAATTCACGCATTTTCGACTCGCAAGCTAGGTTAGCTTGCTCAGGTTAGATTTGTGAAAAATGGCAGTTTTGTGATGAGTTTGTTATCTGAATCCCTTCATAGTTAGGAAGCCGCCAGTGAAAAAATGCGCCATGCAGCTATTATCCTTCCCAGCTCAGGAATGAAAGTACTTACATCGAAGATAACAAACCTTTCGCTTTGTCAGATGAGAACTGATCACTTTCTCAACAACATATCTCAACAGAAAGAATATAGAAGACGGCTGAAATGTATCAAAATATTTTCTATTGTTTCTCGGCTGGGCCCTACTCAAAATCGAAAATATTTTGGATTTGGTATCTTCGAAGTGAGTGCTTCAATTCCTGAGCTCGGAAGGAGTATGGCTGTTCGGCGTATGTTTTCACTGATGGTTCTCTAACTATTAAACAATGTAAGTTTGACTTTAATAAAAGCCTTCAACCACTTATAGACAATCCTTGTGAGAACTCCATTGAATAAAATAAAAACTTTCGAGGAACGAGTGTCGTTCATTTTCAACAACCCTGAATACCTCCACACCACTGTCTCTTCGCGTTCTCCATCATCGTTATCGATACCGATCTCGTCCTCTCATGCCTTTACAAATGATATAATGTTACTCAGTGTTCGCACTGGGTGTTGCAGATAAGAGCCTCGGGGATACCAGCGATATCATCAGCGACAGCTCCGGCGTCGGTACCGCCACCTCTGATACCAACTGCAGCCTGTGGATGCCTGGCAGCACGGTCGTCTGCATCGAGTCGTATTCCTCCAAGGAGGAGGGACACATCAGCATCAGGGAAGGAGATATTTTGGAAGGTGAGTTTTTATTTGCTAGAAGATGAATCATTCTTAAAAAAAAATTATTTCAAAACTTTCGGAACCTCTTCTATCGACTTCATCGTGAAGAGTAGTGAGTGCCAAAAAGTTATTGGTTTTCAGTAGGTATTCAATGAAAAAATGTATATATTTCTTTGAATTTTTCAATTATTTAATGAAAAAACTATTTATTCTATTAATTCTGGATGTTGAATGACTGACAAGTAAGTGGGCGACCGATCTTCGACAGTTTTGCAATCTTATCTACTAAGGACTGCAGCTATTTAAATAACAAATGTTGAAGCCGCGAACTGTCATAGTAATAGTTACCAACTAATCCAGTACGATTGTGGGTTTTGAGATGAGGATCGATTGTAGCACCACCGAACTCAGTATGCTATTTGTTGGAACCATGATAAACACGAAAAAAAATTGTGTACCGAAATTCCAGAGGTGGAACATATTTTTTTTGTTTTAAAATAAAACAGCAAAAAAATTATAACCAATTTTTGGGTTCCACTCCTGATTTTTTGATAAACAACTTTTTTTTAACAATACATGATGACAAGAAGTCATGTTCCGAGTTTCAAAGTGCTACGATTCATTCTTCACTTGTGGCTTACATTTGTCTGTCGTTACTGTAATTACAACTAACGTTCTCCAACAGCTTAACATATCAGTATTTAATATGGCGAAGGGTCGAACATATGCGTTTTCGCCAAAACTTCCAGTTCTAAATTCTTCGATTAAAAAAAAAAAAAAATTGCGTTTTTTCAGGAAACATGCCCGAGAATAAAGATGAGCTCAAAAAGTAAAACCTTATCTAAATACACAATTTGATCCAAATCGTTATCAAGGACGCCCGCTGTTACATCGATTCCTATCTAACAGATATATATCAGAATTCCATGACTATTGTGATGATATGGCAATCTAGCAACATCGTATTGTTCTGATTCTTAATCAAGTTTCATTTATAATCGTGTAAGAGCGTTTCACTTCGTGTACAATCTTGAAAACTATAAGGCCGCTTTCAGATGAGCGATTTTCTGAAGCCGGAGTCGGCAACAAAAATGTCGGCATTCTGTCGTCCACCAGACTACAACAGCTGCCGTTCAACCCAGCGACTTTTTGTGGTTACTTCGACGACAAAAAGTGGTCAGTAGCATGATGAATTTCACAAAAGAATCATTACTTCTATTGCTTTTGCGAACACTGAGGCAAATCGTCCTATTAAAGTGTTTGCTAAGATATTTTTCCTCAATGAAGACGAAAAAGAAGACGAAAAAGAAGAAAATCGCAAGTTTTGGATACATCCTATTGTCAATGACCGTTTAAAGTTTGGACATTTCTATATATTATATCATAAACTGCGCAATTTCCCTGATAGTATTGATTGAAAGTTTGATTTTGTGGAGGAAATCCGATTCTTGACATGATGTTTTGGGTTTATGACCTTCCACGATCTGAAAATGAAAAAATGTTAATCCAAAGAAATCTGTGCAAGCGTAGAAGGGCAAATTAATTAATTTGCACGATAAGTTACTGCGTTCACAAGAGTGTTGTCTTGAAAGAAATTAATTTTTGTCAGTAACTTACCCTACACTGAATTTGCCTATCTGAAAAAATGAGATCGAAATAACAAAGAATACTTCTCTTTTTTTAAAAATTGTTGACGTTTCGGAGACTGTATCTGCCTCCGTTATCAAAACTTCTTGGAAAGACGCTGAAGAAACTGAATTTGAATTGCGGTTTTGGAAATAAGAGGTTTTACTATCTTGATGCATAGGATGTTCGGTATCAATCAATCACCATTCTATTAGTTCTTATTTCATCTCTGAAGAGAAGTAACCAGGTGCGGTCCATTTCGATGGAATTGGTCGAAAAGTAGTTGTTCGATAAAAGAATGCACGCAGTTTCCTTTAACTTTCTTTTTTCTTGATTTCATTCTCTCAATAAAATTTTGCTATTATTCCATTCATCATATGATCACCATCAGATGTTAGAATATGTTCGGATATTTTCGAACCCGTTATTTTTCGATTTCTGATGTAACTTTTATGTTCTTCCTGGCGCACAATCAATGGTCTTGATGTTTCACCTATATCACTCTTACCACACCAACAAGGTATGTTGTAAACAAAATTTTTTGTACATTCACCAGCGTTTTTTGGGTTTTGTATGCGTGAGTACTGAACCAATACATTGCGATCGAAAACTGATCCGTGCGAAAAGAAAAACGTTGTAGTCGGCCTGTAGTCAGACGACGGGACTGGCGACAACCGGCGGCAGAAGTTTGATTACAGTCGAAAAAACGCCCGTGTGAACGGGAATCGCTTTTTACATGATTTTAGAAATAATATGACAGAGCTCTATTGTCTTTGATATTAATTTCCTTGTGTAGTCACTGCAGCCACTGACGATGGATATCTAGAAGGCAAAGTCAAAGGCGGAGGGCGTCCCACCGGATACTTTCCAGCTTCCTGCGTTCAGGAAGTTCGATTGCGTCATCATAATATCCTGGCACCGATGATAGTTGCGAAGGACCCACGGCCACCTAGTCATACCGCCAATAGGGTTATTGGAAGGAGAGAAAGTACCTCGAAGCACTTCGCCACCGCGCCTCGCACGAAAAAAGGGTGAGTAGCAGAAACGGGAAGCAAAACATGCGATGGTTCTATGATCAGATTATGCCATAAGATTCCTTTCAACAACCCAAAATGCTTTGTTGTGCCGAATATGGTGTCAGCCGTCAGAAGTGTATTTCCATAAAAGACTCAGTGCTCCGGAGTTATTCGCGAAAAGCCGATTGAAAACGTTGAATTTTTCGTCAAAAAACTTACTTTCAATCGCGATTAACTCGAAAAATAATAATTTTACAAAAAAAAATGAATAGAACATTTTTTAATTAGAATTATTTTTTTCGTCGATTCCTGTAGTCAAAATTGTCTTTCATTTGAACATACTTCCACCATTGTATAAATATAATCATTTAAACCTTTAGGCCTTCTTTACCAGGTTCCAGAATTGAAATTATAATGATAATGATAATGATAATGATAATGATAATAATAATAATAATAATAATAATAATAATAATAATAATAATAATAATAATAATAATAATAATAATAATAATAATAATAATAATAATAATAATAATAATAATAATAATAATAATAATAATAATAATAATAATAATAATAATAATAATAATAATAAATATATTGGAACTACTCATTCCCCACCCTCAGGCGAATACAAGCCAGTAAGCCTGATGTAGTCCTCCTCGACCATCAGAGTAAGACGATTTTCGTGATGGAGTTTTCGGCTCCTGGTGAAATGAACATCGTCCGAAAAGAGGAGGAGAAACGGACTAAATATCGAGACTCACTCTTTGAACTCCGCAGGCTCTACCCAAACCATTCTGTTAAAATGGTGGTTCTGATTATAGGGATCCTTGGTGGAATGATGGACACACTGCTCTCGAACTTAAAAATCATACCGGCTTGCCGTAATATGGCAGAAATCTTAGCCGGACGAATGCAGAAGGATGTCATCCTTGTTCACTGTGTCTGCTCAGGGCACATGATTCTCGGACCCAGTAATCGCTTACCCCACGAACGTGGGGAGTGGTTATCGCGCACCCGGATGTGTCGGAGCTCCGGAGACAGGGCCTGACTGGAATAACCTCTAAGGAAAAAAAATAATAATTATAACAATAATAATAATAATAATTTGTCTTCATTGATATCATAATAAGATACATAAAGGCGGAATTAAGTCGCTGCACATATGCAATAGACTCCTTCAATCAATGTGGTAAACCTGCTACCTAATGATAGCATTAATTAAGTGTATAATCTGACCAAAGTCTTTCTCGTCTGAACTTTTTTTATGACTTCGGTTAGTTCTTAGGCTAACTTGCTCAAGCAGGATCAATAAACCCACAAACTCACTGTGGTTTTTAATTTGGGTTTTTAAATCAGTATCTGGGAAAAATTGTTGATGTTGAAATAAAGCGTTGAGTCAAAGTGAAAACTGTGTCAGTTCTCCAGAGGTAATAGAACCTATGAAACTTCCATTTCAATATCGCGCTCAATATCGCGAATATTTTTCAATATTGAACCATTTTACTACGAAATTTGATCGTACCAAGCGAAAGTTTCGTATATCATCCCCTTTTTTATGATTTCAGTATCACTTCATTCCGGTGTTATTCGGCATGATTACTATAATTCTGTTTGTAGATATTCAACATTACCGGCCGAGCCGAGAACGGTGGTACTTCACAGAGGCAAAAAAGGATTCGGCTTCATCCTGCGAGGAGCAAAAGCAACGTCTCCGCTGATGGATCTGACTCCAACCGAAAAATGCCCAGCGCTGCAGTACCTCGACGATGTCGATCCGGGTGGCGTAGCAGACATGGCGGGTTTGAAGAAAGGGGACTTTCTTCTAGAAATCAACAACGAAGACGTGTCTTCCGCTTCCCACGAGAACGTCGTGGACATCATCAGGAAGTCTGGAGATCTGGTACAGATGACAGTCATGTCATTGGGACCACCGGTAATAACCTCCCTCATTTTGACAACTGATCGTTATACTGGATGAACTATGGACAATTACAAAATATCAGTCACGTGAAAGCAAATAAATTTTAGGCAGTCCGTGAAAATTTATAATATTTTTTGTTCACCAACCTCCGAAAATGCGCCATTGAAGTGAATTTTTTGTGTGTTTTGACTCGCAACCTGTAATTTTCAGTTCATTATGATATTTACTGATTCATTATTAGGACAGCAACACTTAAGGGTGTTCATCCCTGAAAAAAAAAGGAGTCGGAAACGATTCTTTTTCTGATTGATGAAGGCATGTATGAGTTTATACAGATAAAAATAACAAAAAAAATATTTAAAAAGTATTAAATGAATGGAAAGGATATTTCCCCCCATTATTGTGCATTTTTCATCATTGCCACCATCAAAAGGAACAAATATTTTTGTGAGCTTTCATTGTATTATTGAATTCTATCATTTACTTAGTTAAACGTCAATCTCATTTTCTACGTTAAAAAATCCGTTTATTTGTAAATAATTTCACAAAAAAGTGTTGTTTTCGCGAAATGGATTTCCTTGCATTATTCCATTCGAATTGGGAAATATCCAATTTCACCAACGACGTTCAATAAAGGAATGTTTCAGCCATCGACTAGCGAAAATCAATCATTTCTTACAATTCTGGATTCTGAAACAGAAATGAAGTTCTCTACGCACCTCATGTTGCTCCTGTCATACGGCTGATAACGTGAAACGTGAAAAGAGGGATCATACAGTTCTGACACAGGGTCGGATTTCAGATTACTTGAAATATTCTGTGCGCCTAGACATTTTTGTTGTGCTGTAATATACAACTACCAGTTATGATATTGAATAAAAGTACATTCCATTCAACTTGGCAGGGAAAACTATTTACCGTCGCACCATATAAATGATCCCAATTTTCGGCGGTTTCTGTTTGATTTCAAATCAGTAGATATATTTCATGGATGATCTATTATTGACAGCAATATTTCAGAGTTTTTTGTCCAAAGTTATATATAGGTACCCATACATTATTATGTTTGCTCGTTCAAACTAACAGATGGTGATTTCCGTTTTTTTTTTACACACAGGTAGGTGGGATGATACCCATGAGCAAGTCAACAATATTAACTGGTGGTAAGGTGGATACACCTCCAAGTAGGCAGTTCGCAACTCTGCCTAGAAAACTGGGGAACTGCGCAGGAACTTTGGGGAGATCTGCTCAAGCGCCGATGCCACCGAGAAGGGATCCCAAAACTACCCTTAGTATCGGACGCGCCAGAGCAAAAAGTTTAGTTGCAGGTTTGGGTAAATATTACTTCATTTGTTCATTCATAGAAAAATCAGATTATATTCCCTTGATAAGATTGGTGGAAAATATATTTTATTCGCAAAGGTCAAAAAAGCAAGACGTTTTATGACCTTCTGGCCATGGAGTAAAAGTTGTACTTTTGTTCCTTGGAATTTTTACTGTTACCAATGAAATATGCTGCTTCAGTAATGTCTGGAGTACATCGTAAATGATCAGCATCCGACGGACTGCGCTATTAGTCATATTGTTAAGTCAATGAACACTTTCGGAAATCCCAACACAAATTCCGATATAGACGCGTGAAGTTTCTTTATAAACGTTGCTATTATTTGATCACTGGTAAAGCGCCGTCATAATTTTTTTCATTTACTTTTAAGTTAGTGATGATCTTTACCCTCGATCTTCAACAATTTTTGTTGATCTGAATACGTTTGCGGATAAAATCGTACATTTTATTCGGAATGAAAGTGAATGTATGTGGCTCAGCGCTGAAGTGGGAGAGGGAAACTTTTTCTGGTGGATCAATAAATTGTATCTCACACTCATTGAGCTTATGGATGAAATAAATGGCATTATCTCCGTTGTTTTTGGAGATGATAGCAGCAAACTTGGTGCTTTTGGATTCCTTATGATCATCCCTAACCGATCAGGCAATGATATACAGGGTGTCCTATTGAAAAAAACTTCCAAGTGGCTGCCCTCTTTTGAGACAAATGAAACCTAAACCATCAAAGAGTTCGGTCTTTCAGTCCTCACTGTATATCTAATAAAAATTTTCTCAAATCTCAATAGCGACAATTCGTGAATCGGATCTAATCATCCATCTGATTTTTCACGATCTACAAGGTCTTGACGTGATGGGATTCACAAATAGAGCTTTTCTATTACATTGATGATTCTATCGTTATTATAAATTTTACCCCGTTCAGCTTCGACTCTAACTTTCAACAGTAGTAAATTCTGGACCAGGTTAATTGGATTATCACCAACATGGAGACGTCCGAACCATTTAATTCAATTGTTCCTCCAAAATCAGTTGAATGGAAATGTTGGGATTTTCCGAGGCTGGAAATGGGTAATTTCAATGAAAGTTGTCCCTTCCAGACTCCGCAACATGGCGAAGATACCTAGTTTCACGTAGAGAGGCCTTCTAATTCCATTATGGCTACTGTTATTGATATAATAACTACCGTCCAGTCGGTCGAAGATAATCAAATTACTTCCCAGTTGTTCGTATGCCGCATCGAACATTATAGAAAGGGGATGCTAGTTGTATCAGCCAACAACCTCTCGCCACATGCATAATTGAGTAATTGACCACCATGCCTCTCTGTCGAACGGAATAAACCAGTGTTGTGGCTTCCACGTATCTGCTAATGAACATATCCTACAAATATAGGGTTGCACCAATCACATATATATATATATATATATATATATATGCTGTAACTTATTTAAGATATTAAAACTTTATATCCTAATCATAAGAATATGTGGGAAAACGATCAGTACTCTACAGTTGACAAATAAGTAAATCTGTCAACTCCCATACCACAGGGACTGATGTTACACCTAGGACAAAGAATTTCCTTGTGTATTCGTGCATTTCCATGGTACATTTTGATACAACTACGGGCCGTTCATTTTAATCGGTTGGCTTCTTACGTCAAGAATCACGACCAAGTTCACATCTTGAGACCATCGAAGGATGAGATGACTTTCCAGAAGTTGTTATCGTTGTTGAATTTTTATTTCCATCAACCGACTGCCCTATTAAGAGCAACCCTCAGAAGTTCTCGAGAGACTTGTGCAAGCTGGGGAAGATGCAGCTCTTTCTTTTCACAATGGGGACACTATCTGCGCGCCATCAAGACACATGTCATGCCCTCATACTCCAACGGACAGAAAGACTCACATGGGTTAACTCGAGAGGAGTCACAAGAAGTTTTAAAGGCACCTACTGACTACGCGCTAGCTCACTGCGTGGCAGAAGATGTTCGAATGTCCAGGGGCATAGCTATGGTGCTCTCGAAGAAGTTTGATTAACTCCAGGAACTGCGGAAACAGACCCCAGAAGTTGGAGGGGAGTTACAGTTGAAGAAGTGCTATAGAATCATCTTGTACCTGTTAACCAAGAAACACCTTTGATATAAACCGTGTCCTATGAAGACGTCTGAAATAGCTTCCCCAGATTAAGAGATACGATGCTGTATAAAAATCTTATGAACCTGACAATCCCAAAATTGTCCTGTTGGCTTGATTGGCTGGATTGGAGAGTCTTGAGAAGCATGTTGTGAACGACATTCAGGTACCAGCGGCTTTAAGATTTTGGTGTGCTGCAACCATCTTCAGCGACCGAACGAGAAGACTGTGGGGTCTTACATCTATCGGACTCAATAGTACAGATATGGGAAGTAGGGACAAAATATATCCAAGAAGGGGGCAATGTAGTGAGCCTGAGCTAACCCTGGAATTGTAAACATCCCATCTATGAATTATAACTGAGGATGTCGTCGGTGCGAGGTCTTTCTAGGAATTTGTGGGTTGATCGTGAGTTTGAGTATAAATAGCACGTGCCAGCAGAAAATTGAGTCATTGTGTTAGAACAGTAAATTGTGAAATATAAATGAGCAGTCCTGAGATCTATATAGACAGTGTTGAAGTGCATTTTCATTACAATAAATTAACTGATCAAAATTTATGCTTGCACCCCAATAATTATTTTTGTTGGCAAGTATCTAACGAAAAACAAATACAGTCCCCTACGACCGTTGAATTATATCTGTTTTATACTTGGCTGAGAATTAGTTTTTCATTTACCAATGGACAAATCATTTACAGGGGGAGAAAAAGATGAGACTGACGACATGACGAAATCGAGTTCGGCAGAGTCGATACACCAATCTACTCCGAACGGTACCGCGAGTTCCACTCCGGTACCGCCGAGGACGGCCTCGATACGACAGAGGCCGACTTCGAACAGGATAACTCATTCTGCTCTGGAGGAGCTCTTCCAGAAGCAGAGGGAGAGCGACGGCGTGTGTCAGGGTTCCCTGATGACCAGTTCGAGGTTCCAGAGCGGCTCGAATACTCCGGGATCACCGAACAAAGGCAGGGTGTACGCCAGCGTGGCCGAGATGAAGAGGAGCAAGACCAAAGTGAGTATCCTTTTATTTATTATTCATAAACACTAATGTTGTACAGTCTGTCCATAAAGTAACTCCACCTTCTGTTAACTTTTGAACGGATCGGAATTTTTTCTTGAAACATTTTTTGGTGGAATCTTAGTTTATAAACTACTTTTCACACCAAAAAAATTACCTGTCTCCATGTCGCCATTTTGAAAGATTTTTTTCAATGGCATGGTGTGTCGAGTTATACCTCATTAAAAACGTCTTACAGTTCTTTATATTGAATGAAGAAAAGGTTTATATTTCGTGCAGAAATTTATTTATAAAATAACAGCAAAGCGCTTTCGACTATGAAGTCATCATCAGTGCATACCTGTGAGTAAGTGACAAGAAATAGAATTCAGGAACCAGACCATAAAAATATTATGTGTCCAGAGGATCATGTAAATTTAAAAAAACAGGACATCATATGAATAACATTTTAGAAAATCCTTATTCCAGGATTAACCTAGATAAAAGTTTCAACAGACAGAGTGACACATGTCTGCTGAAGCTTAGTCTAATGTTTAACTAAATAAATGAAAATTGACATTGTGTCAAAAGCTGACAATGACAATGAAGTATGGCATAGAACAATACCTATATAAATAATGATCTGTGTTTTGAAAATTTATAAATGACAAATTAGTCAAATTTTTTTTTTGGCAATTACGTCTCTTTATTGGGTTATTGAAGATCTCTTCAACCATCTTTATTATACGTTGTTCATTGAAATAATGCGTCTTTCAATATTCCAGAACCCCAAAGTGAGATTTTCCGAGCTGTTTGGTGGGGGAAAAGAACTGAAGAGAAACTTCCACAGCACGCCGGATTTAGTTCAAGAAGTAGCCATGTTTAGTTCGCAGACTTTGCCTAGTAAATTCCACAGGAGTCAGGAAGATATTTCCGCGCTGGTTCTGGGTAGAAGTCTTCCACCTACGCATCCCCCACCACCTATACCGCCACATGTTCAAATGATTAAAGTTGACGTGTCTAGAGAAAAACATTCGGAGTACGATACTTTGAATAGAGAGCTAATAGAAGAAGGTACGACATATTTTTGGAATGATATAAATATTTCGATTGTTATAATTTTTTATTGGTCAATTTTAGCAACAGCATTTTCACCCCACCACTAGAACAATTTAAAAATGGAACTATCTAGAATTATTTCCATAATTGGCAAGAAGTTACGAGAAAAATCGGAAAAAGCCGTAAAAATAGTAAAAAATATCTTATCGTCGAATAAAATAGTTTCGAAAATTTTAATCTATAAGCTAGATAGAGAACGCCTAGGATTTCGGAAAAATTCCAGTGGTTTGTGATATAGATAATAACGAAAAGAAAATGTAAAACAGAGGCTTTTCTTTCCGGCCTTTTCGAAAAAAAAAAAATCGAAAATTTATCAAAAGTTGCCAAACTGTCAAATTGTCAAATAATATAATTTCAAAATTTTTTACACTCCTGTCCCCTCTAGAGAGCTAGAAAGAGAACTTGTAGTAACTCGAAAAATATTCAACTCCTCATCGAAAAAAGTTACGGGAATGGCACAATATAAATCGGAAAAATTCATAAAAATTTTAAAAAATTAGTCAAATGAGTTAGTTTTCAACAATGTTAACCCTCTGCCTACCCTCGAAGGTTATGGAAGGACATGGAAAATTACGACGGAAAAAATATTGCTCGAGAGTCTCGTACCCTCCCTTCTTGATGAAAGTTGTGGAACCTCATTAAATGAAAATCGGAAAAATCTTTTAAAATACTGGAAAATATCCTACTGTCGAATGATTATTAGGTTTAAAAAAGTTGTGGTCCACTGACGCCCCCCGAAGATTAGATAGAGATTGTGTAGAGTGTGTATGTATTCGAAAAAAATTTTAACAGTTTCGCACATGGAAAATTACGACAAAAAAATGTTGGTCGGTTGCCTCGGACCCACCTTCTTTTCAATAATGGAATCGGAAAAATCAAATTCAATTTCAAAAATTTTTGTCCCACTGAAGGTAGGTATACAGTGTGACCCAATTAAAATGGTAGCACCCTTATAAGACTTATATTTTTCAATCGATCGGAATGATCCTTTTTTTTTTAGGTAGACATTCAGGAAGTCCACTAGGACATCAAATTTCATGAATAAATCTCCATTTCCAGGGCAGACTAATCTTATTTTTGAAGGTCAAAAATCTGATTTTGAAATTAAGAGATTTTGAATCAAGTAAATTGTTTGTAATTTTTTTTTTTTACTAAATGAACAACTAGTATGATACTGCTACTCCATCGAAATTAGAAAATTAAACAATATTCCCAATTATATCGACATACAACGTTGTCCTTCCTATTGTTCGAAGTAATATACTCATTCATTTTCCAGGTGTTGTGTCTTCCTTCAAGCCGTCAGCGAGTGCCAAATTGTACGCCTCACCAGAAGACATGAAAACAGTTGGCTATCGGTCAAAAAGTCTACCATCACACTCATCCAGATCTCAAATAAAGAAATCTCAGAGTATGAGAACTAACATAACATTCAAACCAGCAAATACCAACACTTCCTCGAAGATTCAGACTGAGCAACAGAGTAATACATACGCCCAACCTATCCGTGCTTCTAGATCTCATTCCACAGGTAACTATTCTATCTAGTCATATTATTAAAAAATAAAACGTACTCGACGGAAGGGAAGTTCGATTTCATTTGTATGTAGCGCCTTGTCGAAGGGGTAACTTTGGTAATATTCACACTTCACGTTAGATGTCGCCACTATTTTGATAACCAAGAGCTTCTTTTCCTGATCAACGGGATCTATGGTTTTGTACAACATAAAGCGTCAAACAAATCTATCTCTTCTTTTTCCCTAATAATCTGAGGATTGAAGAAAATTGTCCAAATTCAGCAAGAAGCTGATGATAATTGATATTGAACTATTTCCCACGTCTATGAATTATTATATTCATGAAATGATTTATCACTGCATAGGCACCCTAGTCCCTGAGGGAAGCATCCAAAAAATGGAGCATAAAGGATAACATGGGATACAGCAATCAGGGCAAGATGCTCTTGCTTTTCAAAGTAGTGCAGGTTAGGTTAGGTACACATCGGTATAGTGCACTTGAATAAAAGCTTTTTTTAAAAAAAGGTTTTTTATTTTTATTTCTTATTCATTTGCAATAATTTCTTGAATAAATTCATAATAAATGTATTGACTCCTATACATTTGAATAATTACTTTTTTCATTACAGGATCCCGAGAGAGGCGGAAAAAATTCACATCAAGTAAATCAACTCCAAAGCTTTCGCAACCCAATGCACCTCCAATTCCGGAACCTGATTACAGCTGCAGTGATTCTGAAACGGAATGCGAAGAAGACCAGCGCAAAGAAAGCCTAGCCGCTAGAATAAACAGTTTGCAACTGCAAACAACTGAAAATAGCGGTAACAGTAATGCAAGGTAATTTACAAAATATATCTCACCTTCAAGTAAGTACACTCTGTAGAAATGGTGGTATTCAGTTTAACTTGATGTATCATTCACCTGGTGAAGATCAAATTTCTTCAAATAAATTAATGGTAACAAGTATATTAATAAGGGCGATTAACAATCGTGATAATTTAACGCGTGACATTGTTAATATATAATGCAGATATTATCTCTCGAATCAGAATAATGATTATAGTATGTTCATCATACAGCCAAAAACAAAAAGAAATCCTTATTTTTAATAGATTTAAATATAAAGGAATCTGTAATTCGAAACTGTTTACCTTATTTGATTATTGATGTACATTCTAACTTTATACTAGAACTTGTTCTGACTGGAAGTAATTCTTCAATAAATGAATGACAAATATAATAAAAAATTTCAGTGGCAGTAGTTCCGGTAGCAGTTCGGTACCACATAGCTTCAGCGTCGAAGAAATAAAAAAAGGGAGGATGTTATTGAAATCTTCGAAGTCTTATCCAGACGACCTGCTGAAAAAACAAAAAGAATCGGATGTTGTCGAGGACGGCGATAACAGTTCTTCCGGCGTTAGTTCAGATCAAGAAATCACCACATCTACGGGTTTAGACTACAACGAAAGAATAAGTGCTGAGCATAATAGTCTGACGTTGCCTTCTGCGAAAGGTCAGCGTCCGCAAACAGGTGAGTAATCCATGATCGAAATAACGAGAATGATATATTTTGATGTAGTGTGTGTATCTATAAATACTATTTGAAAAATCCAAGAAATTTGATAAACTATTGAGGTTAGGTAAAGGAAACTCCAATACGAAATGAAAAATAATGAAATTTTGTATTCTTGAGATCAAAAATATATAGGGTGTTCCATTTGAAAAAGCAAAGCTAGTTTTGTTCAAAGTCACATTGATTTTTGAACACACTATAATGTTGAGAAACTGGCCGTACTGAGATCAATACCCCAAAATAGCTTTGAGGCATGCTGAAATTTGCGAGGAATAAGTTCCATCGATTTCGCTATAGTCTAGTTTCGAATTGAATCTAGCATTTTAACAAAAAAATTATAAATTCATATTCCAATTCAAGGAGATTTCACCATTTTTGCTGATGACACTACCATACTCTAGCACGAAAAAAACTTCAACAACGTGAGAGATATTATTACTAGAGACTTGAAAATGATTCAACAATGGTGCGATGCAAATTATTCATGCTTCAATCACAAGACAACCAATATAATGGGCTCTAACTTTGATTGCCAAAATCTTAACTTGAACAGACAAACTTTGGAATACAAAGAAACTAATAAATCTCTAGGAATTTCATTGGATGAGAAAATGGTCTATCACTTACTGAATCCAACTTGAGATATGTATAGCCTTCTGGTGTTATTGTAGCCAACAACTTCTCCATTCAGAGTTTGTTCTCCAAAAAAGAGCAGTAAAGTACCTAGGCAAGTAGGTCCACGAGAGTCATGCAAACCACTATTTTTGAGTAAGGAAATTCTTACACTGACCTTCTTGTTCATATTGGAAACGGTATGCTTGATGCACAAAAATATATGACAGAGACTACAACGCAAACTTACCATACAACCTTACAAACAACAGAAAGAAAAAAAGCTCTACCCATTCCAAAGTCCACTCTTACTAAATACTCGTTCTACGAAAGTAAGAAAACATATAATCACATACCCACCGAACTAAGGACAATCCAAGATCATAAAATATTTAGAAAACTTTTGAAAAAGGCTCTCTCAAAAAAAGCATATTACAATATTGAATAATACTTTAATGAAACCCTGATATGACCTTATTATACAAGTCTATTAGTTTTATTATTATACTATGTTATATGCTATGACAATTGTTCACCTCTGTTTTTAAGCTGAACTGTTAAAGATGTACCGTTCTTTTAAGTCCTACCACATTTTTAATAAATTAATTCTGTACCTGTCGTCCTGTCAATTATCTATATGAATATGTTATAAAATTTACTCTGATTTTATACAACATGCTTTGTCAATAAGAAAGTCTGTATTCTTCGACAATAAAGTATATTTCTCTCTCTCATATTATTCCTTTACGACCCCTTTAAAAATATAACTGAATATAGCGTGTTCCATTTAAAATACAAATTTTCACCCACCATGTAGAATGCAAAATGATTTCTTCCAGTAACTCTATGGGAAAAAAATTTATTATTAGAGTATTAGAAAAAAGATTCTTGGGAAAAGTTTGTGCATGTCCGATAACCTAAAAATCGATTTTGACACATGTCACGTGATCGCTGGTATGGCGGCAAATTGAAATATATATATATATACAGGGTGTCCCAGAACAAAGGAGACAAACTCCGAAGGTAGATTCCTCACTTCATTTCAAGGCTGAAAGTTCTAACAAACATATACCCTAAAATGAGTATTAACCGAGTTACAGGGTGTTGAAAGTGACACAAAAAAATATATTTTCCAGAATAACTCCATTACGGCTTAACTTTTCTTAATGAAATTTGGTATGTCACTTTACAGCATTCAGTTTCATATTTCAAGGCAAATCATCTAAACAGGGGCGTACGGTAGGTGGGTACCCCTATTCGCCCCTCCCCAACTTTCACGCCACTGGGTTAATATCGATTTCGTCTTCTTTTTCTTAGTCCCCAATATTTCCTATACAAAAAAGGAATACATTTCGTTTTACAAATATCAACGGTTATCGAGATATTTGAAGTTGAACAAGTGCGTGAGTAGCGAGTAGAACGTCAGAATCCTTTTCATAGATTGTTGTAATATCAGCATCGGAAAACATATCATCACTTCACTTCTTTTAGGTATGCTGAAACGCCACGCAGTCTCCCTAGCTCAGCTGCCGCCCCCAATCGAAAACGACGACGAGAAAGAAGATTTCTGCCTACCTCCGCCTCCCGAATTCGGGGAAAACAACCCCAATTTCAATGAAGTAGTAGTGGCGCCCCCTCCTCAGTTCAGCGATCACCGCCAGGTGACCCGAGTGAGAATAGTAGGCGCAGTGCCCAAAGGAACGGTAGTAAATACACCACCAAAATTGAAGCAAGGTAGACTACATAGTCAGTGATTTAACGGTTAATACGTGTTGTTTTTTACAATACTCGAAAGAACTTTTTTACGATTTAATACTCAATTTTGATATTCGATAACGAACATTATTTAGGTATTGTCGATTTGTCCATACATTGAAGTTCCTCGCATAGCGGGTTGTGATTTTAGAAGGATCAGGATTTGACAGATTGATGTAAGGACTATAGAAATGTTATATTCATGAAAAACATCATTGTAATTCCGGATATCAGATTATTTTAACATTCACGAAGATGTAGTTAAACATGTTTTTGTCACTCGATTGCCAAACTCAAACTCATAAACCTTCGAAATTATTATTCTTCGTGAGTCAGAATCAAAATTTTCGATTACAATTCCCAGGTAGCACGATGAACATGTTGGGACCAATATGGGAGATTTAAAAATTGTCCGAGGGATGTTCCTAGTATTCTAAATGAGTCCCTGTGAGATGAAAATATTACCAAACTCTTTTTCGTTAGGATGTCCTCAGGATGTCCTTAGGATGTCCCATGCAGGTCACGGGTATGACACAGGGCTACTAGTACTAGGTCATAATTAGGATATATTTTAGGATGATTGGGACGTCCCTTGAATATTTATGGGTATTCCAAACTTGTTCCTGGGAAAAGAAAATATTACCAAACCCTGCATCATTATGATGTCCTCAGGGCCTGGGATATCCAGGGACTGATAAATGATATCCACAATTATCGTTATGGTTGAAAATGCCGTTGAGGGATAATTCGGAGATCACATTTTTTTTGATGCATAGAAATGAAAAATTCTTTGCCGTCTCTATTCCTTTATGAAAATACAGCACTTCAGATTCAACAAAATGGTATTCTTCACTTAAACCAATCATCACAATATTCTCTGTCACTTGGTTTCAGCCATTTTGTTTTTCAATAAAAATTCCCTTTTTTTTCGAAAGTTTGACCTTCTGTACTAAACTGAACAAGTAATGACGTAATGAGCTTTTTCATTTTGCATAGTAGAAAGCGCTCTTGTTTTGTTTTTGTTTACATTCTGAAGAATAAAAAAAATATATTTTTTTTTCTTGAAAAAGTGCTGAAATCATGTTGAAGGATTATATGTGTTGTAATATAGTTCAAACAAGAATGAACTTCACATGTTTTTAGTGCCCGAAATGGGTTCCTAAACACAACCATTTTGTGAACTTGAATATGAGCCATATATTCTGAAATAATTGAGATCGCTTCGCCAAATTTTATATTCATTTCCAAGCTTTCACATGAATAAACTACCACATGGCCATATTCACCATAAACTGCATTTTTGCCAGAACCAACAGTGAGAATGAGTAGGGACTAAATGAAAGAAAATATTTATAAAAATATATATATTTCCTCAAATTTTTTGTATGAAGCAAATATAATGAACACAAATTTCTGCCTAAATTCCCGAAAAAAATATTTTGGAATAATCATTTTCTTTCTCAAGAAAGTCATTTAATGACTTTAGTGGATTTTTCGAAGTTTGCCTCAGTTTCATTGTTTACTTGGGCATTTGAATCGATGATTTCTGGAATGAATTTTTTTTCGAATTCCCTTTCACACGTTCATTCATATATGTGGGTGTATGTATTTGTCTATTATTGTCTGCTTAAAAAGTTGAAATTCATACAATTTTTCCAAAGACAAGTCAAACCAATTTATATCCAATGAATGTAATCTGAATAATCATATTTTAATTTCTGAATTTGTATACTTTGAACCCAATTGTAATGATGTTTGGCTATAAGTATACTTCTTTCTTGGTCCATTTCTTACTGCTTTGAATTCACGCTGAAAAGTTCATTAGATTGAAATGAAAATAAAAGAAAAAATGGCCAAGTTGAAGTAGGAATGTATAAAAATTGAAAGAAATGTCCTATTCACAAAATTATACCAATCATCTGTTATCAGGTATTTAGATCTGGTTGAGAGAAGAACAGTTTTTATTACATGAACCTTAAGAGATCAATGACAAAATGAGGTTCATTCTTGAGTAGAAAACTGATTTTTAATATGTGCCGTTTGGTTTTTTCAAACTACCAGGTAGTTTTGTCAATTATTTTCCCAAATAAAGGACTTCTACATAGGGACAGACCCAATATTTATACAGTGACCGCCAAAAAGTATGTACCATATGGGAAAAAAGTTTATTATTAGAGTATAGGAGAAAAGATTCTTGGGAAAGGTTTGTGCATGTCCGATAACCTAAAAATCGATTTTGACACATGTCACGTGATCGCTGGTATGGCGGCAAATTGAAAAAAAAAATAGTATGAATAGGCAAAAAGTCGGGCAAAATGGCAAGATATCGAAAAAAGTTATTTGAAAAAGTTGCTTAGAATTCAATTTTATAGACATATCCGAGGTTTCAGAAAATATTGTGAGAATATTGAAGATGGAATTTTTTTTAAATATTTTCCTAGCTGTACAAAAGTATCAAATTATTTTCTTATGAATAGCATGACCGTACTGAAATATTTGTATTTCGATGATAATAACAAAACTTTCTCATTTTCTCCACACCAGAGAGCATTAAATTGAAAATATTTAATTTTGTCAGAACCCTTGCTGTTACAATGGTTCGTATGTAACAGTTATATCAGAATTCCACTATTATTGCGATGATAGGGAAATCCAAAAATACTGTGTTTTTTCGATTTTAAACAATTTTTGATGATAATCGTGCACGAACGTTTCACTTCGCACATAATCTTAAAAATGTGCGTCAAATTAAAGAGGCTAGAGTTTTCAACATTGCATGCGAAGTGAAACGCTCTGGCACGATTATCATCGAAACTTGATTATAATCTGGAAAACACCATGTTTCTGGAGTGTCATATCATCACAATGGTCGTGGAATTCTGATATAACTTTTAGATACGAACCAATGTAACAGCCAGGGTTTTAACAAAATCCAGTTTTTTTAATTTAGTGCTCACTGGTGTAGAGAAAATGAGAAAGTTTTGTCATTATCATTGAAATACAAATGTTTTGGTATGGTCAAGCTATTCATAGGATAATAATATGATATTTATATACAGCTAGGAAGATATTAAAAAAAAATTGCTATTTTTAATTTTCTCTCATTATCTTTTCAAACTTTGTGTATGTGAATTCTAAGCAACTTTTTCAAATAACTTTTTTTGATATCTTGCCATTTTACCCTACTTTTTGCCTTTTCATAGTAATTTTTTTCAATTTGCCGCCATACCAGCGATCACGTGACATGTGTCAAAATCGATTTTTAGGTTATCGGACATGCACAATCTTTTTCCAAGAATCTTTTTTCTAATACTCTAATAATAAACTTTTTTCCCATATGTCCATACTTTTTGGCGGTCACTATAAGACTCACCAGTAAAGTATTACGTAGAAAGCATTAACTATTATATGCAAATAGATGTAGAACTATGAACAAACTAAACCGATCATTGATAGTGTTTTGATGCCTAACTTACTGTTTTTTTTTATGGCTACACTTTCTTTATAATGAATTTTTGAGTTATGGTCTGTGTCAGTATTTTCGCTCAAATTTGAAGTGTGGGTGTTACAGATGTATTACATACCTGGTATAAAAAAGTTCTATTATTTTGAAGAACCTTCTAGTATGTCAAAAAGTGAACACCTTGTCATATCTCGTCACAAAGCATTAGTTGAAGTTAATATTTTGTCTTAGACTGGAATGGTAAATATAGTTTCAATGAAAGATATGATTATAATTAATGACGATGAAAATGACGACAGAATAGATTGACTAAATGAATAACCGGTTGCTATCAAAAGGTCACAATCTTTCAAAAATTTTCTCACCCATCAAAATTCGCATGGTAAAAACATACGGCGTGATATGGGATGGAAACGACAAAAAAATTTGCTAGACCGTATTTTGTCAGTTACTAATTTTGATTATCTGGTAAATGAGAGTAT
The DNA here is from genome assembly GCA_958298965.1 of Chrysolina haemoptera. Classification (NCBI taxonomy): domain Eukaryota; kingdom Metazoa; phylum Arthropoda; class Insecta; order Coleoptera; family Chrysomelidae; genus Chrysolina; species Chrysolina haemoptera. Next base: position 8,852,097 of record OY282597.1, on the reverse strand, counting down.
GGCCTTATTCGAAATATCAAAATACGAAAAACTCAATCTTAGTTAAATGAAAAATTATGTGTTCCCAATCATGGACACTAACCAATGGATGTGTTGTGTCTTCACCCATCTTCAATTTGTTTTTAAATACAACGGCACTTTTGATTCTTCCGAAAAAGAAAGATCAATAGTTGTTTTGGAAATTGAAACAGTTTGCGATACAGCTGTTTCTCCCTAGGTCATATCTGGACATGAATAGAAACTGAACCTTGTGGTATCTCTTGAAAGTCATATGAAACAAGTTAGGAATTGATCAGAATGCAGGTGATACAGCCAAAAAACTTGAGCTAGAACAATTAGTTATTGTAATTGTACTTTAAGGATATTAGAAAAATTCCGTCACTCACCTTATAACCATCCTGCCAAAAAATATATTATGATAAATTATATTTTTGGAATTATCGGTGTATTCGTATATTGTTGTTGATTCGTGTCTTTTGAGTAACTATGTCATAGTTGTTTTACGTAAAATGTAATCTCCTCAGGGTATTTCGAAGAAAATGTTTTTTAGTGCGTTGCTATTAGAGATGTTTGTTTCTTGTTTCATTTCATTACAGTATTTTTTTTAGTTATGCCTTTTCTGAACTTGAAAATTTTTAAATGCGAATTTTCAGGAAAAAATTGCCCAAAATGCCTCTTTCATCCCTAACAATTCGAAGTGCCTCCTTCATTCCCTAACACCTCTGGTACATCCCAAGAACGTCCTTCATGTGACAGGAGGTCCCTAATGTATTTATCCTTTGTCGGAACAAAGTAAAAAATAGGGTCATCCCAGAGATATACTTTCCACCGAAAAGGAAAAGGAAAAGGAAAAGGATACATAAAGGATGTCCCAGTGTGTCTCAGAGATGTACCAAGTCCCTACAAGGGACATCGAAGGAACATCCTATGGATGTTCCGTAGTTAAATTGATTTAAAAATCACAGATACATCCTTGGGATATAGGAGGTATATCCCCTGAACATTCCGGAATGTGATTTTCTTTCATTCATTGATTTAAAATATTTCATAGAAAATAAAAATTAAATTAAATACAATAATTCTCAACACAAAACGAGTTCTGTACAGAAATTGAAATGTTAAATATGATTAGTCAAAATGCGACAACAAAATATAAATTTTTCAATTTTTATGCAATGATCATTAATAATACCAATAATTGATGATGAATCATTTATTCCAATGCAACACATTTTAAATCTTCATTTTCTTCGACATATCTTTTTTTGTTATCGCCCTGAACTGATAAAACATTACTCTTTATACACATAAATTATTGAAAAATTCTTATTGTTTGAAGGTTTTCTGTTATTCCAAACCCTATAATGATTACTGGGTGTTTTACACTAATTGTTACACATGGAAGCATTCGACATCAGTACTGAAACCAAATTTTTCTAGACATTATTTCCTGTCGATTTGGACTTGCTCGAGTTTGAGTGTTGAATGCTACATATGAAGTTTGATTTTTAACATAATCTTTGAGCCTAGCTGGCTGAAGCAAGGATTATTTTGTTTGTATTGGTTCTGATAAGATTGCCAAATGTATGATCTGATGCATTTGATGTTGATTGTAAAGGATAGTATCAATTTATGCTTACCGGATGTTTAAATTTATATATTTTATTTTATGATTGTGTATTATTGTGTTACTTGATTTGTAAGATATGCTCAAATATTGCCTATTCACAGTTTAATCGTTAGTTCAATGTAAATATAATAACGGGGTATAGTTACTGTATGAATCTCATTGTACAGTAACTGTTTGGTTTCTATTACAACTGCTAACTTTCAGTAGTTTTAATAGAAATATTATTGGAGGTTTCTAATATTTTGTAAATATATTTTCTGTGCCTATTTATTCCACTGTAGCATCAGGATATGCACATCTATTTACTAAATCATAGTGATTGTTGAAATGACAAATACTTTTTTGTCAAGAATCTCAATTTTTTGGATAATTTCATTTTCTCAGTCGAGCACGTCTTTACTGAAACATACTGCCACTGAATTTGAACAGAATTTCAAATTTCGGTTCCAACAAATATTTTTATGTTTCGATTTTGTATTCACAAGTTGGAAAATTTCACTGTTTTTTGTGCCTATCTCGATTATTTTATTCATATTTCAGTATTTATTGATATTCGGGCTTTATTCAGAACAAAACAAAACTAGCTGAATTGGCAGTTAATTTAAAAGTGTTCCAATGTATTTTTTCCACGTTAAAATCTTGTATTGCAATAACTTTTTTGTAAATAAACATAATATTTAATATCGAATAAGAAGTAAGACATGTGTTTTATTGAATTAATCCCTTGCTTTCCTTTATTCCAAGAATGCTTCCATTCAAAGAGGGACTATTTTGTGTGCTATCATTAAATAGGTTATGCACTACATTTTTCAGACTGAAAGATAAACTGACCAGTTCCTAGAAGTGTGCCATTAAGACAGTTTCATTTACGGTATTCACTCTGTCTTCATCTTTCCATTTCAAAAAAATGGTCATACTCCTTCTAGTAAAAGTATTTAGATTTATCACATTTATCAATGTTTCATTTTCCGAAAGAGGATGCATATTTTCACTTTTTCTGAAAATTTCCAAATGTATTCATTTCTCATTTCCGACTTGTAATGAAATTAACAATAGAAATCTCAGATTTTCATGGATTTTAATTATTTTTCGCTTCTGTACCGACTTTTCAAATAAAAAAAAAATTCTACCCAAATATATTTGTTTATTTGTAAACTGTAACCTATTTTAACCAGTCCGATTAGTTATCCACCTATTTTATATTATTTTATATTATTTTATGCTCTTTAGGGATATAAAGTATAATTTAATTCCCCATTTTTTGGTAAAAAGTTGGTACTTTTGAATTCTTAGGGATTTAAAGTGAATTTATTTACAATAAAAGCTAAATTTCTAGATTTGTTCCATCGCGATCAACGTCTTTCAGTCAACGTGACTCATATTTATAGAATGGCTTTTGGTTTTACCTCAAAAGATGTATCTCGTTTATCCACTATTTACGCCATCTTTTGCACTTGTAATGATTAAAAAACAATTTACTGGAAAATCTATTTCGCTTTGCCAAGCTAATCAGGGAGATTGATAAAATTGGAAAGCAGGCTCTTCTCTTTAATACCCAGCGTGGCTTTAGCCGTGAAAGTAGTTGTTTTCTGTTAGATATTACAAATAAATCACATTTTTCCATTTTCATGGAGTACAATAATTTTTTTTCACGGTTTTTGACCATTTGAATAGAATTCGGAACCATGCCGATTAGAGCAAAAATAGGTGCGTCTCAAACCATTCTTGCCACATATTTTACTATTGCATTCTGTTTCGCAGCTACAGCAGATAATTTCCATGAATTTTTCTAGAACTGTTTTTTTTTCTATAAAAATAACCATACCTGTCTGAAAGTGACCTGATAGTTTGAGTTATTTTTTTACCATATCTTCTACACTAAACTATACAATATTAGTACCACAGTTTTCGCGAACAGAAAGCCTTCCATTTTCTATCAAAATCAACATGGATTTTTTGTATTCATTTACTTATCTGGATGGGTTTACTATCTGCCGTTGAAGGTGAAAGACGTTGTATTACATGAAAATTAATATTTTTAACTGAAAGATCGATCATGAAAGAGTTGTTTTTTTTTTTGGTTTTTGCATTTTGAACAATATTTTTCTATATATTTTTCATATAATCCTAAAGTCGAGGTTTCAACGAAGAAAGTGAGCATTAATAAAATTAAAGAATTGAAAATTTTTTAATCAATTTTTTAGATTGAAAATTAGGTTTCTCTTTAAATTTCAGTTTGTATACAATCGTTTTCGCCAAGTTTTTGCGGAAGAAATTTAAAACAAAAAACAGGTTTTTAGCGCCTTTCTCCTTAATTTTGAGGTAATGGTGAAAAACCATTGATACAATTTTTTTTATTTATAAACAACTTCCGATAGTATGCATGTATCAGCCACACATTGTGAAAAACCAATATCTAACCCTCAAACGTATATTTAGCTACTCCTACCCTGCTACCGGAATGTTTGTTGAGTCATCTTGATTTTTTTTTTCATTTACTCTGAATTTTCCAACCATCCCATACAGCTAAGAATTTTTTTGATTTCAAAAATTATTGGCCCTGGTCTAAGACTCCAAAACTATCAACAGTCCTTGATGTGTTATATTTCCCCGAATATTGTGCAGCACCGCTTATAATATTTTAACGCAATTCAACATGAAGAGTTTGTTTGACTTTCTTGAGAACTAAATCCTGATATTTGATCAGTTTATATTATCTTCGTAGAATTAAATGTTAGTCCAACAAATGAATCAACACATTTCAATCTATCTCTTTCCATGTTGTTTTCACGAATTGGTTCTCATATGCTCATACGGTGATAAGAAAATTCAGAAGTCATTTTCATGATGATACTTCTGATAATTTTTTGTGGTTCAATCAGTTTAGTGGGCAGCCAAGTCGATATTCCAGATTTGGGACAAATAATCAATAATATTGCAGACCAGTTGTTGGGTACCGGTAACATCGGTCAACTGGGAAATATTTCTGAACAATTTCCTAATATTAGTGAAGGATGTGCAGAACAGTTGGAGGTTATTTCTCAGAACACGGATATACTGACAAAAAGTAAGTTCTACGACATTTATTATTAGTACAGTAACCACAGACAAATATAAGCCACAAGTGAAGAATGAATCGTAGGACATTGAAACTCGGCACATAACTTTTTGAACATGTATTGTTAGAAAAAATCAGGGGTGTACCCAAAAAAATTTTCATTTAAAAATTTTTTAAATACTTTTGCTGTTGTTACGGAAAGTAGAAGATTTATCTAGAGACAATTTCAACAAAGTGAAAGATAATTCAATTATCCAAAAGAAATATACTCAGTATTTTCTCACAAAATGAGCTCGTTTTCTCAGAAAACCTGATTTAATTCCGATATCAAATTTCAGGCTCGCGTTAACCGCCACTGCCATTTCCGGCAGGGCCTAAAATCAGATTTGTCATAACTTTGCTAAAAATATAGTATAATGAAAAGAAAAAGTGTATATCGTTCCTGAAGACTTCCACTTCTTCATGCAAATATAATATGTGAGTATCTGAGTATCCTTAATGTATTTTATCCCACTTCCCATAACCCTTCTATGATATTTACGGAGGATCCGAAAGTCATGGATATTTTAGTTGATATGAAATAATTATACTGAAGCAGGAATCAGTACCCTCTTTGGACCATATGCAACGATTTTAGACTAGTAAGATACGACTTATACATGCCATACCTGGGTTTTACTCCTGCCTCAGTTTTCAATTCATCCATAACCCCCGTAAATTCTTCAGAATATAATCAATCATACATCCTACATGAAAAATGAAGTATGTGATATCAAGCTTGAGGTTTGCACTTCACAATAGTGTTATTAAACATATTAGACCATCAGATAATGACATATTTTGCTGACTCATTTTCTGGTTTCAGGGATTTTAACCACTGGAAATTATGTCAGTGTTGAGCTCAAAAAATGAAAATTTAGCGATCGGACGTGTGCTAGGCATATGAAAAAAAAATTCCCAAAATTTTCCGGCCGGAAAATTCACTTAAACAGCTGATTGGCTTAGTGAAGCAGGAATCAGTACCCTCTTTGGACCATATACAACGATTTTAGACAAGTGTGACTAGTCTTACTTATACATGCCAAAGAAAAACCTGGGTTTTACTCCTGCCTCAGTTTTCAACTCACCCATAATCCCGGCAATTTCTTCAGTAAATGTTGAAAATAATCGCTCATACACATCCTACATAAAAAATGAAGTATGTGATTTCAAGCTTGAGGTTTGCACTTCCCAATAGTGTTATTAAACATATATGTGGGATATGAATAAAAGATTAATTTCAACTTTTACTGAAGAGAATGCCGGTTTTATGGGTGAGTTGAAAATGAGGCAGGAGTAAAAGAATAGTTATTTATGGTACTAGTGTGTTATGTTGAAAATAAGTCACGCGAGAAAGATTTATACCACGAGGCCGTCAGGCCGAGTGGTATAAATTCTAAAGTGACTTAGGAAACATAACACAGGAGTGGCATACAATGTTTTATCCAACACATGACAGTTATGACTCATAATTAATGTCATTTTAGACAAGTAAACCATCAAATAACACAGTAGTGAGTTATAATCCATAACTCACTAGTGATTATGTTGACAGGAAAATAGGCTGTGTCGTATTCTTTACTGTCTATATTCAGAGAGCTCATAATGATAGGAGGGATTGTCAAGAGATTTTCTCTGTCCCAACCATTTATGGAAAATATCTTTGAATAGATGTAGCTACTTGATGAAGTCCTGGCAGTCGTGGTATTAGACAGAAAAGTATTTGTTTTCTCCTAGATTTTTTACCAAATTATTTCTATTGTATATGAATTTTGCAATGAGCAGTCCTGGCAGAACATCTTGATTCTTTCATTAAGTTTAATTTTGTCATTCACAAATTTTGGTTAACAAAACCGCGACAAATGTTTCGCCATACCATGGCTTCTTCAAGCAGAAGCATATACTTAGAACGACAAAATATACCTAAAATGGCAGAAAAAGGGACGGTAATGTAATTTGCAAAGTGGTGGTATCATCCCTCAGGCGTCCACACCCGTATATCTTGTATAGGAATAGTCAAACTTATATTTAACTTACAGCGATGATACCTTGCTGGAAAAGCCTTTCAATTACTCAAGTTCTTCCTGAACTATTAAAACAATTTATCTAATTTCAGTGTTAGATGCATCAGCCAAATTTCCATATTCAGGAATGCTCTATGCTGGAAGGGTGGAACTCGGAAATTTTGATGAATGTATGTCCATCGAACATTTGTACGAAGGTGGTAGAATCCTAGGAAAATATTGTTTATCGGGATTATTTATGCCGGACTTGGAAAATATTGAAAATGTCAAGGTAAGTAAATGTTGTGAGTATTTTATTACATATTCGAAGCATGTCTTAAACCCTTGAAGAATTATAGGGGAGTTCATCAAAGTGTTACATAATGTACTTTTTTCACAACCTCATAATGATTAAACAACAAAATTTTTCGAAAATATGAATAGGAAATTCATAAAATCTTTTGTGGAATCATCTGCGACTGAAAGACAAACTTTAGTCGCTATTTTCCATCGTTCAAGATAACCTCTTGGGAGGTATTCATGTTGAAAAGAGAAACAAAGAAAACTAGAAAGACTTGAAAAAGTCAGCTATCTGAATGAAAATGCAAATTTTCACTTTCAGATTTTTTCTTTCCTTTTCAGTTAGAGTCTTTTCACAATATCTATCAGATGTAGTTCAATGTCCAGTGTGGCTTGTGACGGGGAAGTAGTTGTTTTCTGTTAGATATTACAAATAAATCACATTTTTCATTTTTCAATTTTCATGGGGAATGTTCCCCTTTTCAAGATCTGGGATTTATTAGTGTAATTCCAATAATGAGGTCATTTTATTTGCCCAATAGAGTTGCAAGAATTCATGTAGTTTTTGCCGATTTATTTGATATGAAAAAAAAATCAAAGAGTACCCATATATGTGGCGTATTCAAAGAATGAATATGCCATAGTAATGTTCAATTAATGTAATGATCATGTAGTGCGGTACATGGTACATATCGGTACGCTAAATGTCTTTTTAGTTGAGTGAGTAGAAAAAATATACTGAAATAAGCTTTTGTTGCAAAATTATTGACATATGATTTTCTATAACGTCATTTATTCCTTTTTATTTACTTGTCATTTGGTTATCGAATAAACAGTTTGTTATATACGATGAACATTTTTACAACCTATGAGGGAACAATGTGAGTAGAAAGTGTATATGCCGATATAACAAGGAAATTTTCATTTCTTGTTTTCAACCTGCCAGTTTTTCTATAATAAAGGAAAAAGTGATTGCGGGACGTCACGTTCATCAAAATTAGACTTGGCAACATTGTATGCACCATAGAAGTTTTGCACTATAGAATCTCAAATTCCACAGACCTCATAAAAGTTCTACCTATATCTACTGGGAGTTGAAAGTAATTTTTGTTTCAGCTAGGCCATCAATTAGCTACTTGTTCGCCTGACGCTTGTTCAGCTGAAGATTTGATAGAGGTTGGAAAAGTTCTTCATCCAAATATTCCTCTACTATTCATAGATAATTTTTGTACAACTGTTGAGACAGGAAATGAGTTTGGTATTGGAGCCATAGTTATGACGTAAGCAATTTATTTGTTAAAACAGCAATATCAATCATTTTATCAATATATATTTTTGATACCTTGTGAATTTGACCCATTTTTCGGAACCATAGTTAACTTTTTTAAAATTCCCGCCAAATTAGAGGTCGTAACGGATTTCTCAGTTGAAACGAACCGCCATCAGTGTTTTTCAGTAGTAACTTCAATTATAGTTTTTTTTCATATGTAGCCAACTTAATGGCGAACACTGTATATTGTTGATATGTTACTGCATTCAAAAGAATATTTTTTGAACTAGGGACATCTCTCTGTTCAGGTTACAATGATCACACTTCATATTTTAATATTCTATAAGTTACTTATTTGAATGGCTACTTCACATTTTCTGTAAATTTCACGAACTTGCATACAGGGTCAGTAAAAAAAGTAACCAACAACCTATATAAAAATATAAAATATTTTGCTGGTATATGGATGTTCAAGATATGCCCGAATCGAATAAGCTACCCACTTTTTCGAAAAGAAAATGCCTAATGGCCAAAATACCAGGGTGTTTCAAATAACATACTGTATAGTATACATAGATTAAGTGATAACATTGTCAGACAAAATCATTGGAAAATTGTAGTTGTTGAACTGTCTCAAGAATTTATGCGAATTTTCGAAAAAAACTTGTCTGGTTCGTCATCAAAAAATAGGTACTCAGACGGAGTATAATGAGGTCGAGGACTAATAACTGAAAATATTCAAAATTATTGAAATTATAGGCAATACAATTATATTTGGTAAAATACCCTTTATAGGGCGCCACAAGATATCAAAAAAAATTTTTTGGTAGTTACTTAGTTTGATCTCCGGAACAAAAAATCTAATTGAAATTATCGGCGGTCTCAAGTAATTTCGGAAATATGGACAATTTTTGGATTTTGACTGGCATTTCCTAGAGACGTTCCTACCGCGAAACAAACACTCAATAAGTCTCATTTTTTTTCACCAGCCCGATATACACATCCTGCTTCCTCCGTCTTTTTTTCATTGGAAACGGTATTGGTGAATACGAATTGTATGTATGGTTGGTAACACTGAAATCACTTAACTAGGAAAGATTGGATCTGTGTGCAGTTACGGGACGTAAAAAAGGGGCGGAGCGAGCCTAACGACGACGAGCACCTATTTCAATTTATGTTTTAGGTTTTACGTTTAAGGTTAGGTATGGGCGAGCAAAGCGAGCCTAACCTAAGCAGAAACGTAAATAAAAGAAGGCGCTCGCTGCGCTCACTGTCGTCAGGCTCGCTTCGCTCGCCCTTATTACGTCTTGACCTAACTGCACGTAGATCCAAACTTTTAAGACAAAATAATGGAAAACAACTTAACCCACCAATATAACCTAATCTACCCTGCTTAACCCAACCTAACCTAAAACCTAAATAAAATTAGCTACTCGCTGCGCTCGCCGTTGATAGACTCGCTTCGCTCGTTCTTATTAGACCGGATTTTCATGCATATGATATCCGACGATCCGATGGTACAAAAATGTTTTTTTTTTTTGGTTACTATGATTATTTTCGTACCAACGGATCGTCGGAAATCGTATGCATGAAAATCCGGCCTTCTGTCCTGACCTAACTTCACATTTTTTTTTGGTTAATGTGATTGGATCTAGAGCTGTCACATGTAGTTCTGTTACTATATCGTAGGAGACCAAAAAACCGCAGCTATTATTCTCTCACATTTAAATAAAAAAAGTTAGCAATAATTGATTTCAGTGCTACCAACCATACATACAATATACAATTCACTAATAATTATCCGTCATATTCGCTAGTTTATTGTCTCTGACATTATTAAAAAAAAACACGATTTCTTTTAAAGGTGCCGTTTCCAATGAAAAAAAAAGCGTGAGACGGAGGAAGCAGGATGTGTATATCGGGCTGGTGAAAAGAACGTCTCTAGAAAATGCCAGTCAAAATCCAAAAATAGGTGGTATCTCCGAAATTACTTGAGCCCGCCGAAAATTTCATTTGGATTTTTTTGATAGCTTGTGGCACCCGATAAATTTACAATATACTATTGTTGAAACAGTATTTTTTGCAAGCTTTTCTTGTTTTAGAACAGTCCTTCTTCTAGTGCTGCTGCTTATGATACTGAGCACCACATACGATGTCTACTTGTATAAAACTAAAAGAGGTGAGTTATTTTCATACAGTTGTCACATTAGTGTTACCTACCGAGATACCATAAGGGTATGTCCACATTGGCGCGCCGCACATCGCATCGCACCTAGCAGGGTATACAGGGTGTTCCTTAAAGACATGCTAATATTTGAGGGGGTGATTCTTTGACTTATTTTAAGGAAAAAACTTTCTATAAAGGTATGTCCTAAAAGTCCTAACTTTTGAGATACAGGGTGATAAAGTTTTGAAAAAAAATCAGTTTTTTAATAATAACTGAGATAATATTGTAGACGATTTTATAAAATTTGGTACATGTCTTCTATGCATCAAGGTGCATTTTTTAATGCACAAACATTTTCATTTTCTCAACCAGTGGCGTCCGTACGGGTTTTGCATTGAATATTTTTGGAGAAAAAAATACTACGCCGCTGCTTTCTCCAAAAAAAAAAAATACTTTTGAGATCCTCATTTATTTTTGAGAAAATTTAATCTTTTGAGTTTTCTTTGTCCGCCGCATGGTTTTCGCTTAAAAAAATAAAAATCGTTTTACTTCAGGATCAATTCCTCAAAAATCTGATGTGGTGTGGAAATAATTGTGCATCGACTTAAAGCAAATAAAGGGATCAGATTTGTTCTAAAATGAATGAGAATCAAAAAAATATGGATTTCAGCTTGTACAAAAACGAATTTTATTTTATTTTATAAAAGTAAGTTTAAATGAACGGATCAAATTCATTAATTATTGACATTACTAACACTGATTATAAAAATTGTTGGAAATGGCCACCTTCACTTAATAGGCATGCTTCCGCCCGTCTACGCATGGAATTACGCACACGTTAAAATATTCCCGGCGTATTTCGAATAGTTTCACACAAGGCAACTATTCGCTCTCTTAAATCTTCTAAAGTATTAACGGGAGTTTTATACACTAGAGTTTTAAGGTGCCCCCATAAAATCTAAACTGTTGAGATCAGGAGATCTTGCTGGCCATTACTGAGGTCCTCCGCTTTCAGTCGATGCACAAACATTTCCACACCGCATCAGATTTTTGAAGAATTGATCCTGAAATGAAACGATTTTTATTTTTTTAAGCGAAAACCATGCGGCGGACAAAGAAAACTCAAGAGATCAAATTTGCTCAAAAATAAATGAGGATCTCAAAAATATTTTTTTTTCAGGAGAAAGCAGTGGCGTAGTATTTTTTTCTCCAAAAATATTCAATGCAAAACCCGTACGGACGCCACTGGTTGAGAAAATGAAAATGTTTGTGCAGTTATTATTAAAAAACTGATTTTTTTTCAAAACTTTATCACCCTGTATCTCAAAAGTTAGGACTTTTAGGACATACGTTTATAGAAAGTTAGCATGTCTTTAAGGAACACCCTATATAACTTCGCTTTTAATTCGCCCTTAGCATGGCCCATAGTACGGTAAAAAGCGTCTACAGTAGCGCCTCCTACATAGCATCGCCGCTCAGTCATCTCATTCAACCAACCTGAGCGTGAAAAAGTCACTAGAATTTATCGACCAGATTAGGAATGTGAAACTGGTAGAAGGAGAAATCTTGATGTGAGTTTTTTGTTTTCAAGTTTTCCACTACCCAAAACCTTGGAATTCTGTGAGTTACTGCTGACCAACGGTTTCAGTTAAGAAATGGTAAGGGAGTATTCAAGCCTCGCCAGACTTTGCATGAGGCAGATTTACTTTCAGTTCAATAACAGCTATGGGCAATCCTTTGTCTCCCTTCCTGGCTAATTTGTTTATGAGTAATTTTGAGATGAAAACAAGAATGATCTCCAGCTTTTTTCCTAGGGTTTAAGTTAGATATGTGGAAGACGTGTTCGCTATTTTTGATACAAAACGACCAAAATCAGCTTGAAGTCGATATCTACAGGAAGGGCATGAACACACTCAGATACATCCCTGAGAGTTCTCATTATTGCATACAGCACAAAATGGCGGGATTGAATTTCTTGGTGAATTTTCACCAACAAAGAGAGATTCAAAACTGAGAAAATGATCATCGGGGAGGTGGCTGAGTTGAACGGTTATTCTGTGGACTTGTTAGACAAACTGATTAGGAAACATAAATTTAAGAGATCCCTTTGTAACTCTACGACTTTTCAAACAAAGGAAACCCCTTCTAAATATATCGTTATTCCATACGAACCTCGAGTTACTCGAGGTTTCCACAGCATTTTCAGAACCCTCAATATGAAGGTGGTATACAAGACTACATATAAACTGCTACACATTTTGGCTACTCCCAACGATAAGACGAAAGAAAAAGAAAAGTATATGGGCCAGACCCGTAGGGCCATGAAAGTACGGTTCCGAGAGCATATTGCTCATATCCGTTTTTCGCTAGGCGTGGAGGGGCGGTGAGTCGTTGCGGGTCTAATCATTTCCGTGAACATATTTGCTTCGCTCAGAAAATGTTCTAAAATTTGATTTCAGAATTGACAAATAAATAATGACAGATAGTACTAACCAGTATAAAATGTATTAGAGCAATGTATGTTGGATTGCATATAATAAAATCGTTGATTAATAGAAAATCATTCATTAACAGGGGTCATTAATCAACGATTTTGAGTGCGTTAAAATACATATAAATGAACGGTCGACGGAAAATATAGTGATAACATCACTGAACTTGTTCATTGAATCTTGACTGACTTAGCTTTACAAGTCATAATTTCGATTTTTGTTTTAGAAAATTGGAATGTGAAATTGATCTAACCCAACCTGAGTTAGGTTATGTAAGAACCCAATTATGTTAGGTTGGGTTAGATAGTCAGGTGAGGTAAGATGGTCAGGTTAGGTTAGATAGTCAAGTTGGGTTACATGGTCATTATTTCGGTTTTTTTCCAAGTCCAATATGTGACTTCTTCTCCCAGAAAATAGCACTTGCGAGGCGATTTAAAAACTTGAATTTGAAAGTGATCTAACCCAACCTGAGTTAGGTTAGGTTCGATAGTCAGGTTGGGTTAGATAGTCAGGTTAGGTTAGATAGTCAAGTTGGGTTACAAGTCATGATTTCGATTTTTTTTTCGAAAATTCGAATTTGAAATTGATCTAACTCAACCTGAGTTAGGTTAGCTTAGATAGTCAGGTTGGGTTAGATAGTCAGGTTAGGTTAGACAGTCAAGTTGGGTTACAGGTCATAATTTCGATTTTTTTTCTTCAAAAATTCGAATTTGAAATTGATCTAACCCAACCTGAGTTAGGTTAGCCTAGATAGTCAGGTTGGGTTAGATAGTCAAGTTGGGTTACAAATTCAAATTTGAAAGTGATCTAACCCAACCTGAGTTAGGTTAGCTTCCACGTTTGTTAAGGACAAATTATCGTTATATTAATGTTATCCTTATTTTTCAGATTGCCATAACAAATTATTACTAGCTTTTTCCGTGTTCACCAATGGAAGGAAACTTTTATCGACAAGCGAGCACTCAAAAGATCATATACAAATATTCGATGGAATAAAAGTAATAAGCATGATGTGGATCATTGCAGGACATGCATCCGGGACGTTCTTGGGTGGTCTAATGACACCATTGAATAAGGAAACAGTGGATACTGTAAGTTTATCATGTCAAAGTATAGATAGAATGACTATTCCCTAAATTCAGTTATTATTTATTCATTCTTGACTCTGTCAAGATCTTTCGATATACATTTACTCCGACATTTACGCTGCACCGTATGTGGAAAACATGCAAATCGTATTTTGTTATATTTTTTTCCTACGAGCGTGCGGAAAAGTTACTTTTCCGCACGATGTTTCGTTTTGAAAGTTGTACTTTTCCGCACGATTTTTGTATTTTTTAAAATGATGATATTTAGTACTAACTAAATGATCTATGTAACTATTCTGTCTTATTAGTCATTTTGTAGCATTATTATAAAAACTTGTTTATTAAAAACCTTGTTTTTTCATAAGATGGACAAAAACACTCGTAGGAAAAATATTGTACCTAACTCTTACGGAAAATGTCTTTTCCGCCCTTAACGGCTTGTGTGAACTCCGCTCCGCGTCGTTCGTGCAATTGCCGTCGCGTGCGGAAAAGTACTACTTTCCGCACTTGTTAGGTAAATAACTATTAATTGATCTCTACTAGTGAAAAGTGAGTTGAATAATGTGGTTCATGCACGGCGAGATACCTGAGCATTCGTACAGATCGTGAATATTTTAAGGTACCTAGTACTTCCCTCAGACGGTTTTCTTGAAAAAATGCCGAAATCGATGTATGAAGAGGATGAAATATTGTTTCTCAGTCCTCCGAAGTTTCAAACCCGTCTTGTGTTCCGTTTTTGAGACAAACGAAAAGAAATTCGTCCACTTTTACATGTACGGTATAGGAGAGCAGTACAGAAATGTGCCTAAAACATAAGTATTTTATAAACCGCTCTTACGACCGATTCGAAAAACGGAACAGTAATTTTCTATTCAAAAACGAAACTACTATCAAAATTTTGACCAGTTCTTGTGTTTTGTGATCGAGTTATTCAGTGAGAAAAGTACATAAAGTTTTCACGTATGAGCCGTACACTTGAAATGTTTGGCAACGCTGCGCCTCCAGGAAAAGAGCAAGTACGATGTAAAACGGAGAGGGAAAGAATTTCTCCACATGATGTTTCAAAATAATAAACAAAAGGTAAAAATTCAAGATGGCGGAATAGTTTCTTTTACTATGATCCGATTTGTATGAAATGGCAGACGAGTCTTGTGATTATTGTTGTTGAAAGGGGTTTTTGGAGTCAGGTAATCACGTTTCTCATCAAAAAATCCACTCTGGAAATATAATTGAAAGGGTTTTCGTTGAAAAAATAAAACTTTGATAAGTCACTCATTTACGAGACACCTTGTATGGTGACAAGTATTTTGAGATCATAGATATCAGTGCTTTATACAACATTTAGTTGCAGCATTTTTTTCTATCCCAAATAGATAAGCAGCTATCGTCTACCCACTCGTTGCTGATAAACCCCGTGAATACATTGTGGCTGACTGTCCAGCTCTGATCTAAATTCTGCTGATTTACTAACATAACTTTCATTTATATGCAATAAAAAAAATTATTTGCCTCTGGCTCTCGAACTGATTCGTCAGACTTGTCTCTCAGAATGTAACAATTGCTAAGTTGCCAGCTTTTTTTGGAAGTCTGATTCTCTCTGGATACAGGTTAGTATACCATGTGTAGAAACGACTGACTCTACAGATACAGCCATTACTGTGGAAATCTGCGCGGACAATTGAAAAGTTATGACTCCAAAGGTTAGGGAAGACTACCTAAACGATATATTTGCCCACCAGTGGATAGGTCTTGGGGACCTGAACTGTGTCCACCAAGATCTCCAGACTTGAACCCCTGTGGATTATACCCCTCGGGAATATTTCAAAACGCTTTTTTATGCGAAACCAATCGTCAATGAAAACGACTTGTGGAAAAATAATTATAAATCATTCGAATGCCATGCGTAACGCCCAAGGCAGTATTGAATGTATGCTGCAGACGATCAGGAGAAGACTTGATACTTGTACTGCGAGTCGAGGTTCTCACTTCGAGCATCTGAGTCAATTATACTTCATTAGTACCTATGCTAAGTTCTCCGAAAACAAAAAAAAAATAACTTTTATTATACGTAATTCCTGTTTTTACCCAACTGACTTTAATTCGACAAAGTCAGCTACTTATGTTAGTGGACCAGGCAGCAGTCATATACAGAAATTGTCATCTGTTTTATGAATTTTTGTTATGTCGTAGATTTGGATCAAACAAAAGTGTCCATGAGCACAATTCACTCCTAAGACTATTTTATCAGATACAGGGTGTTGAATTTGGAAGTAACCATTGTTTATAACATCGCAGGTAGAAAAAAATTCTTGATGTAAATGTGTTATTGCCTACCCATAAGGCATTCATTTCCGACTGAAAATTGTGAGACAGGATGAGTCTAGCATCATTTCTCAATTGACTCTATAAAATAAAGATTTGGCCAAACCAAGTTTCACACAAAAAATGTTATGGTCTGAATGAGTCAAACTTTGCACTTTCAAATGTTGTACTGAGTATGTCAAAAAGTTTGAGCTATATGGATACTTTTCTACAAACAATTCGAAATACTTTTTTGTCCGACACTGATGCATAGTTTGGAAAAATCGCTAGAAACGCTAGAAATTTACGAGTCTTTTTCTAATTCACGTACAAAGTGTGTTTTTTTTTAATTCACGTATATTTGAAAATTTTGTCGGTTGAGTTGAGTACGCTATTATAATGTTAAACACTTATGACTCTGATTACTCATATTGCAGATTTCAATTTTCTGGATTGTTTTTATGAACACGACGTTTCATCACGTATGTGTTGGTTTTCTGACTACAGAGTAATGAGAGGAACTTTATATGCTTAGAAATTAGGAATATTTGGGAAATATTAAATGATGACAGGTCGATTCTGGAAGAATATAAACGACACGGGCCCCTACCCATTACCATGCTTAAGTATGGCCAATTAAGGAAACAGGTAGTCCTGTTAATTACCTCAAGGCATATAACATCTCATCACTATGACGATCAGTATACATACACTTGATAAGAAAAAAATTGTTAAAATTGTTTTTTCTGTTAACCAGCTGTCGTCCACTTTCGAACGGCATCCCTCAAAAGTCAAAACTTGTGCGAGCCAAGGATTAACGAGGTTTTTGTTTTTAACGTGCGATTCCTAGCACTTTCTCGGGCCATCAGATAAAAATCTGTAGTCGCTAGGATTCGAACCCAGCCAACCAGCAGTCAATGGTTTTGAACGCGACAGTCTCAACCACTGAGCTACTTGGCCCTTAACGATCGGAGATATTGAAACGTCTTGCTCATTATCTTGAACTTTCAAACAAACATATGGCTATGATCACTTTTTGAGATTATATATAATTATGTAGTGTGTCTTTCCTATGAGAATATTCTTGAAATAAAGTATGTATTTACATCTCGAACATCGGTGATTTGAAAACTATAATATTCCTTTGTACGAGTATTTTTTTTTTAATTTCGTTTCACATTTTTTTTTCATTTCTAGATGCATGAAAAGAGATATTCGGGGTACATCGATGCTGCTCATGTATGTGTGGACACCTTTATCTTTGCGAGTGGATTTTTGGTGGCATATATGTATCTGAAAGGGAAACCCCGTTCTTTTCACACTCAACTAAAGTCCGTTCCAAATTTTTACTTGCATCGTTACTTGAGGTTAGTTGAAAAGTTGTGTTATAATTTCAAATTGCAATCATCTTTGTAATATAAAATTGGCATTTGAAGCTCAGGCTCCTCAGACTGGGAACGGCGTCGGCATAGTGATCAAAGATTCACTAATTGACTTGATTTTCTAACTACTTTACTTAACTTGACTTGAAATCAAGACAAGCTCAAGTCAAGTATTTATTTTTGAAATTCAAGTCGAGTCAAGTGGTTACACAACAAGGACACGTAAATCAAGCTATACCTACTTGATTTTTCTTGAAGAACTAGTACCTTTTTTGTATTTATCTGATTAACTGCCGAATCGCAATAACAATAAAAAAATATGGATGCAAAATAAAAAAAACTGAAATTAGTAAAATACAGTACAATAATATTCCTTCACGTTATAATATCCCAATTTCAAATGGCAAAGTAAGTTTTTATTTTTGAAATGCCCTGTACGAAAATGAATCCTATAGATTTTTGTAGATATTCAAAATTAAAAAAACAGCAACAAATAAAAAATCATTGAAGAAAATAAGACGTGGAATTTTTTTTGATTCACCGTGTAGATTATTTAATTGTATCATAAACTACTACATACTTATAGCTAAAATTTTATTATTGTTTGACCTTCTGAAGCCATATTGGCACAGGATTAGGTGTTCTGGATCTACCAAATTTTATTCGTAGACTTCAGTGTGTTGAGATTGCAAATATCGCCTTAGTGAAGATGTTCCGCAGTTTTTTATTTTCAAAACCACCGTACATGGGGTATATTTGCCGACCCTGCGCTTTCTACTTCTGTTTCGACACATCAAATTCTGATACTTTTCCACCTATGATATTTTCATCTACGATATATTCTGAGCCGTTTCTTTGAAAAGGTTGAGTTTTGAAGTCAAGTCAATTATTTGAGAAAAATTCAAGCTACTAGGCTTGATGAATCCCTGATAGTGATAGGGGAAAGAATTAAAAGAACTTGTTTCATAAAATAATTGTTATTTGCAATTTACAATATAATTTGTGATGCCCACACGTGCATGAGAATTCATTTACTGACTATTTTATTTTCATCATAATATATTCGACTACTTAACTTCTGATGAATAATAAGGTTAGGTATAGTCGAACATACATGCTAAGAATCCTAGCCCTGCAAAAAATCTCGGAATTGAAAACAGTCTATTACCAAAAATGTCTTTTTTTCCATTGTGGCACTTGAACTCTGATCAACTGGATCCTCCAGGTAAAGGAATTCTTATTTTTCCCGAACCAAAGTCTGATAAGTTCAGGGATAGCTTGATAGCGGTAATTTTTCGAGTTCAGAACATTCTGAGATTTTTGGCATGTATTGCAAAAAAACTTGTATTTTTGTTTGCACCATCTAATTTATTTCGTTTGTAACCTAATCATAATAAGTTGTTTTAAAGTTTTGAATATTCCATATTTTCAAATGCAAGCCAAATTAGTTCCAATAATCTTATTGACATGTACTACATCCTCCCGCCAAATGACGATCGTGGTAACTGCCACTATTTCTCAACCATTTTTATTCTTATTGAAAGTTGATTTTTTTGACAGCTACCTTATTTTCCAGTATTCATATAGATGGTATAATCGATTAGATAATTACAAAACAACATGCAAAAGACATATTGAAGTTCTTCATATAAACTTCACAATGTTTCAGGATTTCTCCAGCAGTTCTTATGCTATATCTGTCGGTTTTGTTCGTCTTGCCAAAAATTGGAACAGGACCATATTGGCATCCAACTATTGAACAGGAATTGAGACCATGTAAAGAATATTGGTGGTCATATATTTTATACATACAAAATTACGTGAACTGGGACAACTTGGTGAGTAAAAACTTTCGATGTCATACACATTTTGAATTGTGTATACAGATGAGTGAGGGAAGAAATCTAAAATCAGTCAACAAGAGGTATTTTTGAAAGGGTGGTATGCAACACTCTACCAAAATTACCCAATTTTATTGTACAAAAACATACTTTTGTTTTGCCCTACCAGAACGCTTATTGCCATAATCCTCTACAATAGGAATTATTGGGTCGAAAATCCATCAGAAAACAACTTCTTTCCTGGCTAGTACCACGACGAACGTTGAATAACATCTAAAGAATTTCCGTGCAGAGTTCCTACAAGAATGTCTCCGCAATTGTTAGTTGCATGGAAATGTTCATTGAGACATTTGGACCACCTAGATCGATTTCTGGGTTCTTGCCCTCATCAGTATAGGGTAAATCGCTGCAGACAATAACTAATGCCTGCAACAAATTCTTCAACAAACTATCCATGTCAAGGCAGAAGGTGAGACACCGCCCGCAGCCTAGCGTTCACTAAACCACTGGCGCCATCTTAAATCCAGCCCCTCAATCAAAGCAATACCCAAAACTTGCGTGATTAATTTAACCACCAATACAAATGAGGTTAAGGGGCTGGAGTTCAGATGGCGCCTGTGGTTTAGTGAACGCTAGGCTGCGGGCGGTGTCTCAGCTTCTGCCTTGACAGGGTCAAGTAGCTCAGTGGTTGAGACTGAAGAGTTCAAAACCATTGACTGCTGGTCGGCTAGGTTCGAATCCTCAGCGAATTCAGATTTTTATCTGATGGCCCGAGAAAGTGCTAGGAATCGCACGTTAAAAGGTAAGACCTCGTTAATCCTTGGCTCGCACAAGTTTCAACTTTTGAGGGCTGCCGTTCGTAAGGGGACGACAGCTGGTTAACGGAAAAAACAATTTCAACAAAACAACAATAACATGGATAGTTTGTTGAACCATTTGTTGCAGACATCAGTTATTGTCTGGAGAGACCTACCCTATACTGATGAGGGCAAGAACCCAGAAATCGATCTAAAGGTGGTCCAAATGTTTCAATGAATATTTCCATGCTACTAGCAATTGCGGAAACATCATTGTATGAACTCTGCAGGGAAATTCATTGGAGGAAAGTAGTTGTTTTCTGATGGGTTTTCGACCCAATCATTCCTATTGTAAAGGATTATGGCAATAAACGTCGTCCTGGTAGGACAGGACATCTTGTTTCTCTCTTGACAAGCTTATTGTAAACAATGCAGATTTCTCCATATTTTTGTTTTCCAAAAGTACCTACTAAATGCGACAACCAAATATTCACATCATGCTATAGTCTCTTATATTATTTGTTCGTAAAAATAACTCCTGTTGGCTAAATATACTGAATGTTCACCAAATTTTAATTGTCGAAAATGCTCGCAATTGACACACAAGCCTACCTGAGCAAGCTAACCTGGGCTGTGAGTTGAAAATGCGGAAATTCTAGGTGAACATTTCGTAAAATCGATAGACATATCTTCATTTGGGTTCCATTAAGATTGAGATGTTTCGATGTTGGGGGTTGGCCCCAACGTGCTACCTCATACACAACGTAGGTACGTCTCTGAGAGCTGGTTGGCTCAAATACACAGTCCTGTATACTTCCCATTGACCATTACGACTCTATCTTCTATCTACAGGAGCAGATCCATGATAAGAGCAATGGGACAACCCCCCCCCCCCCTTCCCTTTAGAGCAAATATGACATGTCTTCCTCTTAGAGGTCCAATGTCATCACCTCTTAGACGTTCTGGATCCGCCCATGACCTTGTTCAAACACTCCTCTTCGGTTCAGATGTATAGGAAAGCATGTTTGCCACAAGGTTCCACCATAGTGGGGAGTACTAAAATTCCTATCAACTACACGGCCAGAAATATATCTTTTGGATATCATAGTCCTTTTTGAAACTTACTTTTATTGACAAAAATAGGTCTGAATAGCAAAAGAGCCAACGGGAACTTATTTCTAAGATATAAGAAGAATCTTTTCTTGCACTTCATTTCAGTGAAAATGCGATATTGTCTTCTGGAAAAGTCAGCGGTTCACTTATGAATCCATTGGAATAAGAGTGGCCAGAACTTTGGAATTGTATTTGCAATATTACTTTTATAATTACTCAGAAATGAAGCGAAGAAAATAACCTTTTTGTAATGAATGCCACCTTAACTCATGTTTGAATAATTCAAGGGCGTTTTTCGAATGTTTCAGTGCTTAGTGCCACACTGGTACTTATCTGCTGACATGCAAATGTACGTTCTGTCACCACTGATTTTAATTCCGACTTCTTTGATGTTGAGAAAAAAGAGAGGATTCTCACATTGCATGACGTTAATGTTACTATTGAATATACTAGTCGTCCTCATGCCAATCACACAATGGATAGTATTTCCAGAATTTGAAAAGTGAGTATAGAAAAAAATCAAATTGCTATCAATTTCCAATATTACCAGACGTGAACGGGGTTTTAAAGTATTTCAGACACTGGATCGTGATATAAATGAGCCGCTGTTGAAAAAAGTCAGATTCAAATTCGAATTACTTTTTGAATTACGTCTAATTATCTTTCACTAAGAATCTCCCTCTATGCAAATTGCTTATAATGGCACAAATTACTTTTTACTCGTTTTAAGTGTGATGGCAACCCATTTGAGATTTATGGACTATTTTATTGGTATGATGATGGGAATTTACATGAGAAAGAAGAAGGATGCACCTTTTTTGTGCATGGTTAAGAGGAAACATCATTCTGTAAGTATTCATATATCACTTGTTGGCTGCAGCAAATACATTTTCTCCACAACCATAGGTGAAATGCCAATTTCAATAACTTTCTTAGAGTTTGAAAATAACAGTATGTTGACTTTGTGAAACAGCAATTTCTGTATCTAGTGCATGAAATGCAACTTATGTGGTCGAGAACTGATTTTTATTAACGAGAAGTATTTCGCGCAGGAGATGCAAACAATTTTTTTTTAAAAAGTAAAAAAATATTGTTCTAAAATATGTAGGTAATATCTTAGGCTCTCTTGTACACTTATTTTGGTATTTTTGAACTAGTATGTTTTGTTGAAGTCAAAAAAAGACCTACTTTATCATAATAAATTTGTTTCAGAAAGTGAATCTGATAATCTGGGTGCTAATTTTGATTGAAATGTCACTTGTTCTGTTCTTTTATCAAGATGCTGAAGTGAATCAAGGTCAAATAGAAAGAGCTCTCTATTTTGGTTTATCTAGACCAGGGTGGTGCATTGGACTCTGTTGGATGATCTATTCGTGTTACCATGGATATGGGGGTGAGTTAGCAAATTACTTTGGATTTTTATTCTAATTTGTCGCTCATATTTTCCAAATATTCAAATGAAAAAACGTGATTTCTACAATTCAAGGACTACTTGTCCATGTTTTGTTGAAAACAAAATTCTTCGAGAGACTTGTGCGAACTAGGGAAGACGTAGCCCTAACCTTTGCATGGGACCGGTAACCTACCGCATCTACCTACATCTCTTCGTAGATTTTTAAAGAAAATAGGTTTCAGATGGAGAAGGACTGAAAATGATAGAAGAATTTTATTAGAGGAAATGGACATTAGAACATTGAGGATCAAGTATTCAAAAAAAATCAGTTATTTTCGTAGCCAACAGCGATTAATTGTGTTTCTTGATGAAACGTGTACCTCCGTAGTGGACATATATCTTCCAAGAACTGGACGGATGAATCAACCAAAGGGTTATTTAAAAATATTTCGAAGGGACCAAGACTCATTATTGTCCATGCAGGAGGTGACATGGGCTTTATACCTAATTGTCTGCTTATATTTAAATCAGGCACAAAATCAGGGGATTATCATTCAGAAATGAATTCTGATACTTATGGTAAATGGTTACAACAGAAGTTAATCCCAAATTCACCTGTGAATTCGATAGTCGTGAAAGATAATGCTCCATACCATAATATTCAAATTAATCCAGCCCCCAACACAAATTCTAGAAAGGCTGACATGGTGAAGTGACTGCAAGAAAAAAACATTATGTTCACCCCTAACATGCTCAAACCCGAATTATACGAGTTGATCAAGGCAAATAAAAAGCATCATATTAGTTACAAATTTGATGAGATTTTGCTTGAACATGGACATAACGTTTTGCGACTTCCACCCTACCATCCGGATTTGAATCCCATTGAATTCATTTGGGCTACTGTCAAAAACAACGTATCCCAAAAGAATGTAACATTGAAGTAGGAAGAATCACTTCTGAGGAATGGCAAAAGCGTTGCCGACATGTAGTAGATATAGAGCGGACATATTGGGAAAATAAAACATTCACAGAATTTCAAATAGAGGTGAATCCAGTTATTATAAATTTAAATGACGATAGCAACACAAGCAGCAGTGAAGAAGAAAATGTGTATTCAGATAGTGACTGATAAAAGTTCATTTTTTGACAAGTGTATCATTATATAACATTTTAATGAACCGTACTCCTAATGATACTAAATAAAATATGACAAGAAATTACAAATAAGTCATGTTCAATTCGCTACCCTAATTAAAACTAATTATAGGTACGACACTGGCCGGCAAAGGGCTTATCGTAATCCAATATAGTCCAAATCGGTCTTATCGTGCGGGTTAGCGCTGCTGAAAATTATTATCATCAACACATCTGCTTATCGCATGTGAAAATCGTATATGTTTGTCTCATGTATGATTGGGATTTTATTTGAACATGTATGATCCAACACAAAGGAATGAGGGGAAACTAAATAAATTGTCGGTAACTAAGTCTCACACCCGCACCGATTTTGACTATAGTAACTTAGTGGGTACAGTCTATACCTGTGCGATCCCTCGCCATCACGTTTGGCGCTTACAGTACATACCCTCGCAATAATCAATGGAACACAGGTAACAAATACGGAGTCATTAAGACCAACACTAGGAGGGAACAAGCAGTTTAAGTAGAGCCGTGAAGATGACAGCACTGACGCCAGTGACTGCTGTCGAAGGCGTTTGCTTGCATATAACAACTCAAGGTTGTATAACTTTGAACATATTCCTTTCTTGAGTTAGTATGAATATATAAAAAAAAATACAAAATGAATTTACGTGACTCCAGATTTTTCTTAGAAATAATGGTACATAAACGCCCCATGAAAAATTCGCGAAAATCTCATCTCAGGAATGCCACTCAATATTATTCATACTACGCTTAGAACACCATTGAATCGAGGTGAAGAAGATTTTCTAAGCTAGTGAACATCGTAGTAAACAATAACGTCAACGTTATTTGAAATGAATTGAGCAAATAAAATACTACATGGCATTTCATAATTGCACACATGATTGACAATATGGTTTCCGGCATCAGAGATCATCAGGTGACCCGCTTGCTTATATCTCACATATTTGGCAACAATCTATAGAAAAATATGGTGAAACTCTGGCCGTTGCACTGGATATCTCCAAGGCATTTGATCGCAGTTGACACTAAGGACTCATAGCCAAACTTCCATCTTATATCTGGCCTTCCCAGTTGTGTTCCTTTTAGCTTTCTCTCAGACCGATCTCTCCACGTGGTGGTGTAAACAGCTTTGCAGATTATGGTACCCTTTATACCACTTTTTCTTCTGAAGCTCCGACAAGATACAGTGAATGCAGAAATAAACGTGGAAGAATCGTGAATGAAATAAATACGGACTTAGCCAAAATTCTAGAATGGACATCCAACAATTTGGTGTAATTCAATGCGAATGAAACCCAAGCATATAATTTCTCTAGAAAGACCGATCTCACAGTAGCCAGTGTCACTATGTCAGGAGTATCTTTACCAATGAAATCTTCCATTTTAATGCTCGGTATTACCATTAGCAGTACTCTCTCATGGGAGAACCATCTGAGGTCCATTGCCAAGAGTGCCTCTCAAAAACTTGATTTTGTGTTTCGCACCAAGAAGCATTTCACTTCTCGTCAACTGATTATGATTTATAAGGCACAGATTCCAACTGTTTTGGAATACTGTTCCCATATATGGAGTGCAGCACCTAAACAAACATTGAAACTCTTAGATTTGGTCCAAAAGAGATCCATTCGTCTCGCCGATGATACTTTGCTCACAAGCTCGCTTATTTTTCTGGAACATCGCAGAAAGGTTGGTGATCTGTCTCTGTTTTATAGATATTTTCATAGACGATGCTCTTCCGAAATATAATCAATCGTTCCACCGTTAGCGGTCTCATCGGAATTGACCTGTCAAGCTCGGAGCTCAGAGCAGAGCTTGTTTTTCCACAGAACGGCAAAGCTTTGAAAATCGCTGCCTCGGAAGGTGGTCCCTGAGGCTTACAGCGTTCAGAAATTCAAGAAGAACACCAATTCTTACCTACTTTTCTTCGGCTCTCACGATGTTCTTTGAACAATACAGGATTTTCCTTTTCGTGGGAACTAGAACTTAAAAAAAACGCCTCATATAATCAAAACTAGTACCATGTCATATGACTGTGAATATTCTGATTCAGATAGAGGCAGCGCTTGAATCTCTTTAACCCCAGACCACTTTCTCACTGGATGTAGTCTCATCTTTTTGACAGAATATGATTGGGAAGAATTATCGAAACACCGGTTGAAGAAGTATGAATGGCTTTAGCAGCTCGTTGAACATTTTTGGGTTCACTGGTACGAGGGGTACCTCGGTGAATATAATGGCAGACGCAAGGAAGAAAATGGGATTACACCGATACGGACAACATCCGTATTCAAGTGGGTTTGGAAATTTACAACCATAATAAAAGAATACATTGTTCAAAATGAATTTCTCAGAAGTTAAACAAAAGAGTTTTCCTATACAGTGCTTTTTAGTTTCCCCCTCCTGTTAACTTTTGAACGTTTCGACGTAGAGACGTCGAAAATAAAAAACCGTTTGGGTGGTATCACCGATACTAATTTTTGAAATAAAAAATATGATGATTGCTCGACAGGGGGCGCGTGGGGCACATCAACTTGAATTTTTCTAAATGACTTGGGGGTTAAGCGCTACATCGTTTAAAAGAGGATTCTTCTCTTTACAACCATCTGAATATTTTTGATTTTCGTGAATACATTTTTTCCCAATTTTCATCTTAATTTGATGTGCCCCCATTGCCATCTGTCGAGTGACTGCAATGTATCTTCTCTTAAGAAGTAGTATTGGTAATACCCTTCAAAACGTGTTTGGTTTCATTGTTCAACATTAAACCGTTCAAATTTATCGAGGTATGAGTACCGTTCAGATCCCCACTTATACTTGATATTTTGAATGATAATTGCAAAAAAAAAATATTAGAGAAGTAATGGTTGACATTTCCAATATTATTTTCAGGTTTTGTAAATTGGTTCCTTACTAGGCCTATTTTCCAAATTGGTTCCAAATTGAGCTATTGCATGTATGTTGTACATTACACTGTCATTGCTCATTACACCTTGAGTAATCGAATGAAGTGGTACTTTAGTGACTATGTGGAGGTAAGAAAACATTCGCTGGCAAGTATTTTCGTTTGAATATTAAAATTCCTCTGAGGCACAGCAATTTATTACATTGCTATCTCAGGAACCATGATGGTAGCAGAAGATATTGAAAAATAAAAAGTTAGATTCCAATAATTCCAGAATGTTGCTTGGAAATACAGAATAAAATTCGATACTTTTGGAAAATAATTTTTTCCTCTAGTGTGCGGAAAAGTCTACTTTTCCGAACTCATTTCAGTGTTGAGGGAGTCGCTTTTCAGCACTAGTGCGGAAAATAGTTTTTTACACTATAGCATTGCATTCAAAACCCCTTGGCATGGGCATGGTGTTACTGTGCATTCTAATAAGTATCACTTGAGGTACGGTAGGGTTCGTTTTTTATATTGAATCATTGGCTTCTTAGTTCTTTGAGCTCTGTGTTCATAATCCATGTTTGGAACACCTCATGCGCTATGTCAAGGCTTCTTGAAAACCTTTTAACCTTTGGTGTGAATAAAATTCAAGAAATAGAAGCTACCAAAAACTCCAAAACTACGTCACTTTCACTCGACGCGCGTTTCGCTACAAAGTTAGCATTCTCAAGAGCTATAAGGTTACTAGTAACGTTGCATCAAATATGAGTATATTTGTTTAGTTTCTGGGGAGTATCCCAGGTACCACCTCATATTGACTGAATTTTGTTTTCGTATGGGGTCAATATGGATATATTCTAAAGGTAAAAATAATATTGAACCAATATAGGTGCATATAGGTAATATCGGAATATTACACCAATATTATTTTTAAAATATTGTACCAACATCCCCGAATGTTCACATTTTGTTTTCTCACTAATATTGTCACTTGAATATTTTGCCAATATTTTCACAATATTCGACCAATATTGTCCCAATATATGAGTGTGAGGTTTCCAAAAGGACCTATCAAATAAAATAATAAACTTCAGTGACACTATCACTTGCCCTCCAACTAGTCAGTAACTTTGAACAGTACAGCCTTTTAAAATTACCTCCTCTAGCCATGCTATTCCGATGGCCATGGTTGCAACAATTAGTGCTTGCGACCAAACAGTGGAAAACCGAAACCCAACCTTCAAGTGCCCGACTTTATTGGAAAAAAGTTTAGTCTCTGCAATTAATTTACAGAATGCTGCAAACTGCACATTTAATATTGATGTCAATGATACAGTTCAATTATTTTATCTTTACCCGTGCGTCATCATTATAATGCATATGAAATAAGTCGAGAAATTTTAGTCAAAATAACGTCTAAATGTAAAACGACGTGGCTGATATCCCGATAAAAATTACAACATGTAGATAATGAGATAAGATAATGAATTATTAAATTTACTGAATTAACATTTTCAAATTCATGGAAATGGCGAACCTCCAGACAATGAGAGTTTTTTTTTTTTATTTCAACTGAACACAGTATATATTTCAATTATTACGAGTCCGGTAACATCAAGTTTGATAGGATAATGAAACATGGGGGCAAAGATATGTTGATAAAATTTCCTCTTTTGGCCAGTGAGTTTGCTAGAAACTTTTGACCTACCTACTCTAATCTAATTTCAGTCATGCACATTCATATAAGGACGTTGTTTTATCCATACCTTAGCAGTCGTAAATCCATATTAAATCCATTAATAACCTCAGAAGTTATTTTATCCACAATAATGCAATTTCGTATGTAACAGATAACGGAAAAAGTTATTCAGAAAAATAGGTTGAAGTTCAATATTTCCAAAACCTTTGCATACTTTGATATGAAAAACATTCAAACATGACCAAAACTCAGAAAACGAAGTTTCTAGACTTAGGTATTTAAACTTTTTCAATTACCTATTCATGCATGGATGCAAGGACACACTGTATAATGATAAATAAATGAATATGCAAAAGGTAAAAAAAACACCAGTTGAAATATATTAATACTCAACACATGATAACATAAAAATTTATTCATACATTTATTTTTCCACTAATGTATATGAAATTGATCATTTTTCAACCGGATACCCTACATGAAAGTGATATTTTTTCCCTCTTGAAGTGAAAATGAAAAAAATGAATAGTACCATGCGACCCGATGGGAATATACTGCTAACAAATTGGGTTTTGGACACTGACAGTTAATCTCACTAATTGGCAATTGAATCAGAAAACGAACGTCACTTCGTTTTACATTTTAAAGTTCTAAAAATTGTAATCCAGTGTTTTATAAACATTTATCGTAGAAAAAATAGCATTTTCTACTCGAGATGAAGTACGTTTTTTTCGTTCGTGAGATTGCCACACTCGCTCCGCTCCGCTTTGCTCGTGGACAAACTCTCACCTCACGAAAAAAACAGGATATTCATCTCTTGTTGAAACATATTCTATAATGTATTGTGAGCATGTAGAACTATGTACCATTGATGAAATAAAAACCAAACTTAATATATTTAATCACTATAAAGGAAATTTATAACATTTCTCTTGTGGTTTTAATTGTTACCTCTTGAACAGATGAAAGTGGTAAAAAAGGTCCACCATGCGCTCTCTCCCTTTCAAAATACTCGCACAAATTCAACACAAATTGTTGTGCTTGTGAATGGAGAATAGGTCCAGGCATAAGTAATCTAAAAAAGAGTTAAAATCTATTGTGAATGCTTTTGGTCTTTATTTATAGAATTAGGTAAGGTTTTTTTCTCAATAGGGGTTCCACCCTCTGAATAATTCTTGTGTGAATATCCCGGTAATACGGAATTATAGTCACATCTGTCAATTGTGGGGTTAGAAATTTCAAAGATTATTTGTGAAAAAAACACATTGTATTGTACTTACTTTGAAATTAATGATTGTAAGATACGTTCAGTTTTGCAAAAAACTGTTTTTATAATGTATCTGACTGCAGAACGAAGTAAAATCGTTGACAAACAATACCCCAATGACAGAAAATAATGACGTGATTGATGGTACTGCTCTAGTCAATACACCATTTGGAGTATTTGGCAAGTTTAGTTGAAATGTAAAAACACTGTCAGCTTTATGGCTATCTCTTTTCACTGTTTTGAGTTTTAATGGATCATCACAATACCATAATTCTTTGCTTAGAAGACAAATGTCAACGAATTTTGATTCGCTCATAGCGGTTGATAGACAGAGATGTTACATAGAGGGTGTGTTATTTCTTAGATCATAAATTGATGACGCACGGGTAAACATAAAATAATTCAACTGTAATTCATTTGTTGATATGTACAGTTGTGTGCATAAAAAAGTCGTGCAGCAGTTAAAGGCTATTGTGAGCCAGACTTGTCAATCTTAATTAAATTATCGATTTTGACATGTATAGTCAAAATTCAAACTAATTTTGTCAGTAACGCGCTTTCAAATTTTTTTTAGCTCAATTAGTTAGTGCAATACAATGCAATTAGTGCAATGCCTTGTACGATTTTTTTATGCACACAACTGTACTTAAAAATTAAAGTTTTTCAATGTTAATTTCTAGGTTTTTTCCGAACGCGCGTAGAAAAAATACTCATGACTTTTCCGCACTTGTTCGGTAAATTACTATTGTATAGTTTAACGCAAGCAATAGAGTGTTTACTGAGCAAATGTACTTTTTTACATCATATTCGCTCAACTATTTTAAATATGAATCATTACCATCCAATATTTTTTAATAGACGAACCTTTCTCTTATCACTCTCAAACCAATGATACAGTTGAAAAGTAAACACCGACAAAAATCAGTAGGCCACCTCGGAGACCCACGGCAAATAATAATAACAGCCATCCTATCCTATGACATCGACTGCTAGGGTCATTAGGCACATGTTCTGGGTAGGCCTTGTTACTAACTCCATACGCCACCTTAGGAGCAGCACTTTTAATTTTTAACGCAACAGTGAATCTTGAATCAATATGGAAGTATTATTAGTATTAAACATCATATTATTCTATCTCCAATTATATAAGTTGAAGTTATAAGATGTCCTGGAAAACTCAAACCGGTTTATTCCATTATTTGCGTTAAACCATACAAAACTCCCAAATGTTGATGTTTTAGAAAACTACCGATGAAATATTGAAATCTATTTTTTTTTTAATATTTCCAAAGCGCCTGTAGACATTTTGGATTTTAAAGATCCACTCTGGATGACCTGTTTACAATATGATTTCTTTACTCTACTCGTTATTCTTCCGTTTTTCAGTTCTACCTGTGGTGTGGCTACTTCATAGAAACGCTACTTTGGGCTACTTTCTGGACTTTAGCTTTCGAGTTTCCAATAATGACAATCGAAAAGTTCATTTTTGGACAAGAACAATCAAAAGGTAACTTGAAATATATTTCGAACGAATATTTGCAGAAAAGTAAATTGATCTCGAAAAAGAATGTTATTGTGGTTTATTTACTGTATTTCATCAATATCACTTCTTTTGCACGTTTTTCATGATATCAAAATGAAATTCGACACAAGTAATTCAAAGACCACATTTGAACTACTTCACGATTTTGTGGTCAATAATCTCACGTATACATATATTTCATACTTTAAATTTAAATTTTTGATCAGCTCAATATTTCATAAATATGAATTTCAATTATTTATCTCGGAAATATTTCCTTCAGCTATAATAATTTCTACGAACATTATCCACGTAAAAATAACGATACATGTTGCTGTATTAATAATTGTTCCAAAGAAACGTAATAATGAACATGCAACCTTTCTATGATCTTTTTCCCTTCAGTAACTTCCTGATAAATAATAATATGTATTACCCATAATCGATATATTTTCAGTAACCTACCAATAAGATACAAATCAGTAAAAATTCTGATACTCTTCTGGAATATTTGCCAATAGACAATCAGATAATGACAGATTTTGCTGACTCATCTTTTCTTTTCCCTTAATCCCTAATCATCCGTTACTCACTCAACAGTACAGGTAGAAGCCTCAGCAGTGATACACAGTCATTCCAATAAACACATTCCTCAAACACTAATTCAACTGTTCAACTCTGCGAATGAAGTAACCCACGAAAATATTAATACATAGTTGATAAGCCGTTATCGACCAAAATGTTTCAATGGAATTTTCTTTTGTTTCAGGGCAACTGCAAAATGGCGCCACTGGGAATAAAGTACCATAGCCGACGTGATACTCTACTTAACAATTAACACAAAGTGTTTTCAATTTTGAAAGAAGTTTAAAACTTAGGTAAAATTTGTACATACTTACTCAATAAATACTCCATGGTCTGAAGTCGTTTGTTTCGTTTTAATTTGTGAACAATTGAATAGAGCTTTATATCTTCGTCGTAATTCATTAATTTGCTACCTATAAACATTCAAACGAAGAAAACGCGATAGACACTTGTTAGGAGATATTTATTTCCGAACACCAACTAGAAATGGAACCTCCTCTATAGGCCAGCCGTGTGTCATGCATTATCATAGATCGGGTTTTTGGTATTTTCAAAAAAACGTGTCGCTGACGGAAGGCAAGAAAATAGTATGATTTCATGAATCGACGTGGGTTGATGAACGGCAAGTGAATAATTTAATTGTGTGTCCTACTTGAGGAGTATTCCATTTATTTTCTGAAATTATTGTTGTTGAGTTATTGTTTCAATATGTTAATTTGATTTGAAGTGATACCTACTGCTGGAATAAAAGGTAGGAGTTGTATTTGTTCTGAATTGTTGATTCATTTCCAAAATGAAAGGATATAATAATATTAAGTATTTGATGAAATAAAAAGCTTGGAGTTTTCAAAACATATAACCAGGTTATTACTACAAGTGAAAGTGTTTAAGTACCAATATCCTTTCAATGTATTTCCCTTTGTCTGTTGATTATTTAACAAACGATGAGTTTGTGTGGAAAGTTTCAATCGTGGCAAACACATTCATTTGGAAAAAGGCGTGCTTTGCTTTTACGACTATAATTCGGGGTTTTTCCTTGGTACCGAATATTTAGTTCTTGTTGGCATCTATTTTAATATTGAAACGCTAAGGTACTGATTTATTTAATCGGTTGAACATGAGTCTCGGCACATTGGAATTGAGTGAATATTATGTTGAGTTTATCCATCGAAAATCTAGAGACTTGTAACGTGCCTGTGTGAGAAGTTTACATATCTTTTGGTGATTTGCAACGTGTTTAGTGAGAAGTTGCATATCACTTTGGATCAATTTCAATCTGGTGATTTATAACGTGCCTGTGTGTGAAGTTATCTGTTACCAGGCTGATTTGAGAGTAGAAAAGCTTGCAACGTACCTTAGTGAGAAGTTGCCTACTTTCAGGATTTTCGAAGGATTTACGGATGACTGTAACGTGTCTGTGTGAGAAATTACATGTCAGTGAGCTGTATTGCGGATATAATAACGAGTAACGTACGTATGTGAGAAGTTACTCATTATTATTTGTGCAATACTGAGTCGAGAGTACAGTGACATGCAACGTGCCTGTGTGAGGAGTTGCATGTCAAAGGGTTTACTCTTCAGTTTATTTTTATCTTTGTAGAAAAGCATTCGTTGTGCCTGGGCTCATGACAACAATCATTTAGGTGCGTTTCCAACCATTCCATTTGATATTACTTACTATCTAAAAATTCCAATGGAAGAAATTATGACTCTCGAAACTTGGGAGCTGTTTTTGGTATCATTCGCTTGTGATTGAACCTGAAGATCATTTAATATCCTGATATACGTGTATATTTATGTTCATGTTGGTATATATATAAATTTGTATTTCCAATTGTTATGGAAATAAATTTTATGAAATCCTACCTTAAATGAACCATGAAAAAAATATATTATCTCATTGTAGTCTAGAATTCCTTGGAAGTTCTAGAACACATATGTCACTATAAAATAAATCCGACTGTCAGATTTAACAGTGTCTAATTTATTGCTTGAAAAATCGAAGTTATAGTCTTCATTCCACTTGTTTTTGATCTGTCAAGTGAAGTACAGTGGAATGAAGCTGATTTTTGTCTTCAGCTAGTAAGGGCAGTTATTCCAGAACAAAGTATATTACTTATTTGAGAACCCAAAAACAAAAATAATTCAGTCAATTTTATTTCACCTCAATTTTGTGTTCGTTCCTTTTCTTGTCTGGTTCAAATTCCACAAGGGGTGAAGGATTTTTATCAATCACTTTAAATAAGCACGACTGTGTCAAATGAATTTAATCCACTGTCTGCAGAATACTGCAATATTTTGAATTAATGTATTCTCATAATTTATTGAGTACTTTTGTTATTATCCTTCATAATATTAATAAATAACGAAAAAATATAAATACAGGGTGTGTCAACAGAACTGGCGAAATCAAAATATCAGGAGAAATATTCACATTCCAGAAAAATATTGAAATATTTATTTTTATCTCTAAAGGGACCTTCAGTTTCCATACTATCGAAACGTAACTTTTCCTTCAAAAACTTTTTTAAGAATCAGTGGTTTACAGGTGAAACATATTTAAGGACCAGAAAAGGAAATAATGAAAACTTGCTTGTCAATTATAGTACACTATTTGTGTCAGGAGCGTACCTACTCAAAAATGTTTGGAGGGCCGAAAGAAAGAAGTGTAAATACTATGAAATTTTGGAGTTTGTACGCTTCAAAGAAGAAGGTTTTCCTTAAAAGAGCTATCGCTGAGAAAATAAAAAAGAATTGTTTGGAGAGTTGCCTTCACTCTGTCAACAAAGTGATAGGGAACCTAAATTCATCTGGGTAAACTTGGTAGAAGTGAGGAAGAGGAGGAAACGATTGATACTATTTCAGAATGAAATCTTAATTAATCAAACTACGTAAAAGTTGAAATAATTTCTTGCTGAATTATAATTGGGTTGTATTTAACCGAGCACCATGGTGATATTGATATGCTTTCCAAATATTTATCTTGTGTCACCAAAAATCATAGTTGAGCACCAAAATTCAATCACTAACTTATTTATTTTTGAGCCCAAAAGTATTGAGTTTTGAATTTTATCCAGTATATTTCAGTAGCAACTAATTATTGTTGACAGCATAAATTTTACTTGAACACTAAATATTTGAGCACCAAAATAAACTTAGCTTGCGAGTCAAAAATGCGTGAATTAGATTTTCGCTCGCGCTTGGCACACAAACCTAACCTGAGCAAGCTAACCTAGCTTGCGAGTCAAAAATGCGAGAATTAGTTTTTCGCTCGCGCTTGGCACACAAACCTAACCTGAGCAAGCTAACCTAGCTTGCGAGTCAAAAATGCGTGAATTAGTTTTTCGCTCGCGCTTGGCACACAAACCTAACCTGAGCAAGCTAACCTAGCTTGCGAGTCAAAAATGCGTGAATTAGTTTTTCGCTCGCGCTTGGCACACAAACCTAACCTAGGCAAGCTAACCTAGCTTGCGAGTCAAAAATGCGTGAATTAGTTTTTCGCTCGCGCTTGGCACACAAACCTAACCTAGGCAAGCTAACCTAGCTTGCGAGTCAAAAATGCGTGAATTAGTTTTTCGCTCGCGCTTGGCACACAAACCTAACCTAGGCAAGCTAACCTAGCTTGCGAGTCAAAAATGCGTGAATTAGTTTTTCGCTCGCGCTTGGCACACAAACCTAACCTAGGCAAGCTAACCTAGCTTGCGAGTCAAAAATGCGTGAATTAGTTTTTCGCTCGCGCTTGGCACACAAACCTAACCTAGGCAAGCTAACCTAGCTTGCGAGTCAAAAATGTGTGAATTAGTTTTTCGCTCGCGCTTGGCACACAAACCTAACCTGAGCAAGCTAACCTAGCTTGCGAGTCAAAAATGCGTGAATTAGTTTTTCGCTCGCGCTTGGCACACAAACCTAACCTGAGCAAGCTAACCTAGCTTGCGAGTCAAAAATGCGTGAATTAGTTTTTCGCTCGCGCTTGGCACACAAACCTAACCTGAGCAAGCTAACCTAGCTTGCGAGTCAAAAATGCGTGAATTAGTTTTTCGCTCGCGCTTGGCACACAAACCTAACCTGAGCAAGCTAACCTAGCTTGCGAGTCAAAAATGCGTGAATTAGTTTTTCGCTCGCGCTTGGCACACAAACCTAACCTGAGCAAGCTAACCTAGCTTGCGAGTCAAAAATGCGTGAATTAGTTTTTCGCTCGCGCTTGGCACACAAACCTAACCTGAGCAAGCTAACCTAGCTTGCGAGTCAAAAATGCGTGAATTAGTTTTTCGCTCGCGCTTGGCACACAAACCTAACCTGAGCAAGCTAACCTAGCTTGCGAGTCAAAAATGCGTGAATTAGTTTTTCGCTCGCGCTTGGCACACAAACCTAACCTAGGCAAGCTAACCTAGCTTGCGAGTCAAAAATGCGTGAATTAGTTTTTCGCTCGCGCTTGGCACACAAACCTAACCTGAGCAAGCTAACCTAGCTTGCGAGTCAAAAATGCGTGAATTAGTTTTTCGCTCGCGCTTGGCACACAAACCTAACCTAGGCAAGCTAACCTAGCTTGCGAGTCAAAAATGCGTGAATTAGTTTTTCGCTCGCGCTTGGCACACAAACCTAACCTGAGCAAGCTAACCTAGCTTGCGAGTCAAAAATGCGTGAATTAGTTTTTCGCTCGCGCTTGGCACACAAACCTAACCTAGGCAAGCTAACCTAGCTTGCGAGTCAAAAATGCGTGAATTAGTTTTTCGCTCGCGCTTGGCACACAAACCTAACCTGAGCAAGCTAACCTAGCTTGCGAGTCAAAAATGCGTGAATTAGTTTTTCGCTCGCGCTTGGCACACAAACCTAACCTGAGCAAGCTAACCTAGCTTGCGAGTCAAAAATGCGTGAATTAGTTTTTCGCTCGCGCTTGGCACACAAACCTAACCTGAGCAAGCTAACCTAGCTTGCGAGTCAAAAATGCGTGAATTAGTTTTTCGCTCGCGCTTGGCACACAAACCTAACCTGAGCAAGCTAACCTAGCTTGCGAGTCAAAAATGCGTGAATTAGTTATTCGCTCGCGCTTGGCACACAAACCTAACCTGAGCAAGCTAACCTAGCTTGCGAGTCAAAAATGCGTGAATTAGTTTTTCGCTCGCGCTTGGCACACAAACCTAACCTGAGCAAGCTAACCTAGCTTGCGAGTCAAAAATGCGTGAATTAGTTTTTCGCTCGCGCTTGGCACACAAACCTAACCTAGGCAAGCTAACCTAGCTTGCGAGTCAAAAATGCGTGAATTAGTTTTTCGCTCGCACTTGGCACACAAACCAAACCTAGGCAAGCTAACCTAGCTTGCGAGTCAAAAATGCGTGAATTAGTTTTTCGCTCGCGCTTGGCACACAAACCTAACCTAGGCAAGCTAACCTAGCTTGCGAGTCAAAAATGTGTGAATTAGTTTTTCGCTCGCGCTTGGCACACAAACCTAACCTGAGCAAGCTAACCTAGCTTGCGAGTCAAAAATGCGTGAATTAGTTTTTCGCTCGCGCTTGGCACACAAACCTAACCTAGGCAAGCTAACCTAGCTTGCGAGTCAAAAATGCGTGAATTAGTTTTTCGCTCGCGCTTGGCACACAAACCTAACCTGAGCAAGCTAACCTAGCTTGCGAGTCAAAAATGCGTGAATTAGTTTTTCGCTCGCGCTTGGCACACAAACCTAACCTGGGCAAGCTAACCTAGCTTGCGAGTCAAAAATGCGTGAATTAGTTTTTCGCTCGCGCTTGGCACACAAACCTAACCTGAGCAAGCTAACCTAGCTTGCGAGTCAAAAATGCGTGAATTAGTTTTTCGCTCGCGCTTGGCACACAAACCTAACCTGAGCAAGCTAACCTAGCTTGCGAGTCAAAAATGCGTGAATTAGTTTTTCGCTCGCGCTTGGCACACAAACCTAACCTGAGCAAGCTAACCTAGCTTGCGAGTCAAAAATGCGTGAATTAGTTTTTCGCTCGCGCTTGGCACACAAACCTAACCTAGGCAAGCTAACCTAGCTTGCGAGTCAAAAATGCGTGAATTAGTTTTTCGCTCGCGCTTGGCACACAAACCTAACCTGAGCAAGCTAACCTAGCTTGCGAGTCAAAAATGCGTGAATTAGTTTTTCGCTCGCGCTTGGCACACAAACCTAACCTAGGCAAGCTAACCTAGCTTGCGAGTCAAAAATGCGTGAATTAGTTTTTCGCTCGCGCTTGGCACACAAACCTTACCTGAGCAAGCTAACCTAGCTTGCGAGTCAAAAATGCGTGAATTAGTTTTTCGCTCGCGCTTGGCACACAAACCTAACCTGAGCAAGCTAACCTAGCTTGCGAGTCAAAAATGCGTGAATTAGTTTTTCGCTCGCGCTTGGCACACAAACCTAACCTGAGCAAGCTAACCTAGCTTGCGAGTCAAAAATGCGTGAATTAGTTTTTCGCTCGCGCTTGGCACACAAACCTAACCTGAGCAAGCTAACCTAGCTTGCGAGTCAAAAATGCGTGAATTAGTTTTTCGCTCGCGCTTGGCACACAAACCTAACCTAGGCAAGCTAACCTAGCTCGCGAGTCAAAAATGCGTGAATTAGTTTTTCGCTCGCGCTTGGCACACAAACCTAACCTGAGCAAGTTAACCTAGCTTGCGAGTCAAAAATGCGTGAATTAGTTTTTCGCTCGCGCTTGGCACACAAACCTAACCTGAGCAAGCTAACCTAGCTTGCGAGTCAAAAATGCGTGAATTAGTTTTTCGCTCGCGCTTGGCACACAAACCTAACCTGAGCAAGCTAACCTAGCTTGCGAGTCAAAAATGCGTGAATTAGTTTTTCGCTCGCGCTTGGCACACAAACCTAACCTGAGCAAGCTAACCTAGCTTGCGAGTCAAAAATGCGTGAATTAGTTTTTCGCTCGCGCTTGGCACACAAACCTAACCTGAGCAAGCTAACCTAGCTTGCGAGTCAAAAATGCGTGAATTAGTTTTTCGCTCGCGCTTGGCACACAAACCTAACCTGAGCAAGCTAACCTAGCTTGCGAGTCAAAGATGCGTGAATTAGTTTTTCGCTTGCGCTTGGCACACAAACCTAACCTGAGCAAGCTAACCTAGCTTGCGAGTCAAAAATGCGTGAATTAGTTTTTCGCTCGCGCTTGGCACACAAACCTAACCTAGGCAAGCTAACCTAGCTTGCGAGTCAAAAATGCGTGAATTAGTTTTTCGCTCGCGCTTGGCACACAAACCTAACCTAGGCAAGCTAACCTAGCTTGCGAGTCAAAAATGCGTGAATTAGTTTTTCGCTCGCGCTTGGCACACAAACCTAACCTAGGCAAGCTAACCTAGCTTGCGAGTCAAAAATGCGTGAATTAGTTTTTCGCTCGCGCTTGGCACACAAACCTAACCTGAGCAAGCTAACCTAGCTTGCGAGTAAAAAATGCGTGAATTAGTTTTTCGCTCGCGCTTGGCACACAAACCTAACCTGAGCAAGCTAACCTAGCTTGCGAGTCAAAAATGCGTGAATTAGTTTTTCGCTCGCGCTTGGCACACAAACCTAACCTGAGCAAGCTAACCTAGCTTGCGAGTCAAAAATGCGTGAATTAGTTTTTCGCTCGCGCTTGGCACACAAACCTAACCTGAGCAAGCTAACCTAGCTTGCGAGTCAAAAATGCGTGAATTAGTTTTTCGCTCGCGCTTGGCACACAAACCTAACCTAGGCAAGCTAACCTAGCTTGCGAGTCAAAAATGCGTGAATTAGTTTTTCGCTCGCGCTTGGCACACAAACCTAACCTAGGCAAGCTAACCTAGCTTGCGAGTCAAAAATGCGTGAATTAGTTTTTCGCTCGCGCTTGGCACACAAACCTAACCTAGGTAAGCTAACCTAGCTTGCGAGTCAAAAATGCGTGAATTAGTTTTTCGCTCGCGCTTGGCACACAAACCTAACCTGAGCAAGCTAACCTAGCTTGCGAGTCAAAAATACGTGAATTAGTTTTTCGCTCGCGCTTGGCACACAAACCTAACCTGAGCAAGCTAACCTAGCTTGCGAGTCAAAAATGCGTGAATTAGTTTTTCGCTCGCGCTTGGCACACAAACCTAACCTGAGCAAGCTAACCTAGCTTGCGAGTCAAAAATGCGTGAATTAGTTTTTCGCTCGCGCTTGGCACACAAACCTAACCTAGGCAAGCTAACCTAGCTTGCGAGTCAAAAATGCGTGAATTAGTTTTTCGCTCGCGCTTGGCACACAAACCTAACCTAGGCAAGCTAATCTAGCTTGCGAGTCAAAAATGCGTGAATTAGTTTTTCGCTCGCGCTTGGCACACAAACCTAACCTGAGCAAGCTAACCTAGCTTGCGAGTCAAAAATGCGTGAATTAGTTTTTCGCTCGCGCTTGGCACACAAACCTAACCGAGGCAAGCTAACCTAGCTTGCGAGTCAAAAATGCGTGAATTAGTTTTTCGCTCGCGCTTGGCACACAAACCTAACCTAGGCAAGCTAACCTAGCTTGCGAGTCAAAAATGCGTGAATTAGTTTTTCGCTCGCGCTTGGCACACAAACCTAACCTGAGCAAGCTAACCTAGCTTGCGAGTCAAAAATGCGTGAATTAGTTTTTCGCTCGCGCTTGGCACACAAACCTAACCTGAGCAAGCTAACCTAGCTTGCGAGTCAAAAATGCGTGAATTAGTTTTTCGCTCGCGCTTGGCACACAAACCTAACCTGAGCAAGCTAACCTAGCTTGCGAGTCAAAAATGCGTGAATTAGTTTTTCGCTCGCGCTTGGCACACAAACCTAACCTAGGCAAGCTAACCTAGCTTGCGAGTCAAAAATGCGTGAATTAGTTTTTCGCTCGCGCTTGGCACACAAACCTAACCTAGGCAAGCTAACCTAGCTTGCGAGTCAAAAATGCGTGAATTAGTTTTTCGCTCGCGCTTGGCACACAAACCTAACCTGAGCAAGCTAACCTAGCTTGCGAGTCAAAAATGCGTGAATTAGTTTTTCGCTCGCGCTTGGCACACAAACCCAACCTAGGCAAGCTAACCTAGCTTGCGAGTCAAAAATGCGTGAATTAGTTTTTCGCTCGCGCTTGGCACACAAACCTAACCTAGGCAAGCTAACCTAGCTTGCGAGTCAAAAATGCGTGAATTAGTTTTTCGCTCGCGCTTGGCACACAAACCTAACCTGAGCAAGCTAACCTAGCTTGCGAGTCAAAAATGCGTGAATTAGTTTTTCGCTCGCGCTTGGCACACAAACCTAACCTAGGCAAGCTAACCTAGCTCGCGAGTCAAAAATGCGTGAATTAGTTTTTCGCTCGCGCTTGGCACACAAACCTAACCTGAGCAAGCTAACCTAGCTCGCGAGTCAAAAATGCGTGAATTAGTTTTTCGCTCGCGCTTGGCACACAAACCTAACCTAGGCAAGCTAACCTAGCTTGCGAGTCAAAAATGCGTGAATTAGTTTTTCGCTCGCGCTTGGCACACAAACCTAACCTAGGCAAGCTAACCTAGCTTGCGAGTCAAAAATGCGTGAATTAGTTTTTCGCTCGCGCTTGGCACACAAACCTAACCTGAGCAAGCTAACCTAGCTTGCGAGTCAAAAATGCGTGAATTAGTTTTTCGCTCGCGCTTGGCACACAAACCTAACCTGAGCAAGCTAACCTAGCTTGCGAGTCAAAAATGCGTGAATTAGTTTTTCGCTCGCGCTTGGCACACAAACCTAACCTGAGCAAGCTAACCTAGCTTGCGAGTCAAAAATGCGTGAATTAGTTTTTCGCTCGCGCTTGGCACACAAACCTAACCTAGGCAAGCTAACCTAGCTTGCGAGTCAAAAATGCGTGAATTAGTTTTTCGCTCGCGCTTGGCACACAAACCTAACCTAGGCAAGCTAACCTAGCTTGCGAGTCAAAAATGCGTGAATTAGTTTTTCGCTCGCGCTTGGCACACAAACCTAACCTGAGCAAGCTAACCTAGCTTGCGAGTCAAAAATGCGTGAATTAGTTTTTCGCTCGCGCTTGGCACACAAACCTAACCTAGGCAAGCTAACCTAGCTTGCGAGTCAAAAATGCGTGAATTAGTTTTTCGCTCGCGCTTGGCACACAAACCTAACCTAGGCAAGCTAACCTAGCTTGCGAGTCAAAAATGCGTGAATTAGTTTTTCGCTCGCGCTTGGCACACAAACCTAACCTAGGCAAGCTAACCTAGCTTGCGAGTCAAAAATGCGTGAATTAGTTTTTCGCTCGCGCTTGGCACACAAACCTAACCTAGGCAAGCTAACCTAGCTTGCGAGTCAAAAATGCGTGAATTAGTTTTTCGCTCGCGCTTGGCACACAAACCTAACCTAGGCAAGCTAACCTAGCTTGCGAGTCAAAAATGCGTGAATTAGTTTTTCGCTCGCGCTTGGCACACAAACCTAACCTGAGCAAGCTAACCTAGCTTGCGAGTCAAAAATGCGTGAATTAGTTTTTCGCTCGCGCTTGGCACACAAACCTAACCTAGGCAAGCTAACCTAGCTTGCGAGTCAAAAATGCGTGAATTAGTTTTTCGCTCGCGCTTGACACACAAACCTAACCTGAACAAGCTAACCTAGCTTGCGGCGTGAATAAGTTCATCGTCCGCGCTTGACACACAAACCCAATCTGAGCAAGATAACCCAGCTTGCGAGTCGAAAGTGCGTAAATGAGTTTTTTGCTTGTGCTTAGACAAACATAACCTGAGCTTGCATGTTGAAAATGCGTGAGAGACTAGTCAATAATTTTGGTGTTTATTTATTATATTTGGTACGACTTTAATATTTATGCCAACATTTTAACATTTCAGCATTTTAACATTTCAGGAGCTCATAAATTCTATTTCTGGTTGCAATTTTTTGGTGCTCGCTTATTACTTTTTATAGTCAAATATTATTTTGGAGACGAGTATAAAACTTAGTACGTAATGTTGTAGCTCAATAATTATTTTGGTGCTCATTTAAAATATACCCATTATAATTAAACTAACCTAACATGCTTTCAATAATTTATAACATGATACATTAGGTAACGGCTTAACTTCAATAGAGTAACATATCTACATCAAAGATATAGTCAACTTTTCTCGGAGTTTATTTAGAAAAGATAATTTCTTCTGATATTCTACATCTGCCCTCTGTTTCGGATATTTTATATGTACATGAACAGAATACATTCTCAATAATATCAAGTACAAGAGTAATTCAGCCTTTTCACAGACTAGTTTCTTGTTTTGCATTCTGCTGTATCTTGACATCGATGAACAGGGTATCGTCCTTAACGTGGCTTGCTTTCAGTAACGTTGAATGGGGAATGAAGATATATGACGAAGAAGACTCCTGAGGTTCTTCACTTTCTTCGTCGCCTGTATGTCTCTTTGCGCTTATGTATTTCGAAAAAGGTTTAACCTGTAAGAAATTGAGGAATATAATGAATTCGTTAAAGTGATTCGATTTATTTTCTTTATGGAACCAAATAATTTTTATCAGCATTGAAAAATAGTGTTAGTTGAAATGTTGCATGTTGTTACATGAAAACGTCATACAGGCCTGTTTTTGACTTGAAACTATTCAAGGCTAAATAAAAAAAATGTTGTATTCATATCATTCATGTACGAAATAATAGAAGATGGTCTCAGAGCACAAACATACAATGTAAGCACTAATG
Source organism: Chrysolina haemoptera (assembly GCA_958298965.1). Lineage (NCBI taxonomy): Eukaryota > Metazoa > Arthropoda > Insecta > Coleoptera > Chrysomelidae > Chrysolina > Chrysolina haemoptera. The sequence goes on along the minus strand of OY282597.1, from coordinate 8,808,455 downwards.
AAGCGTGTAATAATGAAGTTGTAGAAAGATAATACCTACCTACCTTGTCTAAGACTTGTGTATCTCTTATCGTAACAGTTCCCTCAATATGACAAGGCCATTTCAATAGCATATCGTACTCTCCTTTGAGTACATGAATGCAAACCAAAGCATATCTGTCCTTCCACTTTTTTAACCCATTCATGTACAGTAGAATCTGGAAATAATTATACTGTGAAAAAAAAATCCAGATAAAACTATGGATCCAATATCATAATCATGATAAAAAATCTTCTAAAAAAAGTTCAAAGTATCTTAGCCTTCTATACGCCTCACACTCGCCGAAGGAATATTTATTCGCCTCTTTCATATCTGCGTCAAATGGGGCTGTATTTCATGCCTATCAGTGATAGGTGTCCACCTAGTCCGTTGTGCACTGTTCCTACTCGGAGACGTAGTGTTAAGCGATCTCTGCCCTAAAGTCATGCCATTCTCGATTTGATGGAACCGCTCACAAAGTCTTTGGATTGTCTTCGACTAGCGGTATCCTTCCAAATTTTGTCAAGTTTTTTTTTGTCTAATCGTTAAGGCCGGAAGAATTTCAGCTTTGGCTCGCAAAACGGTGTCGGGGACCCAGTTTTGACAAGTCCATCTGCCACCTCGTTTACAGGAACCTCTTTGTGACCGGGAAACCATACCAAATCAACTTGCCCTGTTTCGGCTAGTTTATGAAGAGTATTTCCACATTTATGTACAAGTGCTAAGCTTGGTTCAGTATGGTAGATGCCTTGGAGCACTGCTCGGGCCATTTTTTCGCCGCCTGTATCAAAGCTACGGTTAGAATGGCAAACACTTCAGCTTGGAAAAATTTTGTGTATTTTCTCAGAGCGTAGCTTTCTCGTATACATCTTCTTTCCAGGTAGATGCCTGCAGCAGAAGCCTGTTCGTCTAAGATTCGCGTTCCGTCCGTGTAACATATTAGGCTTCCGGTGTGGAACTCCACAGTATATCCTTTCCATTATTCTCTGCTTGGAATTATAAGACTGAACTTCATATTCAATCGCAGTCTACTTTGTGCGTTTTCCACTCAGAGGGTTGACCAAACCCCTGAGTCCCGCACCTTCTAATAGACCGCCATCGGGGGTTCTTCTTGATTCAGACTGGAAGCGACGGTAGCCTCAACATTACCTCTAATATTGCGGCTGGAGCAGTCCTCATTGGATCCGTGATTTCCAAGCAGGCCAGCTTCTAGACATTGCTGAGCTTTCGACCAACCGCGCTACTCTGTGTGCATGGCCACCATACAGCTGACCCGTATTGGATATTTGACCTTGCAACTGCTTTATATAGCCAGCGCATAATATCTGGGTTGATGCCTCAACTTTTTACTACAATTCTCCTCAGTTGCCATAGGATTGGTACCGACTTATACAACCCTGTCTGCATGCGGCCTCCATGAAAGTTTGGAATCTAGGAGCATTCCTAGGTATTTGACCAGCTGGACTTACTCCAACTTCTGGCCAAACATGATGGGTGGCCTGAACCCGTCTCTTTTCTTTCGGTTGAGGAACAGGAACATCTTGTGCTTCACCGCACAAATTTTAAATTATTCTACAGGCGACTTGCGTAAGGTCGCAGATGACTACAATAAATCCGCTGACCAAGAACACTCCATCGACCGCGTATGCTCGTGCCTCAAAACCTGCATCTGTGATCTTAATCAGGAGTTCATCCATTATTAGGCACCATAGATGAGGAGAGAGACAACTTCTCTGAGGACAGCCCCCTCCACCTCGGTCCCAATCTGGCCTCTCCTCGGGATACGTCAACCCTCCTCCGCGTTAGTGATGATACAACCCAGCTGATCAACGTGTGAGGAACGAGATATTGTCGGGGCTTACCTGATATCTGACCGCAAAGGGTTAGCCCTTTGCTGGTCCAATTATTATCATAACCAAGGAAATGACAAACAGCCTAGTCAAAACTTGCAGATAACAAAGCACGGCCAAACCTTAACTAGAAGAGTAGGGACTTCGACCAAAGCCAGTGTCCTGGCTAACCTGACATCAGACCGGAACGTGATACTATCGGGGCCCACCAGACATCAAACCGAAACCTTAAAATTTTACTGTCGGGGCTGTTCTGACAAAGAACCGCAAAGGACTAGCGTGACCTCTCGAATCTCATCGTCCTTCAAAACTTTCGCACTACAGAGTGGAGGACCGATTCCGTCACCTTTCTCTTCTGTATGCGAATTGGTTTCCATAAAAGGGGCTGACAGATAGTGGCTTCTCCAGCAGTCTATCCACCAACGCTCTCATCGTTTCAGGCGGAAACGGTAGAAAGGACCTACTGTGTAAGTATCTTTTCCCATATTGGGGATAAAGACTACTGTCGCTGACTTCCAGACTTTTGAAACGTAACCCAGCGCTATTTATACCATCCGGGAATATTGTTCCCTGGTGTTGAAGTGAGAATTTCGATGCCCCTATTTATTGCTGGGAAAATTTCGTGAGGTCATGCAGCCCAAGCTATAGCACCGTGTGTAACGCCCCTCTCCGCCGGTTTCCATCAGTCCCACTTGGGAACCCGTCAGATAGTGACAGATTTTGGTGCCCCCTTTTCGCATACCAGCCTTGAATAGGGTTGAAAAGTATATCGATTTGGAATATAATGAAGAAAAATTCACCTGTGGCTCCTGGGGATAACATATCAAAAATTCGATTTTTCAGAACAGTGTTCATTTGTGTCCCTTGGGTTCCCAATTACGTTGACAAAAATGCAAAATGTGATTTGTTAGGTCGTTTTAGGAAAAAGTTCTAACCCCCTAGTTAGTATCTTCATGTTAGTTAGTTAATTCCTAATGGTTGGTAGTAATGAATGAGATTTCAGATGCTACAATACAGTAATTCAGATCATATTCAAAGTTGATGAACAGTTCTCAAAAAGATCATCTCTTGGCTTGAATAATTTCATATTTCATAATATGTCTATTGGTTTCTTACCCTAATCCTATAACCATAATCGTGCGTATAAAATATTGGACTCTTCGCCACACTCCCAAACTCCTTGGCCTTCATCATCTTCGTTTCAACTCCCGTTACCTTCCACAGTAACCTCCCTGGCCTGCTGGCTACTTCGTTTGAACCAGACAAGCCCTCAAGAATCTCCACATCCAGCTTCAACTGGTTCAATTCCTTCTTCATTTCCGCGCAATCTCTTTCGTGAATTTCAAGTTTTTCTGTGGCTTCCGAAGCGATTTGACTCGCAGCTCTCAAATCAAAGATGATATTCGTGAATTTAGCGTTGTGTTCTTCGAATCCACTGTTGAATTTACTCATTTCTGTTCGTAGGTTTTCAGTAGTGTCTCTTATGTCATTCAGAACAGCTAGAGTTAAAGCGTTTTCTTGCGCGAAATGACTCTTCAATTCGTTGATGTTCTGTTCGAAATTTGTATCCACTTGTCTGTTGTAAGCCTGTTCCCTGTAAAAGGAGTCCTTGAGGTAGTTTATCTGATCTAGCATTCTTTCGAGGGTATCCAGTCGATTTTGTAGTCCCGCAAGATGTGAGTCGGTTTCTCTCTTCGCATTTTGAACGAACGAGACCGATTGTTTAATATTATTGAGAGCTATTTCAGTACTATTTTTCCAGTCGAACGATAGTTTCAACTGATATTTGAGTTTTTCAACATCAAGATTTTGTTGCAACATGTTGTTTTTCAGAGTCTCGTAAGTCTGATTGGTGACTTGTGATTTAGAGTTGTTTTGCATGTCGAGTTCCGCCACTTTTCTAGAGAGCTTATATATTTCCTCTTGTAGTCGAGAGTCCGTTTTTGTCATGCCATTTCTACCTAGGAAATTGAAAATCGTATTATCAAATTTTATTTAAATAGGTTTTCTGTTAGGTCCACGTGCGACTGTAGGTGAGATATATAGCTTGAGATAGGTGAAAATATCTTCAAATCGCCTGCGAAAAGTGAGTTGCAACATAGATGCTCAGAAATGAAATATTTTATGAAGATGAGAAAAAGCAGGGGTCCTACATGATGATGTATGGGGTAGTTGTAAACCCATTATAAAAAAATGACCATTGCGAGTTCGTTCGTATGTCATTCGGTTTGAAAAACGGTCCGTCCACCTTTCAATGGACAATAGGCATTTAGAACAAAATATTTCTCGTCTATATGGACAACATCAACGTCCATTCCTTCATTTTCAGGAAAGTTTTATTTCATATTTTTTGTATATATATTTATATACAGTTTTTATTCATTGACAGATTTTGAAGAAATTCTGATCAGAAAAAAAAACTGCATGAAACTCGTTGGAAAGTTGTTGTTTTTTTTTCTCCTAGGAATTGCCGCACTTTCGCGCCATGCTATGAAGGCTGTCGCTGGATAACAATGCCAAGTTCCCAGTTTCGTCATAAGAACTGACAAATGATGATGGAATATAAGGTACATTATCGTGATTAAAAATTCATTTCCTGCATTGTTTCTGAAGTCACGATACAGGCATAATAAAAAATAACATATGATGCACGTGTACAAGTGCCCTTACTGTGCTTTTAAGCTCACTTATACACTTGTACCAAAATATGTTGATGTTTTATCTTTTCTGTTTTTTTTCTGCGCCTCAAAAGCACTAGCAACGTTGAGTATATTTCAATTCGCGTCATTAAACTCGTTGGGCAAACTTTATAGGCTCACTTACACACCTGTATCAAAATATCTGATAGAATACCCACCTAGAGATGATGTAACGTGTGATGAATTTGGTCCATCCCTCGAAGAATGTTCAGTTGGAATGGGCAATCGTGGAGCAGGTTTGTTGGTTCGATTGATACATTCCCTGTCGTGCTTCCTAAGATCCATCCTACGGATGTAGGATCCGCACTTATTGGAACAAGGCACCAGTACGTTCCCACACATTGCTGTGTGTCCCTGAAAAATGAATTATGTTTGATATTTTACATCTTATCAATAGTACAATTTATCTTATTAAATTTGAAGAACGAGTGGTATTTGGAGAGATTATTTATTGAGCAAATCAAAGGGAGAACAATTTAATTCATTAGTATTCTATTAACTAACACGAGGAGGAAAGAATAAAATTTAATTATTAGAAAATGTACATTTCAAATATAAAACAACGATATTATAGGCCTTTCATGATCCAAAAGAGATTTGATGAGTTTGAAGCAAACCATATTAATGCTTTCTGACGATACCAAGAGATAGCGCCACACCTCTCCATTGTAAAAGGTTGATAATTGAAAACTCTCCTTGCGAATTGAAAATCGCGCCAGAAGGAACATAAAATTATTCGTTATGTCGTTGTATGAAAATATTCATGCAACGGTTTCGTCTCAAACCACAAAATATAAATTCAATTTAAGAAAAATCAATCGTACGCCATCTTCATTTGAGTTTAGGAATATCGGTCTACAAGCGGCTACAATTTTGTCCGCGACTTGTCGTCGTTTGCGATATCTGCCATAAACTTGGTTATGTTCATGAGATATTTACGTGTGTGAAATTTGAGTGTTCATTGAAATTTGTCATTTATATTATTATTATGCTAAAAAAGTGAAAAGTGAATAGTGAATGACTATTGATAATAAGGTAACTTTCATTCATGATAGTTTTTATTTTAACCTTGCATTGTTAAGCCAGTACAATGGAATACGGTAAACCTTATAGTTTTGACAGTTCAAAGGTGAACAACGTTTTATCAAGGACCAGGCAGTTTTATCAAAGGAAATACCACGAGTCCTTCAAATTTTATCGATAAATTTTTATTTTCTACGAAAACTTTTTCATTTGGCAAAAGTATGAAAACAAACCGATTTATAAAATCACGAATCTGTAGGACGAGTGATTTTATCTAATTCGGTTTGTTTGAATGCTGTTGACTGAAAATAAAAAAGTTTGAGTGTTTTGAAAATGAAGATTTATCGTTGAATAAAATCAGCACATTTAAATATGACGTCTGAGTCATTAGGACAGTTTTTATCGCGATATAAATGCTTGTTCCCCAAATCCGAACTTCATCTAGTAAACTTCAATTTTTGTTATGAGCTATGATTGATCAATACTGTTGACGCAATGTGAATCGTTTTGGGGAAGTTCCTATACTGAACAAATCACAAAAAACATTACAACGGTTGTTTTGATAATAGCTGTTCCATCAAAATAACTATTTTAATGAAGATGATTATTATTGTGGCTTATGTATATATTGTCGTTGATTTATTTCGCCAAAAACCACTTTTTTTTATTGAATAAATTTCTTTCAACTCAAAATTTCAGTAATTTTACTCTTAATTATCGATGGTCTAGGTGAGCTTTTTGATAAAATAGCACTCGTGAACCAGACTACAATGTGTTGTTTTGCCCATACTTTCAATGTAAAATAAATCTTTTTGTATCTAGAATGCGAAATGATACTTTTGCGTTTGAGAATGAAAGTTATTTTGCTGAACTTCAGCAAAGCAAAATAATCATTCGAGAACGCAAGTATTTCGCATTCTAGATACAAAAAGATCTATATTACATTGTTTACTTTATAAATAAGTATTTGTCATTGTTAATTGACATTTCGTGACATTTCGTGTTTGAACCAAAACGAACGAACGAGGTGATATTGTTTGCATGACTTTCGCATAATAGCAAAGTACTATAGTAGTTTACCTAACAAGTGCGGAAAGTGATACTTTTCCGCACGCGATTGCAGATGGCCGAACGACGCGGTAGTAACGCTCGTGTTACGTACACTATTTTTTCTACTAGCGGAAAAAACACCCAAAAGTTAACATAAAGAACATTTATTATTAAATATATAATAAACTATACAATCATACTTGGTAAGCTGTCTATTTTAACCTTCTGCGACGCAATATTTAAATGTCAGTATAATCCGCAAAAACTAAACAAATCTACATTTCCGCACAAAAATGTTTTTTCCGCACTAAAAAGAGTGCGGAAAAGTTACTCTCTCAAAACTGAAATGAGTGCGGAAAAGTGGATTTTTCCGCACGCTAGTAAAAAAAATAATTACCAGGGCGCAAAACTCTTTTACGTTCTAGAACGAAAAAGAGACTATTCGTTAACTGAGATTTCAACGAAAATGTCAACATTTGAGTTCAGTTTTTGAAAAATGTATTATTTTGAATACGTTTTCTATCAAGATGTTTAAAAATTTGAGAACTACAAGGGCGAAAGCGGTAATGAGAGTATATTATGAAAACATTGTCTCAATATAAATATATGAATAAAAATATAAATGCTCTTTCAAAAAAATTAAATGGACAAAAATATGTCCAAAATATTTTGGATAGGGCATATAGGAATGATCCAGAAGTACGGTCTGGCAAAAGAACTGTTTCGCAGACTATGTCCGAAGAAAAACTTCCATACGAAAAAAAATAGTCTATGCATTATTGTAATGAAGAGATAAGGCCAGATAAAGAACTCAATACGATTTCGAGGGCAAAGACAAATTACAAAATATATCTGAAATTATAGGAATGTATGTAGGCTTTCTCAGCTGGCGTCAATGTTTTGTCGGTTTCCGGGTTTTGCCGTGGTCTTCTTTGGTTAAAATTTCCAAACGTTTCAACTGCAACTGGGGCAGCCATCTTCAGTGGCGTGGACGTGTCAAGTTCAAGGCGAACCGGAAGCCATATTAAAAACCATCAGTCAGTAAAATTTGCTCTCTAGAAGATATTGCCATTAAAAATAACCTCTATATTCAACCATACTAATGACATAAGTTTCCTTTTCCTATGTCTTCATGTGTTCACCAATGATAGTTTCATTTCATTAGAAAAGCGAAACATACTGTGGTGTTAAATAGAAGTTTGTAAAGATCGAGATTTCGCCTGTTTATACAATTACTATGTACCTTCATCAAGTAACGGCCGAGTCGATCAGAAAGTTAGAAATTAGGAAATAACACCTTCGGATTGTCTGGGGTTCCCCCGTTGAATTCCATTATATTTTTCATAATACATTCTAGGTAAAAAATCAGAGAAAGGAACTTAACAATCACTAATGAATATCAGAAATTTTGAGGTTACCTTTGGCCACGGCACCATATCTTTTATTTGGGTGTTACTCATCATAAAACATGATATTTTTTTATACCAGAGTGGGATTTTTGAGAAAGCTTTATGAAAAAATGTGACACACATATTTCATTACTACACATCTCTACACAAATAATTTTTGTTTCAGAAATAGTTTGAAATGATCTCGGAGTTTAAAGAAAAATATTCATAAAGTGTACTCACTGTTGCCGTTTCATTTTCAATAACTTTGTTGCAAAAGTAGCAGGTGAATTTGTGTGTTTCTTTTCGGCTTTGCTCCATATTTGTTTAACGTTATCAATAATTCATGGCAGAAACTAGGTGAAGTCAAACTGTGTTATGTACGAAAATAAACGTTTGCTTCATTTGGTAAATATCGGAGATAAGATAACCAGGGAACACATACACACAGTGTCATGCGTTTGGGTAACGGTTATTTCAATAGGTAAGTGCACACGAAAATTTGAAGCAAATTAACTGAGTAATGCCTGAGTGAACAGGTACATATACAAAGTGATTCATTCGTGAATTCCCCAGTAGTAAATAATATAGTTATTATGTTTTTAACGTTAGTTATTCATAAATGTTTTTTTAATTGATATTCATTTTTGAACTAAAAAAAAAAACTTTAAATCGCACCGCATGTTGAAAAAGATTTCAGAAAACAGTAGTAGTGTATGCTTCTGAATAGATTCGATTGTTGATGGGGCTGATAAGTGGTATTTTGATCGTAGAATATAAGAGAAGTTGCAAAAATGAAAAAAAAATTCTTTAATCGTTCCATTACAAGATTTTATTTGGTTTCACCTGTCCCGGTGTCTGCCTGTCTGTCTGTAATCAAATCTTGCAAGTGAATTTTGACCCACTTCTTGTCGTGTCGTCCGATCAACTAGAAATTTGGCAGATTATAGAACTTTTCTTGAAGAAAAAAACAAGATGGCGTCTACAAGATGGAGGATGAGTTTTATGATTATGGTCTGATTTGAATAAAAATTGATATTTGGTGGTTTTCAGGATCAGAGATTATGAATGAAACAAAATTTAAGAATTCAAAATATCGACTAGTTTTATGATTATGGTCCAATTCAATTCAAAATTGGTACGTAGATGGTGATCAAAATTCAATTTTTCAATATGGCGCATGATTGTTGTTATTATGGTTCGATTCTATTTATCCCACAGGATTTTCGATGTTGAAATTATTATTTTTTTTTCGAAATTTGTAATTATTGTCCGATACTCTTCAAAATAGGTTTGTGTTGTAAATTCATAAATTCAAGAGGGCGGCTAAAGGGGGGCGGACGAATTAATATTCAGATCCCATTGAAGTGCTGGATAGTTCAAAACTCGCACAAGCTTTGTAATAACCATATAACTAAAAAGACAAAATAACATATTGAAAAAATATATATTCAAATGCACTAAAAAGTTATTTCTTGAGATATGTATATAGGTGATTCTGTGAAATTACAGATTCAAAAGCTTGCGATTTTTTATTTGAACTGAAAACTTTGCGCGGCAAGCTTATAAATCTGTAGCTCATAGACCTCCTTATATTACACATCTGAAGAAATTGTTTTTGACTTTTGAGCGCATTTAAATAAAAGTTTATCTCAATTGTTTTTTCAATATTTACTTTTTGGATATCAAATCACAGAGTGAAAATTCATTGGTACCGGCCTTGAATTGCATGTGAGTTATATTCGGCACATAATTTAGATGATATTATGAACAATTGTTATCCCTCGTCTCGAAAAATTGGATTCGTTAGTGAATGGTACGTTTTCTAAGAATCGATCATTTTGCGAAGATCTGATTACTTTTATTGCGGACTCCCATTGTCTGGATTGTTTCTATGAGGTGCTCGTAGAAACAACCGAGACAATCGAAAATGAATATTTCGATCCTTTGATGTGAATACAATTCAAGGAACAGAAGCTACCCAAAACATCAAAACCACGTCACTTTCACTGGACGCGCCTGCAAAGTTAGCATCCTCAGGAGCTTTAAGCTTACTACACTAATTGACCCTATTCTAATTCCATATTATTCCCATTATTCATTTGAGTGGTTAATTGCACTTATTATCAATGTGAATTGATCCTCTATTCTATCTATCTCAAATTTCCTACTCCAATTGTTTACTTTGAATTTGAAACTACCTGCTCTAAACTACTTGTTTTGTGAGACAATGGAAGTTCGCATTGAAAGTAGTCAAACAATATCATCATCTAATATTTTCAAACATTTGAAGACTCCATTGACGAAAGTCTATACTAGATGGGGAAAATCACGCAGTAAAATGGTCTGGACTCGTTGAATATGGTGGAGACACAATAATTGGTGATCCTTCAAAATGTTTCTCATGAATTTATTGCTAACATTCAGTGTAAGAGGAATTTGTCTTATTCATACTTAATTCCAGCTGATCTTCTATCATATTGAGAACCTTTTCCTTCATTGCCACTGTTCTTATTACTTGTGGATGTCCATATCTACATAAAATGTTTAGCAGCCATTTCGTTAATGTAATTTTTTATATTCAAAAGGCACCATTCAACTGATACCTAAATATCAAAGCGTCTTGACAGCCACCTACCGAACAATGGCTTCAACGGAAATAACAATAGAGAAAGTAGTAGTAGTAGTTAGAAAGTAGAGAAAGTTTTGAAATGAAATTGTTCTTTTCAACATTTCATTCTCAATTTCACAAATTTTGTTTTCTTAAAAGTTCCGGTAAGAAAAGTAATAGGGGTTGTACGTTTCACCCCTTTGGAAAATCACAACAACATTGACAAAATATTAATATCTATTGGTAGAAAAAGCGAAGTTAATTCTATTTCTTTGACTTTTCAGCAATTAAAAAAATAAATTTTTTCCCCATTTTTGGAAGCGTGTCACTTTTCAGGAACAGAATGAATCCTTGACAAAATAAATAAAAACAGATTGGGATGGTAGGATATAAAACACTGTTACCTATTTGAAATATTTGCTCAGAATTCAGTTTCAAACTTAGATTGTAAATGATTATTTTTTTCTAAAACATTAAAAATGTCGTTCCTCGTGTGAACTTGAAGACGTCAAAATCATTGTTCGATTTACCGTAGATAACTTCACATTTGCATGAAAATTACATGCATACACCACTGAAAATCTATATACGCCCACATATCTTGTTACTGCGTTACTAGTGAATATGGTCAAAGGCTCATTTAGCACGAGTCGATTGTATATTGCGTACTGTTTCGAAATCACCTTTAGCGGGATATAATTTGCTGCTTATTGCCAATATCATAAAGAAAATAAATTTCTTATCCTTTTCTAAAAGACTGAGATCTGAACTACTGGCAAACTTTAAATGCTCCATCTAGTACAATTCTATTAAGCAGACACTCCAAGCTCAAAAATGTTCCTTTCTCTTGTCTAGTGGACAATTTTGCGATGTCTTTCAACGAATTACAGCACTCCAAAAGAGTACGATCGAGAGAGCAATCTTTTTTGTCGTTCGTTCTGCTTTGAAAGTTTTGATAACTAGATCTGTCGGTATATGATTTTTTCCTTAAGGCATATCCCAGTCGGGCATTGTCTCAGTGTCATTTACTCAGATAACTGCACTTTGCATATTTGTAGGGTAAGTGACTATTGAGTCCAAGAATCATGTGCTCTGAGTATACGCAGTGAACATCCGACTTATCTCGAAGAATAAATCTTGATAATATCCTCGGTTTTTCGCCTCTCTTCAGACGATATTCGTTTCGCGAGGGGCCGGAAAATCTGGAACAAAAGTAACAATTGAGAACAAGAAAAAGAAAACTTGGTTATGGAAATGTTCATCAAGGAATTCAATTACTTGCGTGGTAATGGGAAAAATACTTCTTGCTCTCGTTGCGTGACACCACAGGCGCCCAATACCCCATTTTCCATTTCCCATTTTCGAAAAGTAACCCTACTTTCATGGTCAAGAAAGCATCAACAAGCGACGTGGTAGAGGTTTTGGAAGCTTTTGCTCTCACCTAGGCGGCTTGCACAACCTCTGCTTTTGGGGAGTTTCCCCCGAAAATTCGTGAATACCAATTTAACGAATTTTGTTCGATGTTCTTGGAGAATACCTCATGCATTGGCTAATCGTTATATTGCTACAAGAGTACTTCAGTCTCCGCAACTTCGACATGAGCTCTTTTCAGTTTCGAACACGAGACCAATTTCAGCGACTACACAGACTGTTACCTTGAAAATAAATGCTCCAATCTCTGCTTTCTCATATTCGCACACCAAGCAGAGAAGAGGATGTAAAGTCTTGATGACTTCGAAGGCTCCATCCAGAACCATTCTGTTATGTGGATACTCCAAACTCTGTATGGGGGAGTAAAACCGTGAAACGGATTATTTGAAAAACAGGCTCCTTTGAAGATATATCATTTTGCAAGATTTTACGTCGAGTTGTCGCAGCTCTTTTTGAGTTCATCACCAAAGCAATTTAGTAAAATCGAGAAGGCAAGCATATTTGTTGCAGCAACTTTGTTATTTCCTGGAAGTTCTGATAAATAAGCCAATTGAACTGTATGCTGTAGATGCTGCAAAGAGAGTTTAACAAAAATAACTTCTATGGTGTTGCTCTCCAGCATCCATAATATTCGCGGTTACGTGGTCACACTCTCGAATTAAAAAAGGTCAAATTTTCCACAAGGCAGAGACAATATTTTTGGTGAATCATATTTTCGAAACATGGAATAACTTATCCAACATTGTGAATTCTGACTCAGTTAATAGTTTTAAAAACAAAATAGACATTTGCTCGTTTGCTTAATTGTCTCTATGCATATATCAATTTTTTTTTGCATGCTTTGTATCAACTTGTTGATCTCTCTTTAGTTTTTTGGCTGTCATCAGCCTTTATATATATGTAATAATTATTATTATTAGCATAATAATATTCGGAGGTTGCGCTGAGCTCAAAATTACCTCCAAAACCACTCCCAAGCTATGGAGTAAGCAGCAATTGGGCCCGGGAATCGTGTGCCCTGAGGCCCAATGAACCTTATAAGCTATTCTGTGATAAGTTTGTGATGAAAATACATATTCATGTCTTTTTGCATTGGATTCTTAACGTTTTTTTTCAAAGAACAAATTCTTTTTATTGTATACAATAACCTTTTTCAGAATGTTTTTCAGTCAATTACTGTATAATTAATTGTATTTATTTTCTGACTTATAATTATGCATATGGCTTTGGTCCTCGTTGATTTAATTCAAATCGGATAATATTGTGATTAATCAATTGAATTGAAAGATAAAAAAATGAAAAATACAACTCATCATTAATAAATTTATTTATTCATTTTGTACATTTTCTACAAACTGATCTGAGTATCAGTACTCTCACTCGTTCACTTACAACAGTAAACAATACAAATAATTACAATGCCTGGAAAGTTGGTTAACAGTTCAGTTTGAAATAATTTAGATTTTCCTACTAACTATTCGTACTTGTAAAAAAATTTAAATACAATATCTACACGACAATCAATAATTTAAAGCTTACACTGAATCAAACAATACTCGATTCAGTTAAAAATTGCACGATAATGCACTGACATGGGAGTTTTAGGAATATTTTTTCATTCAATGATAAGTGTGAGATGATTCTAACATAAGGAATGAATAAAGAAACGTTTTTCTTGAAATAGTGGATGGTAAGGAGTCAATATTTGAAAAACTGATCATAATGGAACAACTGAACAGATTCAATGGATCTGAAGAAAAATTCATGTATCCGAGCAATTAATTTTTTGGATTTGACAAACATGTACATTTTGGAGTTTTTGTACGAAAAAATATTGGTACTAACAAAAATCGGCTTTTACTCAAAAAATTTGCAATTGCCTGGATACAAGAATATGTTCACCAACTGGGTAATGTTAAAAGTCATCATGGCTAAGAATGGCGGGCAGTTACGCTACATATATGAGCATTTCTTCACTACATCTATATACACGAATTTACATTAAAAAACAATAGCTCGGGAGGCAGCATTGCATTTTAGACAGTGATTTCAGATCGCAAAATATTGCGTGTATGCGATAGCCTAGCTAGCCATCAAAACATACGTCAGCTGTCAGAGTCGTGGTGGACCTGATTGTAAGAAAATGTCAGTAATGTAAAAAATAAACGGAAAGTCATTGAAAATTTGCACAGTCAAGAAGATGAGTATTATAAAAAAATATTTGAACCTATGAATTTCTCTTCTTGATCGAGTTGTGCTCAACTAAGATTAAATGCGCGACCAGCACCTATAAAAACTCAGCTGACGGTCTTACCCATATTGAAAGAATAGCTAGCGATTGTTTTTATCATTTTAATAAAACGGAGACTTGTACAAGTTTCATCGAATCTGGAATGATTTTACATTAACTATTTTGTTTACAGGTTTATATGAGCAGCTGACGTACAATGCCCCATAATCGTTTCAGCTGACTTTTGTTTTAAGAATCGTCATTTTGTAAACATTGGCTTTGCAAATTTTGAATCAACCTGAAATTATTTCTCCATTTTTTTTACATAATTGACATTTCCTCACCACCATGTTCACCACGATTCTGACAGCTGAAGCTTGTTTCAACGTCTAGCTTTATCCAGACTATCGCATGAGACAAAATTTTGCTACCTGAAATCCCAATTTCCCGAGCAATAACAAATTGAAAGTTTTTAAAACTGTCAGTCTGTATACGGAGCACAGCCAATCGCACTAACTTAAAACTATATCGCATCATACTCGCAGTTCCGTATCGACCACTGATTTGTTCCTTTGCGCTGACTGTCTCGTCATCACGTGATGCGACGTGGGCAACCCCGGCGCCACTAGCGGCGACACTGAAGGCGACTTAGTAGCTAAGGGCGACAGCGACGGCGAAAAACTAGGCGACATCGCCGTGGAAGTGCTGAAAGTTGCTCCGGATGCGTCGTGGTTGATTGGCGACCTCGGCAGCATCATCATCTGATTATGCCCGACGCTGTGGTGACTAGACCCACCCCTGGAACTCAACAAAGGCATCGCTATCGACCTCGGCGCCACGCTGGTGATCAGCGGGGGAGGAATGTTCTTCGTATGAGCCGCGGAATTTTTACTCTTAACACTAGACGTACCGCTGGCGCCGCTGTGAACCGACGCCGTATCATCCTTCAGTCTTGCGATCTCTGAGAAAACGTGAGCAAGCGGCTGGTACTGGGGTCCCCAGTCCAGTAAATAGTCCCAGTTGTAACTTCCCGCTAGCTCCTCTTCGCTGTGCACTATGGAGCTCAAAGATCCGTTCATGGACGGCTGGTGCGTGACCGTGGGGACTTCCCCGTATCCCCCCATGGCCATCACGTGGTCCATAGTTGATGCCAGATTCGCACTAACCGCGCCTCCTTCATTCGTCGAGCTCCCTCTGTCACTTCCCGTGACGTCGTTCAACTTAGCGTAGATTAAATTAGTTATATCGTTTTCGTTACCTTCTTCATCGAAGATATGAAGATTATCCATAGGAACGGATTGATGATGGTGGACTGTCTCCTTACTAGTACCTGCACGAGGGTCCGTACATAACCTCGAGGCATTCTGTGGATGACTGGAGATGCCGTTATTGATGATACCTAACCTCGCGAGGTACTCTTGAGTGTTTCTCACAGAGACGTCCGACAGGTTATCCTCGTCGTTTTGCCTGTGAATACCGGAGTCTCTTTGAAGGGGGCCTTCGTTAATCATCCTGATCTCTTCGTCTTCGCCATCTTCTCCATCCTCTGCGGAACCCCTTCCGCTAGAACCGGATTGCTCTGACCCAGAGAGCTCCGAAGTGGTAGCAGCACCAGAGTTAGAGCTTGCGGCATGTCCAGCGCCATACGGCGGAATTTCGTCGTACTTTGGTGGAGCAAACTGGTTGTTACCACCTTGAATAGTGCCCACACCTGCTCGAATAGGTATGGTATCGAAGGCACTCGGGTCTACGTAGTTATTGGACGTAGAGACAGTTTCTGTACTCAGATTCGGTTTGTTGATTTTTCTGTTGCGTTTGTTTCGCATGTGAAGAAACACAAACACTGCTCCGAAGGTGATGATCAATAGGAGCAGTGCTATCAGCAGTCCCAACGCCCAATCAGCTATTCCACCATTCGAGGCTGATACCGTGGTTCCGTTTTCCCTGTTGATCGCTAAGTTAGTGCCTGGATCTGCCAGTGGGTCCAAAATGATCTCAACCACGGTCATGTTGGTCAAAGAACCTTGCCTGCCAGAGGTGGCGGTGATTACCAGACTTATTTCCCGTCCAGGTGTTGGCAACTCTGAGTATTCAAATTTCTTCTTTATCAAAATATCGCCCGTAGTTCGGTTGACTTTGAAGATCGAGTGTTGGGTGGTCAATTGATAAACCACTCGACCATCAGGACCCTTATCTCTATCCGTTGCTGTGACGTGTCCCACGATATACCCTGCAGGAAGCGCTGCTGATATTGGTAGAGTCAGTTTATACGTCCGTTCCGTAAACTGAGGATGAAACTCGTCTTTCCCCTCAATTTCAACTCTCACCCTCACCAACGAATATTTTCCACCGACATCAGTAGCCTGTATCATGAAATTGTACCTGCTCCTCTGTTCGTAGTCGAAAGCTGTGGAAGTAGTTACGACTCCTGTTGAAGAATCGATCTGGAACAATTTCCAGGAGTTATCCAGCTGGGCGTAATTGTTCGAACCGACTATAGAGTAGTTCACAGCACCGAAGAATCCTCTATCCAAATCAGTGGCGTGGGCTGTAAAAATGACCGTGCCAACTGGTTCGTTCTCGCCAACGAATTCCAAGTACTCGGCAACGGGGAACTTAGGTTCGTTATCGTTTTCGTCTTGCAAGATTATCAAAAAGGTGTTGAGAGTGCAAAGTATTGGTACACCCTTGTCACAAGCTCTGATAACTAAGTTGTACTCAGTTCTGCCTACGTCGTAGTCCAAGGATTTATTCACGTAAAGTACTCCAGTTTTGGAGTCCATTCTGAAATTCCCTTCGTCATTGCCTGAAGTGATGCCGTATACAATTTCAGAGTTGGGGGAGTTGGGCAAGTCTGCATCGGTTGAAACTATTGTGTCCACTCTTGAACCCACTGGTGCATTTTCACTAACCGTTTTTTCGTTGTCAGCTGATTGGAAAACTGGTGCATTATCGTTGGAGTCGTCTACGTTCACTCTCACGTGCATAATCGCTAGGTTCGATTCGTCTGCGGATATTTTCAAGTTGTGGGTGTCGTGAAGTTCTCTGTCCAAAGATTTTACCAGTATCACCGCTCCGGATGGGTTGGATATTTGGAATAAACCATCGTCATTACCATCGATTATTCTGAAAAAGGTGATGTCGCTGTGCTGGAGCGGTTTGGCAAGATGGATGATTGTTGCTCCCTTGGTAGTATTCTCTGGTACGTTTATTCTGTAACAAAAATTAAATCAGTTCAGATTATGAAACACCTTGTGTTTTGCTAAGAGTGAGGATGACAACCCAGTTGACAAACAAATATAGGTACCGATAAAAAAATGGTTGGCTACATGTGTTGCCAACCAATTGCCTTTCCATATCATGCTGTGACGTTACACTGTTTCATTGTTTCATAATCGATGATATTTGTATTCTGAATAACTATGGATACAAATCTGGTGTCCGAAAAGTCACAGATATTTAAAACAGGAGGGACAATTTACCAATGACATATTACGTCTAGACTCCGTTATAAACATTTCGAGGTGCGGTCACATTCTAAGCACAAATTTTATTGCCGCTTATTTCGCGGCACTTAGAATGTGACTCTGTATTGACCACAGCTCGGAATGTTTATAAAAGATTTTAGCCGTAATATGTCATGCAATTTATAGCAGCCCACATTTTAAAATTCACTCGAGAGTAAAATATAAAAGAGTTGGGAGGGAATTATAAATGTGTGTGAAAACCACACTTCTAATGAGCATGGATGTACTGCTATAGTAAATTGCTTAGGTAAGTTGCAGCTACACTCTTGCACTATCATCAGATATACAATATCGGAAAGTTTTCATCTTGGGTATGGTGGTTTCATGAGAGCGTAAAGAATAGCTTGCTATACGTTGAGAGAGCATAACAATTTCTCCTCGACTCGCTCGAGAAAGGGATATCGACGTGAACTGTGTACGGTGTGTCGCATTGCCACGTGGTCCGTAAATGGTGGGGTAACAGGAGATGCGCACAATAGTGCGTTTCTCTTATTTATGTGGTATTATCATATTATTGCGTTCTTTGTTGCTCGCGTGTATTTCTGTCTATACCCCAGATGAAAAGTTTCCGATACTTTATAAACATTCCAGTGTAAATATTGATTGAAAGTTTGATTTTGTGGAGGAAATCCGATTCTTGACATGATTTTTTGGGTTTGTAACCATCCACAATCTGAAAATGGAAAAATGTTAATCCAAAGAAATCTGTACAAGTGTAGAAGGAATTTGCCCGATAAGTTATTGCGTTCACAAGACTACTGTCTTGAAAGAAATTAATTTTTTATCTCATTCCCAAACCGCAATTCAAATTCAGTTTTTTCAGCGTCTTTCTAGCAAGTTTTGATAACGGAGGCAGATACAGACTCCGAAACATCAACAATTTTCAAAAAAAGAGAAGTATTCCTAGTTAATTCAGTGTAGGGTACGTTACTGACAAAAAATTAATTTCTTTCAAGACAGCAGTCCTGTGAACGCAGTAACTTATCGGGCAAATTAATTGATTTTCTTTGGATTAACCCTTTTTGCATTTTCCGATTGTGGAAACCCAAAAAATCATGTCAAGAATTCCAGTGTAGTTCATCTACTGAAGAGAATTCACTGAAATAGTGAGGTGGGGGGATTATTGGTGCACCAGTTGACTTGAGAACGTGTACATGTATAAACAAAACAATTCATGTACAGCATCTGGACAATTCGTGTCCATTTTTGGTCCTGGTTTTTTCCATTGAATGACCAGTACGGACATTCACTTTTACACCTTTTCAATAGACATCCCTTGAATAGACCTGTGTTATTAGGGATGTACCTCAAGGAGGACACTATTGCAAGTACTCACTGTGATGAGAGGCAAGCACCTTGAAACATACATACATATGTAACATACATGTATGCATTGTTTTATAACATCATCAGCATCCTCCTGGAGGATCATTGCACAAATTGATGTAAGATGTAATCTAATGTAAACTATTTTCTGTTAGATATTTGACTAGTAGAAGTTCAGTTGAAGTTCTAGTATATTTCTCTAGAAAATTGCATTCGCATCATTTCTCATCTTCAATCTAAATCAAAATCTGAAAGTTAGTTTTCTCATTATTTAATACCACATCATTTCCAGAACTGGTATAGGATTTATAAGTCAAACATATTTTTATGTGTATTAGAAATGTTGCCATCCACATATAGAGCCTTGAGGTAGTCCAAGAAGGGAATACCCCAGTTTTAAGTCCGTCAAAACAATTTTAATGAGAGCATGTCAATTAAAATATCTGAACCAATAAAAAAATCCAAAAAGTATCCACTTACTTATAATCTAATTTGTGGACAGACTTTTGTCCGGATCCCGCTCCAACGTTGGTCCTTATTCTAACAGGAACAAATGAATGCTTAGGTGGGTCCCCCAAATCAGTCGCCTTGATAGTTAACAAAATATCTTCTGTCTGGGATGGAACGGTGGATAGATTCGTTCTCAAGATTCCATCATCATCTCCGATCACAAATCCTGACACTGGATTGACTATGGAATAGCGTATTTTCCCATTCTCTTCGGTGTCCGGGTCTGTAGCATTCAGTGTGACGATGTCCACTAGAGATGCGGAATTCCCGTCTAGAAAAATAGAGTAGGACATCAAAATTGGTTGAATTATACAAAATCGAATAGTAACTGTGACATTGAAAAATTGTTACAGAAGAATTTTTCTGAATTCTGAATATACTTTTCAATAATCTCAACTATTCAGTTAATATTGGGTAAGTATTTGTTGTAAGGTGGTAGACGATAATTTAATTCGATTAGATTCATTTCGGATTTCCACATCCTATTTGCATTGTATATAACGTTTTCAACTAGTTCTATCCGCAGTTTTGTTCAGGTAATTACTTAGAAGTTTCGGAAGGTTTACAATCGTTAAGTAACTATGATAATCTTAATAACTGCTTAATAAATTCATGCTTAATTACTCACTTCCCGTTTTTCTACCTGTTACCTGACCATTGTTAACATCAATTCAGAAGAAAACTCAAAGAGTCTGTTTATATCCAAGTCTACACTCAATCCAGCGTGGATTTAACAAATGTTCTGGTCGTGAATTTCAGTTTTTGGGATAGTTATTGAGAAGTCATCTCATTGTGTGCTCATTTGAGGTTGAGTGAATTATAATGATTAAATTTATCGAAATGTAAAAGAATATGGTGTGTTGTTTTCAAATTGTGCCACCCATCAAGAACTAGACGATACAGCAATAACCATTTTTTAATTCGGACACCTCTGTAACATCTAGCGATGTGAGGAGTTTGCTCAATATATTAGAAATGAATGGGCTTCTTGAGCCTTCTAAATACGGAATATTTGGTATTCAACTCAGAACTGTTGAAGGTACCTTTATCCTCAAAGTGATTGGATTAAAAAGAGTTTTCAATCCAATAATGAAATCAGCGCTAGGTTGTATATTGATTAAAATTGTCGATTCCTAGAAGTAGACCATCAAAAATTCAAATATTGAACCATTTTTCCCTAGGGGCATCGACTGCTTTGACCATTAGCCCATCTTATTATATTATTATTATTACTGAATGAGGAATCCGTGAAGTGCAGTTCAACTGCACATTCTAATAAGTGATAAGTCACAAACCTGGTAAATTGGCCAGATAAGTCGCCTGCTGAAAAACCGGAGCATTATCATTAACATCCACAACTTTTATCGTCAGCGTAGTATGTGCCACATGCGCCGTATCCGAGGCCACAATCCCCAGCTTACACTCCTGCCACAATTCGAAATCCAGACTCTTCTTCAGAACGACCTTTCCGCTGTACCTGTCGATGCTGAAGTACTTCAAGTCGTCGACGTCGCTTTTTTTCGCGAAATCGTAGACGAGCGGAGGATAGGTATCGACGTCATTGGCAGTAACAATTGTCAAGACTGTCCCGACAGGTGTGTCTTCTTTGACGGTGATGATGCTGTGAGGTGGAAATGTTGGTTGGTTGTCGTTAACGTCGACGACGTTGATTCGGATTCTGGCTGTTCCTGTCATTTGGGGAATGCCTTCGTCAGTTGCTATCACCGTCAACCTGGAATAATGATTGTATTGATGAAAACGTTGATAGAACATAGAACCGGAAATAATTCGAAGATCTGCAATTCACATGATACTAATCTTCAAGTAATATCTATGATGAGGAAACCACAAGACAGCTGAGGGACAAACATTTATGAGAAACTGCTAGTGAAGGAAATAATAATAATAATAATATAATAATAATTTTATTCACTTAAAGAAGAAATTTACAGTAAAAAACAGCAAATAGGTATAAGTACATTGATTCAGTGAATAAGCGAATCATCACAGAAGCAAAAATGCTTGTTTGTGATTAGGTATATTGATATTGGTAACGACCATGGAAGCATCAGATGCTTGTATATGGCCTGTATGTGAAGGTTAAAAAAAACAGAAGTATAAGGAGTAGAAGAAAGCTACACGAACAAGCAAGTGAGAAAATATTGAATTGGAACTGAAAAAATGGGCTAGTTATGGAAAAAACATCGCTAGTTGGAGAACATTTTGAATAAATGGAACGAATACCGTATAATGGTCAAAGTGTAATAGAATATGAAGACATAATATGTTATGCCGGGTTCAGACCAAGCAGACAAAACAACGACAAGACAAAGATATTCATGTTTCGCGACAAGTGGCGACAAATCCGATAGATTTCTGCAACATTTTTGTCTTATATTCGTTTTGTTTCCAAATTCGTAAAATTTTGTCCCATATTGAATCGGTAAAGATCAAAGGGTCTCTGTTTTGTCTGCATATTTTACGACAAGTTGTCGGCTCAGTGTGGACGGTGTGCTCTGTCAGAATCTAGGAGAAGAAACTCCCGAAAAAAAAGGAAGAAAAACCGGAAAATAAAAAACTCGAAAAAAAAAACTCCGGAAAAAATCCCCCGGGAAAAAAGAAGAACTGATTACTCAGTCTGATCGAATCAGAACTAACTTACCTTACGTACACATTTAAGTGCATGGAAATTGAATACATACAATTAGCGAGGAGTAATTATTTAGTCTGATCTAACCAGAAAGAAATAACCTCACGTATACATTTGACGACGTGGAAATTTAATATATAAATTTTGCGAGGAGTAATGATTATTTAGTCTGATCTTACCAGAACGAACTGTTAATTGAAGCTTCACAAACTTCAGGTATTATTACAGATATTGACTGCTTTGATACTTCTGAAAGATACATTTTGTGGCAGGAATCGCCTGTTGATGGAAATCTTAAAGTTATTTTTCTCTTACACTTTTACAGCATTTCTGAAGTTATTATCTTTTTCAACTGCAGGACCAACAAGGCATATCAGATTTTCGAAATCTTGGTGAACATTCTAAGAAAATTCCTTATGCTTGAACGAATTTCATCACTTAGTCTAATATCATCCTCACGTAACTGAAATAACAATTCATTTGTGGAATAACTTTCTCGCTTTTTAAGCTTGGTCTCATCCAAAAACGTTTGCGTTTTATTTTATAACATTGGATGATTGGATGAAGAGGACAGAAGGGAATAACAATTGGCGAATACCCAAAAATTTTTATTTTTGAATTTTTTTTCCTAGTGGAAATGCCACATGGTTGAACAACGGATTCCCACCAAATGAATTTTTTTGCACATTTGTCCTTGTGGTGTAGACAGTTTGTCTCAATTTTGTCTTGTCTGAGAGAGCCCAGTTTTGATTATAAACTTTGGAATTTTTATCAAACAGACCCTTGAAAATCGCTAAAAACACCATCGTTGGAGGATGGCATAGAAGTTCAAAGTAACAATTTCATGCGAAAGAAACATCTATCTGGAGATTTTTAGAAGAGCTACTTTGAAAACAGAGCATGATTGATCCTTAAACTGCATGTAAAATTGAAAAACAAAGTAATCCAAAACCTTTTCATTGGATTTTCCCCTTTTATAATAAGACCAGAAGCCAGTCTTGTAATAAAAATACTGATCAATAGTAGGATTGAGACAATTGTTTTCTCACCTGTACAGATCTCGAATTTCCCTATCAAGAACGATATTTGTTTTCAGGGTACCACTGAAGGCCGGCTCAATCTTGAAGGCGTTGTCGTGGTTTCCATCCACGATATGATAGAGTATCCTAGAATTAGCTCCTTCATCGGCATCAAAAGCAACCACTTGTAGGACAAACGCTCCTTTTTTGTTCCCCTCCCAAACACTAGCCGAATACTGCTGTTGCGTGAATTTCGGCGAATTGTCGTTTTCATCCGTGATTTGAATTATGACGTTACAGTACCCGTGAAGGTTCGGATTACCCTCGGTCCTGGCCTCAACCACTAGTAGAATCTCTTTGTGCAGCTCAAAATCCAAGTTCTTCGGGTCACGCACTTGAACGATGCCGCTGCTGGAGTTGATGACGAAGATGTTTTCCTCGTTTCCACTCCCGATAGAATATATAATTTTCTGTCGACGCCCGTCTGTTCTAACTGCTGCCACCTGTATGATGTCTTGAAACTGCTGAGCGTTTTCGCTCACAACGACCGTGTAGGTATCGTTCTGGAATCTGAGCAGAGGAGAGCCTTCCTGCAGATCACCCACCATGATTTCAATGAGTCCAGTGGAGCTCCTTGGAGGATTTCCCTTATCGGTGGCCAAAATGATCAAATACGAGACCTTTCCTTTGTTGCTGGCCAAAGACTGGGTGGTCGTCAAAATCCCCGTATTCGGATTTATCCTGAACTTTCCATAGGAGTTGTCATTCAAGATACTGTACACGATTTCTGCGTTGGTACCTTCGTCGACGTCGTTGGCTGAAACTTTGAGGATCATCTGACCTGGTTGAATGTAGGGTGTTACTTTTTCCTTGAAGGGGTATTTGATGAACACTGGGTTGTTGTCATTGACGTCCATTATTTTTACAGTCACGGGGATGCTTTGAGATCTGGCGTTGTATTTTCCACTGTCCGTTGCCACCACCAGGAAGTTGTAGAGGTTGTGGCGCTCTCTGTCGAAAAGCCTGTGAAAAGAGAAGATGAAACTGTCATGATTGATGCCTCAACAAAAGGATTGTTATAGTGTTAACGATACATAAATAAATATTTTCAAATCAACAGCGTTTTTCACAAGCTTTCAGTTTTTCGTTCGGGTGGAATGGAATTTTGAAAATTGAAATTTGTGGCAAAATCCCTGCAATAATGAGGCCCTTATGAAACTACACAAAACGAACAATCTAAAAACTATCGTCTTAAAAGAAATGTAATATTTTTACAAGCTTTCATTTAGTTTCACCTCTCCCGATGTGTGTCATTCTTTAATAACATCTTGCAAGTGAATTTTGATCCACTTCTAGTCGTCCTATAAACTTGAAATTTGGCAGATGTTCATAATTCCGGTGAATGTGCATTATAGAAGTTTTGTTGAAAAAAAAAACAAAATGGCGGCTCCAAGATGGATGACGAGATTTGTGATTATGTTCCTATACATTCAAAATTGGTATATGGCGATTTTTGAGGTCAGAGATTACACATTTTTTGTCAAACTGATGAATTCAATATGGCGGCTTCAAGATGGCGGACGAGTTTTGTGATTAGGGTCCGATTCCATTCAAAATTGGTATGTGTTGGTTCAGTGTCGAAGATTGAATTTCCTATTCAAATTTTTTATTTCGATATAACGGACGATTGTTGTGATTATGTTCTATTTGAGTTTGCTATGTGGGGGGTTTTTGGGGTCAATATTATGGATACTTTGTCAAAATTCATAAATCCAAGATGGCAGATGAGTTTTATAATTATAGTCTAACTCAATTCAAAAACAGTATGTGGGGGTATTTGGGGTTGAAGTTCATGAATTTTTCATTAAAATTACCAAATCCAAGATGGTGGCCATAGGACGGCCGACGAGTTAATATTCAGATAGCGTCAATGGAGAACTTTAATCTTAATTAATTGAATTATAATATGTCAGCTACTCTTCTTTGAAAGATACGTTATAGTTCCATTTATATTTGCTCGTTTCTCTCAAAATAATAACAATCAGAATATATTTTGTCTATTTGTGATTTGTATCCTTGTATCCTCTTACATATTATTATGATAATTGACAATAACATATCCACAAAAATACCAAAATTTTGGACAGATAACTATTATAATCCTGAATAATATTCAAGTTTCAGAGTATTTTTTTCCTTTATATCGACAGAAAATGCATTGTATGTTGTTCAAATTACATTCATGAATCACTTGATGAAGATGTGTTTTTGTTCGACTCATGTTTAGCCTCCTGTCACAGCTTTCACAAAAAAGTTGTTTCAAATCACACAAGTAGCGGTAAAGTTATTTATGATACAAGTGTTAAAAGTGGCATTTTATTTTGTTAGTGGGGACCCTACCAGTAAAAAAAAAACAAAAAAAAATTATAAGATCCATAAGGATTCGAACACACGATCTTTGGATTACAAGGCAGACAGGAAGAGACTCTAAGTATAATAAACCCCAACGCACTTTAATTATGAATGTCATTATTTGTGATGGAGGACCTTCTACAGTTGGACTGAAGACTACCTCATTTGTAACTTCAAAAGGAATTAGTATTACCAATTGCACAAACGGCCAAATAAAGGCGTGAACTTTTATAAATGATTCCTTTTGAGTAGATGTTCTGATTATAATATCTGATTGAAGTGTTTCTATTACAGAGATCTCTCGAGAGATCTATATTACTGAGTATCCATCATCTCATCTGTCATTTTAGTGTTGAAAGTAATTTTGTGAATACGTCAGTTTTAGTTCATATGCCAATGAGTTAAAAACGTAATTTTTAATGTCAGTTGTACAAAATAGTTATTTATACAAATACACATTTTTTTGTACAATAGTTTTACTGCTAGTAAGAAAAAAAAACAAAAAAATATAAGATACATAAGGATTCGAACACACGATCTTTGGGTTACAAGGCTGACTGACAGATACTTCAAATATAATAAAACCCAACGCACTTTATTTATGAATGTCATTGTTTGTCAGTCATGAAGGACCTTCTACAGTTGGACTGAATACTGCTTCGTTTATAACTTCAAAAGGAATTAGGTATTACCAATTGCACAAACGGCCAAATGCATGTGTGAACTTTTATAAATGATTCCTTTTGAGTTGGTGTTCTGTTTATAATATCTGATCGAAGTGTTTCTATTAGAGAGATCCATAGTACTGAGTATCCATCACCTCATCTGTCATTTAACTTTTAGCACTAGTGTTAAAATTGATTTTGTGAAAACGTTTGTTTTTAGTTCATGTGTCAATGAATTAAAAACGTAATTTTTAATGACAGTTGTACAAAATAGTTATTTATACAAATACACATTTTTTTGTACAATAGTTTTACTGCTAGTAAGAAAAAAAAACAAAAAAATATAAGATACATAAGGATTCGAACACACGATCTTTGGGTTACAAGGCTGACTGACAGATACTTCAAATATAATAAAACCCAACGCACTTTATTTATGAATGTCATTGTTTGTCAGTCATGAAGGACCTTCTACAGTTGGACTGAATACTGCTTCGTTTATAACTTCAAAAGGAATTAGGTATTACCAATTGCACAAACGGCCAAATGCATGTGTGAACTTTTATAAATGATTCCTTTTGAGTTGGTGTTCTGTTTATAATATCTGATTGAAGTGTTTCTATTAGAGAGATCTATAGTACTGAGTATCCATCATCTCATCTGTCATTTAACTTTTAGCACTAGTGTTAAAATTGATTTTTAATGACAGTTGTACAAAAACTATTTTTTGAATGATCTAGCCGGTTACTTGTTCTAAAATGCTTTGAAATTATTGATATCAGTTGAAAAATATTTCTGGAGTCCTGAGGAGTTCACGAACTTCTGAAAGATTCACGAAATATCGAAGCCAAAACTTACCCAGCAGTAGTAATGAGCCCGGTCTTGTTGTCCACTCGAAATAGCCAATGACTCTCATTAGCCAACGAATAAATGATTCGGGCATTCACGCCCATATCCGCATCCGACGCGTGCACAGTCAGAACGGAGGTGTCTATTGGCACATCCTCCAGAATTGCGGTGGAGTATTTGGACAAATCAAACTTCGGGTCGTTGTCGTTCTGGTCCTCCACATAAACGGTCAAATTGCAACTACTTTGCAACGTGGGCGTCCCACGATCACGCGCAGAGATGGTTAGAGAGTATCTCGACTGACTCTCTCTATCCAGAGGCCTTGCCGTTACTTCTCCGGATTTTGGATCGACGCTGAACTTGTTGCCGTTATTGCCGCTGGTGATGCTGTAGGAAACCTCGCCGTTGGGGCCTTCATCTAAATCTTCAGCCGTCACCGTGTGGATCACGGCAGTTTCGGAGTTCTCGGGAACAGAGAGCCGGTAGCAGGATCCCGGTTGAAATTTGGGGGAATTATCGTTTACGTCTGTGACTTTGATAACCAGAGTAGTAGTATCGAATAAAGTCATGGAGTGGGTCAAGTCCGAAACGTAGATGGGTATAACGTATGTTTCCATATCTTCTCTGTCGAGCGGCTTTTTCGTTAGAACCTCTCCAGTTGGAGAAAGGATTTCGAAGGTGCCGTCTGTCATGCCCGGTGGTAAGATGAAAGTCAAGTTGTTGTCTGCAAAAAAATTATTGTTACATTCACGAATCTTCGGAATTATTCTTGAATATTCCGAAATACACTTAGAACTGAACAACTCGACTCTATAACCTTTTATGTGGATAAATACAGATATTTTCTTTGAATAGTATAAGAGTAACGTTTCGAACCTAAAACGTGATTCATTGAGTTTTTAAGCCGAATTATTTTATTTTCGAAAAAAGTATTATAAACTATTAAAATATTTGGTTTCACTGTATTAGACTATTTATTCAGTATAATATCACCCCACTGAACTGATATCCACCAGGAGTTATTCGAGTTTACACATCCTTCGTTGAAAGTAGATTTTCTGAAAGGACTGAGGGATGCTTTAGTTAATTTTCAATAAAAGGACAATTTTACACCTCAAGTAATATGCGTCTTCAACAAATTTGTTGAAAAAACAATATCGCCATCTTTCAGATAAAAAGAATTGATATCTAAATTGATCAATATTATGAAAATGGAAAACTCCTTTTGAAATTATCACAGAATTAAAATGTTTATGAAATTCTTGGAAACATTTGTAATGAAGTATTTATATAATAGAAAAATTCTAGACTCTTTATCCCTCAACATGTAAACTAGGAATCTGTAAATGATAGGAAATTTGGGAATTCAGAAAATGCCAGGCAAAATATATTTGTTACAGAAATCAGGGAATTTGACTTATTATCAATAATCGTTTTTATTATTCGTACTTTTAATAAATATTTTAAAGAAAAATCTTGAAAGAATTGCTGAAAAAGTATGTTGAGAGAGATTATGAAGAAAAATTTAAAGAAATTATGAAAATTGCTTTAAGAGTCCTCTTTTACTTCCTGTGAATGGAATTAAAATACTTATTTATGAAAGCTTTTCAAATTTTCATATAGTTATCGTAGAAAAAATACAAGAAAAATTAGAAATACGAAATGCCGAGATCTAAAAATCATGTCGAATGAAGATATTCCAGAAAAAAGAGTTAGTAGATTCCAATATTTTTTGCATTTATTGATTTGTATAGTAGTAGTATAGTAGTTCTCTAAGAACAAAATCAAACTGCAAGCTCAAGATGTATTCAATAATTTTTTTTTGTTATTTTGTTATTTTTGTTACTACGAATCTCCCAGGTTTTCGGAGAAAACCCCTCAGAAGCAAAGCTTCTGCGAGTAAGGGAGACCTGGGACCTACAGCTTAAAAGTGGAATCCGAACCACTTTACTTCACTGAAGACATTTAGCAGTTAAAGGAACATAGCGCTCTACATAATCATTACTGAATACTGCATGAACATTATTACTTTATTACTTTCGAATATACTCACTATCATTCGCTATACCAGATCTTGCAGAAACTCTTGTAACAACACTGCCAACAGCCACATCTTCCGGAACACTGACCAAATATTGCGACTCTAAAAACTTCAAGGAGCTGTTCAGCGACTCTTGGACGACCAGTTTGAGCTGCATAGTAGCGCGTTTCGTAGGTGTCCCATGATCATTCGCGGTGACATTCACCGTAAACGATTTTTGACTGGAAGGTAGCGGCTTCGCCAAGGTCAAAGTTCCAGTGTCATATCCCAAAGAAAATAACCCTCCTTCGTTTCCACTGGAGATGATGTAGGTAACTCTGCCGTTGTCTCCACTATCCATATCAATGGCGATGATGTGGGCTATGGTCATTCCAACGCTGGTAGACTCACTAATCTGCACTGCGGACGTTGTTGGAACCACAAATTTGGGAGCATTGTCATTGAAGTCGGTAACGATGATACGACCAGTGACGGACGTGCTTAGTCTTTCTGAAACGTTATGCGACTGATCAGTAGCTGTTACGATGATGTTGTACTCTGGAATGGTTTCAAAATCTAGTTTCGATAGTAAAACAAGCGTGCCGGTTAGTGAATCCACAGCAAACATATTTGCCACCTGTGGCTGTCTCTGTAGGCTGTACCTCAGCTGGCTGTTACTACCACTATCCGCATCGGAGGCTGAGAAATTGAACACGGGCGTGCCTATATCGGTATGTTCGTTGATGGGGACGGTTATGGGATCCTGTGGCCATTTCGGCGGGTTATCGTTAACGTCGGCAATGTCAACTCTGATGGTAACTGCGCTACTCTGGGGATTGTTCATCGCACTAGTATCGAGAGCTCTAACTTCCAGGCGGTATTCAGCTTGTGTTTCCCTGTCCAATCTCCTAGCCACAACGAGTGAGCCTGTGCTTCTGTCGATGTCGAAAGCATCCCCAATGGCATCCGTGGCGAGAGAAGTCAAGGAGTATGTGATGTACCCACCAGTGCCTGTTAATGAGTTCTCGTCAACTGGTTCCGTTAGAGCAATAGATCCAACAACATGGCCGATGGGAACATCTTCGTTAACTCTGAAAACCAAGCTAGAGCTGGTGAATGTGGGTCTGTTATCGTTCAGATCTAGTACTTCAACTCTCAGCATGCGAATGCTTTGCTTGGGCGGCTGCCCCCCGTCTGTTACTGCCACAGCCACGCGGTAGATGGTTTTTTCTTCGTGGTCTAGTACCATCCTGGTTTTGATGACGCCAGAGACGGGGTCTATGGTAAATACTCCGTGCCCATCAGAGTCGCGGTTTTTCACGATGGAATAAGTCAAAGTGGCGTTGCTTCCGTTATCAGCGTCAACTGCTCTCACTCGAACCACTTCGGTTCCTGGGGGTTGTTCTTCTCGAACGCTGATGACATCTTCTTGTGGATCTACGATTTCTGGTGTGTTGTCGTTTACGTCCAATATGGCGATTTTTGCGACAACCCTTGCGCTTCTGGATGGAGTGCCGTTGTCTCTTGCTTCTACTACTAGGTCGTGATTTTGTTTCGCCTCCCTGTCCAGAACTTCTTTGGTAGTTATTTCACCTGAAACAATGGAAAATGTTAGATTTGTAGCAAGAATAAACGAACAAGTAACCATTTTCAACATATGCAATCGAGTTATTCCCCAAGTTACAAAATATGACAAGATTTTTGTCCAGTATAGCTTCTTAAAAGAATCTGATATCGAGTACAATTGTTAAAATTGTTTTTTCCGTTAACCAGCTGTCGTCCCCGTACGAACAGCAGCCCTCAAAAATCGAAACTTGTGCGAGCCGAGGATTAACGAGGTCTTACCTTTTAACGTGCGATTCCTACACTTTTTCGGGCCATCAGATAAAAATCTGAAGTTGCTGAGGATTCGAACCTAGCCGACCAGCAGTCAATGGTTTTGAACGCTTCAGTCTCAACCACTGAGCTACTTGACCCTGTGACAATGTGACAGTTTTATTTTGATGTATCGTTTCACTGATATCGACGAATCTAATAATAAACTCAACTAAAGTATTGTGTTTATCGAATTACATGAAATTATATACGTGTCCGATGAGCAATGACGTGATGAAACTTCTAGTGAAAAGTAAGATTGCATGAAATGATGAAATTTGAGTAATTTTGAAAAAACTTGAAAATACATTGCTCTTTCGTTATTGACAGACAGTAGTGCAGAGCTAACAGTGGCCGCTTGATCAGTGGACTGATCATCCAAAATAGTAACTTTAATATTTTCTTTAAAACGATCTATTGATGGAATATGTCGAGTACCTATCTGGAGAAAAATTATAATCAGTGAAAGTGATTGTAGTAGAAATTGAAGTATAAGTGGACAACGCAGCCGGAGTGCTCGAAGTAGAGCAAATGTTTGAAAGATCAGTTATCCACGAATACTTTACGTTATTTTTCCAATTGGTGGTTTTTGAAAGTTCTATTTGCACACGCTGAGGCGTGCTTTAAATAGGTAAAAAAGGACACCAATTGAAAAAATATATAACTTTAAAAAGACGTTTTATGCTTGGGGATAGTTCTATTATATTTTTGCCTGAATCGACATAATGTGCTTGACTGGCATCGTGATTGAAGTAGTTAAAGTAGCTGCGTTACATTAATGAAAGTGTATACTG
Organism: Chrysolina haemoptera; assembly: GCA_958298965.1. Lineage (NCBI taxonomy): Eukaryota > Metazoa > Arthropoda > Insecta > Coleoptera > Chrysomelidae > Chrysolina > Chrysolina haemoptera. Next base: position 8,776,508 of record OY282597.1, on the reverse strand, counting down.
ATTTATTCTTAACGTTAACTGAGGTTATCCGATTATATATTGATGGTCATAATGCATGTTCAATCGATCAATTTCTAAATCCTGAACAACCTCGTAGAACAGGTAGTATTATATTTTGGTTAGGTACTTAGAGCCCATTCATATGACTTCAATTCCATCGAAACGAGTAGAAGCAAATCACCGCCTTTCTTGCTCAACCCTAAGCCTCTTATGGTATCTTCTTAACGAAATGGTGTCTTGTCGAGGTGTCAAGATTAATCATGTGTTACCGACACCGAGATATTTGTGGTTCGTATCGAATTACGCGTTTCGAAAAGAAAATGATCTCAATGTGAACTTGCGGATTCAGTTTTCACACTCGATCCAGTATACGAAGGACGTTCAAAGTGAAATCAGGAATTGAATATTATGCATTTCGTTATGCAGATACCTAACAATTTTCTATTAGATATAGGTTGTAGACAGCGGAGGTGTTTTTGTTTCTATAACGTCTTGTTCTTCAGATATATATTTTTTAAAGTTCCTCTTCCATATTAGTAATTGCTTAAAATCGAGTACCCTTTTGTGAATTCTCTATGAAAACCCATACCCCATATTGAAGATATGCATCCTCTTTTGCCTCCTAAGAAAAGTCAAACTGAAGAGTTAGACATACCGAGCGATGAAAATAACGATGGCAAATACATGGAAGTTGACAACCAAGATCCAGACTATTCACCCTCTTCAAGTGATCTATCTACGCCAACTTCATTAAACTCAAGGATAAAAATCAAATAATTCGATTGTCTGCTAGATAAACCAAACTACGTGGATCAAGACTTCAGGAATGGAACCAGATATAATAATAATGATAATAAACGCTTTTATTGGTAAAAGCAGAGAAATAACAATCATTAACATTGAAAAATATAAATCTACCAAAAGGCAGAGTTAGCTTTTGACTGGCCCACAGGGGTCAGGCAAGTGCTTTCTACCACTCAGTCTTGACATATAGAAATGTCTGTACGACGGAAACGAAGTAAATAAATGGCAGCATTTTTACTTTCTTTCAGAAAATATGTTTTTGATTAGTGAGTGAGAAATTCCATGAGGGACAAATTAAAGATCTGTTTACTGATGGTTCGAAAATAAGTCTGGAGGCAGTTTTACTTCATAATGGTAAGTGTCCATCAATACCAGTCGATTATTGAACTGCTTTAGAAGAGACATACGAAAGTATAAAATACATTTTGTATTTAATTAAATAAAAAAAATTTGGGAGGAAAGTGTGTGCTGACCTCAAAGTAATAGCTGTGTCACTTGCACAACGGACTATTAGACAAAAATATTCCATCAAAACAAAATGGCGGCACATAATGTTGGAGCTCTGCTATGAGGATCCTTCCGAAACCAAATAGTTTCAGTAATCATCATATCTTTTATGGTACCCTTCTTAAAAAGTTCTCTGTACCAGCAGACAGATTACAATATGTAGCGCTATTTTGTTTTATATAAATATTGGTCTGAAATTTTTTTATCTATAGAAAATTCAAAGACGATTCAAATGAGGTATTATTCGGGCCACAATGAGATTTTAAAAAATCTTTTAAAATGGCGGCCTGACGCCTTTTCAATAATTTACATTTTTTTGTTGTGAAAAAGTAGTTGATGAACTATCATTCAACATTGAAAAATAAAAAAAAAAAATCCAATCCGTTCAAAAGATAACAGGGGTGGGGTTACCCATTAAGAATTTTAATATTATGAATCGCAATTATGTTTTGGATTGATATTTTCGTTTTAAATTATGCTGTCATATAGATATTTTTTTTGTTTAAATAATCATTGTCATAACTAATATAGTTAGGTTTTAGTTTGTCACCTTCTGAAATAAGTACTTTTTTGATAATTATTACTTTTACAATTTACCCTTTATAAATTGGAATACCCCGCCTATGGGTTGATGTTTGCTGGTATTTATTTCTGAGAGATAATTTATGTTTTTCGTAAAACCCTTTGTCGCGAGAAAGATTTTGATGTGGGACACAAGAACAGTTCAGTTTGATATTATTTTTCAGAACAAAATCGTAGGTGACAATTCAACTGAAGTGACTGATATCATTCAATAATAATTGTAGTATCAACTATAGCAATAAATAATACGCATCTTTTTGTATTCTTGAAATTGTCTACTGAATACCATTCGTGCTTTAGAAATCAACCAAATAATTCTGAAAAAAACGTGTTCTTATGGCAAAAACAAGTTTTTTTAAGAATTAGCAGTAATTTTTTGAGCACTTACGGTATCTCCGATAACTGGCACCTTTCAAATTCCCCCATCGTATCTTACCATTTCTAATAACAACAGTTTTCCCAACGTGTTCCACGATGAATCACCCAGTTCAAGCCCCGTACCCAGAATGGTCCAATAACGACATTAAGAAAAACATCAATTCATAAGAAGAAAGATATGAAGCAGTATATGTTTCGATAATCGTAATCGACCGTAAAGCGATCTGCATCGAGAGCAGCTATCAGCCAAGTAATTTAATATAGCATCAATAATTGGACCACAAAAAGTGTGTTGATTGGAGCAAAGTAGTTATAGAAAGTGTCAACGGCGTATTATTTGTTCTGAGAACGGAATGCTAAAAGCATTCTTCGGCTTCTGGGGCCAGCGGAGATTCGGACAACGTGACTGGCATCTCGGCCCTCATACATTTCAATCATCCGCGCAGGATTGTCATTTCGTGCTGGCGCTGTCTCTCTTTGGTGCAAACCGAATGGAAGTTATTGAATTCACTGTATGTATTTTGGGATCTGGAAACGGTTTTGAACAAACGAAGAGGTAATTTTGTTAGTCAGTCAGCTCAAGTTCAAGAACTATAGAGTATGAAATAGGGAAAGACTGCAGTATTTATTGGAGTATCAAATCATTTACAGGCCAATTTATATCTGGTATTCCACAAGGATCTCATTTGAAACTTCTATAGTATGATTTATTACCAATATTACCGTTCCCCCAGATATAATGGGATGCCAGTTAAATTGTTACATGCTTTTGCCATTCTCTACGAACATGTGGAAGACTACTAATTCTGGAAATCACCTGATCATGACCTTCATGCCTAAAAACTGCCATATGTAATTTTATATTTTTCTTCGTTCTATAGGATGAATAACGTTATGAATTACATCCCAGATAGCACAGGACGTCCGGTTTATGTCCATTTTTGGTCCGAATGTCCCGAGCTATTGAAAGGACGTTTTCAGGACGTCCAGACACGGACATCTTCTGGACGCCCAAACATGTACGTCTCTGGTACGTCCACTAGAGGTCAGACATTCTTTATTTTTCCAAAATAAGTCGGAAAATATTTGTATGTATATGGAGTATTTAATGAGATTGATTTTTACCGATATGTTTCAATGAACGAAATTCATAAAATAAAAAAATATGTGAACAAAGTGAATTTCGAATATTAACATTTTTCTGTTTCATGGGAGTTTCGACTGTCCCGAGTCGCAACGAATGGATCCGACTCCAACATTCTCGATTCAGCTTTCAGATAATCAGCATCTAGCTAATCTAGCGTTTCTACTGGTTTGTTTGTTGTGTTCTGCGTTCTGCACGTTTAATATTATTATGTAGTTTTAGGTACAATCATTATATTGTAGTAACTAAACAGTTAATAGTTGTTTTGTTTCAATAAAATCTAAAATCTTGTCAAACACCCTGTCAAGAAAACAGACGCTGGCTTTGGATTTTTCGGTGTGTAAAGTTAAAAGTGCGAAATAGTGTAAATGATGAATGTGTGTTTTATTTGTAGATATCAGGCAGTCACGTTGTATTTATGGTATAGGTATACCTACTTCAGAGAAGAACATGATGAAGCATAACCTCCAAAAACACAATACAATTTACTAACTTTCCTGTTGTTTAAGGTGCTGCAGGTAAAGCAGGATTGTCGCAGAATTATACTGCAACTGAAAAATCAATTCAATTGTGGCTGAAGAGAGCAACTGATCGGATGAGTGCCGATAAGTACAAAAAAAAAATAGAATTAATGAACCGCTTGAAGTGATATACCGAGAAACCGAGAAGTATACTTTTAATTTTTTTGACAATTTTATTTATTTTATGTATCATTAGTACTTACTGTTCATAAACCTGTTATTCTTCAAATAATATAGAACAAAACCTGTAATTTTTCAGATTATTATATAGAACGTTTTGATCGTGATTTTTATTTTATTTCTACTTACTGGCAATTTTCGAGATCTTTTATTGGTCAATCAGTGATGTGTTTATCATTATCGGTGTCTGGTCACAAATTAACATTATTCATGATAGAATTCAAAATATGAATGAAAAATATGTTTTTGAACCTACATACAATAAAGTTCAGACCCAAGATGGAATTAAATCGGATGTCCTATGGACATCTGGTTTTGTAACATCGTATGTCCATAGATTGTCCATGGGACGTCCGCCGGACGAAAAATGGACATCATCTGTAATGTCCGAAGCGGACGTCCTGAGGACGTCCATGGGACGTACTTGTGCTATCTGGGATAGTTTCCATTTTAAACATACACTTTTATGCGCCATTTGTAAGGGTTGCTCTCACTGGTGTGATGAAATGTGACGTGCTAGTTCCTACACTCCCATCGACCTTGAGCTGACCAATCATAGTTACTTGATCCATCATAGCTAATCTGTGCATATACATATAGTACGTCATAGCGCCGCCCACCAGATTCTGGCATTTTTAAATTTTGAATTATTTCAAGGCGCCGAATAATAGTTTTGCTTCGATTTTGTCGCACGATATTATTTGTACACTGAACCAGCATCATTATTCATTAATTGAAAGGGGTATGGAAATATTCCATCACTCAGTGGTTTGCTTGTCTTATACAGTATCGAAAAGTTTTTATCTTGGGTATGGTGGTTTCATGAGAGCGTAAAGAATAGCTTGCTATATGTTGAGAGAGCATTACAATATCTCCTCTACTCGCTCGAGAAAGGGATATCGACGTGAGCTGTGTGCGGTGTGTCGCATTGCCACGTGGTCCGTTAATGCATCGGGTGGGGTAACAGGATAGGCGCACAGTAGTGCGTCTCTCTTATTTATGTGGTATTATCATAACATTGCGTTCCTTGTTGCTCACGTAGATTTCTGTCTATACCTCAGATGAAAAGTTTCCGATACTGTACACAGTGTCTCATGATAACTGGCCAATTGTAGGGAGAAAGGTCCATATGACCTAAGATTAAACCGCCAAACGTTCAGTATCGGTTTTTTAGTTGAAAATAAGATTTTTTTTCATGTATATATGTGTCCCAACATGCTTCGTTTTCAAAATACAGAATGTCAAAGTTTTTAGATTGAAATATATTTTAAAATTTTGAGTATATCAAAGTAAGCCTTTCATCACCGCAAATAAGCATGCCAAGTTTATGCTTATTTGAGAAAAAAAAGTATTTTCACCTAAAAAACCAATATTGAACGTTTGGTGGTTTAACCCTGGGTCACCCTCTGTATATTATTATAAGTAAAATAATTTTTTCTGTTAACCAGCTGTCGTCCCCTTACGAATGGCAGCCAAGGCGTGCCAAGGATTAACGAGGTCTTACCTTTTAACGTGCGATTCCTAGCACTTTCTCGGGTCATCAGATAAAAATCTGTAGTCGCTAAGGATTCGAACCTAGCCGACCAGCAGTAAATGGTTTCGAACGCGAAAGTCTCAACCACTGAGCTACATGGTACTTATATATCCTCAATGGCGAGTTTTCTTTTTGTTACAGGGTGTTGAATTGATTGATTTCTTGAGTGTTATATTGTTATGTCTCCGAAAGTACCTTAGATATCATTTTTTATTTTGTTATGTGTGGATAGGATGTTGAACCACATATTTCAGTTAAAAATTTTATTTTATTCCTCCACTAGTAGCGTCCCTTTTAAAATGTCATCTGATTCCTTCTGCAAAGAGTGGTACGTCACTGATATTTTTACCTGTGGATAGGTATTTATGATTCTTAGCCCGATCAGTCAACTACAACAAAAAATAGTATCATGCGTCAGAAACACTGTTCTTGCGATTAAAATAATTACAGGAAAATTGCTTCATTCAGTTAATTGAGCAATATTGACGATTAATTATTGAAGACATCAATCTAGTTATCCTGTAATGATGACATTTTCAGGAATATCATTTTCAAAACAATAGACAAAGCAAGTAGTTGTTACATTGTTGTATTTGAAACCTTTGTTGTGAGCAATTGGTACGTTGCATTAATACCACACTAAAATATTTGAAACCTCAACACGTGTTGGTTACTGACCAAGAACCAAACCTAGTTACAGAACTGACTAGTCACTCAACTTACTAACAACAGACAGTTATTAAATACCAATGAAAATTTGGAAATGAGTGAACACAACAAAACCAATTTGCAGTTTGAGTCACAATAATTCATGTTCACAGACGAAGCTGAATGCCAATCAGAATTGTCATCATCACGAGACGGAAACTTCCATGTCAAAGAAAAGTTACAACTTGGAATTGACTCTTTGGTCTGACTCACAACGAACTTTGCAGGTTCATCGTGGAACTCCATATTCAGAACACACTATCAGCTTGGTCTTGACAGTGGTTTCCTCAAGAATCTGTCACATGTGAAATGTGATGCAAAATACATGCATTTCAGCGTTTCCCCATATATATTGCTATAATTTCAATGGATTTTGTAAGAACTATAGTTTGCAAAAAAAAATCACCCGTTGAGATGACAATTGATATGATATGACATATTCCGGCTCGAATGATTTGGATATAAAAATTTGTATTGTATATATGCCTGGCTTTTATCAATAGAAACCTCACCTATTACCTTCTTTCTTATTTACCTGTTCTTCCCTTCCTTTTTCAGCTCAGTCAGTTTCAAAGAGACATGAAACAGTCTCTCTCTCAGGGAGGTCACAGATTGGGCTTCTTCTCATCAAATACAAAACAAATAAAGTTTGTACCGACACTGGTTTTATCGAATCGCTCTCTTCCAAAAGTTCGATAGTCGATAATTGAGTGAGGTTATGTTGACTTCATAGTTAGTTGAAAAATTCTTAGTGCGTTATGTAAAGTTTTTTGAATAAATACTCTCAGAAATGTTTCTAAAAGTACCTTATTCTTTCTTCTGTGCTGTGCTGTGGACTCATGGATCACTGCTGGGATATTCTTCTTTGACAGTAAGTTTCCTTCTGATTCATCAATATCAGCTCCAAATAATTACTTCAATTCCTTTGCTTATGGTAGTTTTACTTGACAAACAATATTTTATGCCACCAAAATTTTAATTTTCGTCTTTATAAATTTTTACTTGTTTCTTCCCAATTTTTCTTTTTTCAAAAATCCTTAGCAACCTTCCAAGTTTTTTCATTGGTTCTCCAATTATTTCAAATAACTATTCTAATTTCACTTTAATATCTAAATTTTTTTGCAAAACATGTTCAGATTATTACATTAACCTGTTTTGTCACATTTCCCATTAATTCATTCCTTTTCTTGTTTTTTATCCAGTTTAATTTTTTTTTCACTATTCAGCTGTCACTTTTCATTTCCAATTTTCAATTTTTCATTAATTAGAGTATGATTTTTATTGCTAATTTTTATTTTCTAATTGTTACAGGTTTTTCTCTACGTAAGATGACTTCGCTTACTTGGAATGCTATGAAATCTGATGATATCCATCTCTGTTACCATTCATTTTGTTTGTTGGTGACTGATTACTATACAGGATGTTTATATAAGATAGTCCAGTACAGGTAAAGTATTTCTTTATGTTCTAATAAAAATTGTATTTAATATTGAGTTCTATTTTTGATAAAAAAAACAAAAACCACCATATATCATATCACAATATGTTATCTCAGCTGACGTAGTAAAAAAAGTGAACTCGAGAGTGTAGTTTAATTGCTTGATATGACAACTCCAGCTCAGTTTATCATCAATGGTCCCATGCTGCTTTTATTTTCAAGTACAGAGGATCATTAATATAAATAATAGAAAGTAGGTATTGGCCCAATGTCCGAACCTTACAGCACCCCATGTATATTCTTTTTTTACACAGAAACTAAGTTTCTCTAGGAGAAAGTACATCCGTACTGAAAAGTAGTACCAGTCAACATTTACACCTTGATCGATAAGTTTTTATGCTTGTGATTAATTTTACGAATACCCCCTTTGCCAGTACATGCGGTTGGCCATATTTTCTCATTGACCATGTTCGTACTTCAACGTAACCTAGCTGAAAAAAGTCTACAACTCAGTAATGTCCACCATCAGCGCAACTTCACAATAATTAGTAGAGACATTAGAAGACGGTGGATCGAACATGATCCACTTGAGCGAGGCGAGTGGTTGAAAGCGTACAGCGTAAAGTATGTACGAGGAATCCTTCGGTCGAGACGTGCAGGAGGCCGCGGCTGAAGAAGCGGTCCAACGACATTCCCGCTCGCTCAGCGAAACACACCGAATCTTACTTCGCATGGTCCACTTTCCGTGTGCCGTTTGGCTTTAGATCAATTGCGATCAAGTGCTTTCGGATTACTGTCGTGGTACTTTGCGAAACAACTTTTTTAATGTTAGTAGAAAAAATGTTGTATCGTATAATGAATTCAGTATGGATAAGGCTGATTTCTTTATTGCACTGCGGCCATTTCAATTTCTTGTTCATAATGAACGTTTTCTGGATTCGCCCATAGCTCCCCATCTTCGATAATATCTCTTTGTTGTGGACTGACTGAATAAGTGCAAGATTACATCTAGCCCCCCCCCCCCCCAAAAAAAAGGGAAAATACTCTAGCCAGCAACTACAGATCTATCGCACTGCTCTATCTTTTAGCTCGAAGGTCATGGAAAAAGTCCTCAACATCGAGTTCATGAAATATCTAGAACGCTCAGGAATTATCAATGATCGACAATATGGTTTCCAGCATCAGAGATCAACTGGTGACCTACTTGCTTATATCTCACACATTTGGCAGCAATTAATCCAAAAATTACATACCTCCCCTCAACATTGGGCTGAAATATATATTGTGGAGACGACTTTGAGTTTTACTTAACTTCTTTGTCAAAAATATGTCTTCAAGGCAATTGAGCGCGTTTGGCGTAGGGACACCTTTCCAAGCTTCCATCTTATGATTTTCCTCTCCAGTTGTGTTCCCTGCTATCTAGCATTCCCTCAGACCGATCTCTGCACGTGATGGTCAAGGAAATATCATCCAACTCCCTACCAGTAAAAGCTGGTGTTCCGCAGGGATCTATTCTAGCACCAATACTGTTACTTCTTTCCATCAATCACTTGTTTGGGAGCAACTTCGTGTCCAGTGCACTGCTTTGCGGATGAAAGTACCCTTCATAACGCTTCATCTCTCAAAGCTCCGATATCAGCGAATGAGAGCACAAAAGAACGTCGGACGAGTTGCGAACGACATGAATACGGACTTGGAGAAAATTTTAGAGTGGAGATCCAATGCAGAAATTCAATGCAAAAATAACCCAATCATGTCTTGTTTCTAGAAAGACTGATCACCCAGTAGCCAGCGTGACTATGTCAGAAGTATCCATATCAATGAAATTTTCCATTTCAATGCTCGATAGTACCATAAGCAGTACTTTGTTATGAGAAAGCCATGTAATGATTTATAAGATTATGTTTGTTTTTTTATTACACCCACGGTACCTAAATTTGGTTGGAATTACCCTAAAACCTCCATATCTCATTGCTCGAATTTTTATCTTATTTTTTTTCTCGGATGCTGTATCTTCGCCAGGAACACCACAGCCTCTTGGGCTTTTTGTTTTCCGTGTTAGTTTTACAGCACCCAATTCGTAGCTCTAGTGTCCTGTACCAGTCTATACATGTTCTTCAACGGTTGATTGCTGTATTCGTCGGGAGTTACTCTAGGTTTCCCGAATATTGCGTCTCTTGCGGTCTAATGCCTCGCATTCCATCAACAGTACATGTCTGGCTGTTTCTGTCTCTTTGCCACATTGTCTGCAGGAAAGTTCTTCATTTTGTGCAGGTGTTTTCTCATTGCGCTGTGACCAGTGATAAGGCCTGTTATTGTTCTAACTTGAATCCTGCTCAACTTGAGTAGTTATTCAGTTTTGTGCTTGTGAATGTTTTCCCGTGGTGCATGAGAGGGGCTTCATTCTACCTCTCCTTTTGTTTTCGCTTGACCCAGTCCCGAATGCATCCTCGAATGGTAATCTTATTTAAAATTAACGAAAAAGTATTTGTCAAGAAGTGCCCTGAATTATTTGATTAAAACTCCAAAATTCCGACTTTAAGGTCGGAAAAACACTAGCAGATATCATCATTAATTTTGATTTTCCTCACATTTCCGCACTGGTGAATGAATTGGGCACTGGGCGTTAGGAAATATCCCTATCTTTTTATGCACTATATAAAAACTGAATCTGGACAATTTTTCATGAACTCTTCTCAGGATGAAAAACACTGTCATCTCGACTCGAACCCTATAATTCAAAGAGCTGCATGATTGCCTCCAATAGTCGAGGCAGAAAAGGACATCCATCTTGCGAAATTGAGTTTCTAGGCTAGTTGAGCATAAAACTCGAACACGTTCCTAATTTACGATAGCTTCGCATGAATATTATTGTAAATAATTCTTTGTGGAATAATTTACGATTTGCATGCTCCGTTGAACCTCAACACTTTGGTACTACGAGTTAATTGCTTGTGATTTCTTCGAAATGAGTCGATTTTTATTTTCTGCGAGTAAACGCTTCTATTTTGCGAATTTGATGAATGGTAAATGCCACATATACAGGGTGAACAACGACCAATTGTCGAAATGAGATGGTGTACCAGTCCATCATGTGGAAACACACATGTGAGATTTCAGAGAGATCCTCGGAAATTTATATATTCATTTTGTAAACCAACCTATTTAGACGCGCTAGGAACACTGACTAAATCGAACTCCTCTGTTTCAACTTTTTTCTTATGATTGATGGATGTGATTCTGTTTTGTAAAGCTACCCACAAAAACAAAATTTCAGTGCTAATATGACATGTTTTTGGAAGCCACACAAGACTAGCTATTGATTGGTAGAGATGCAGTGACGGAGCAAGGGCCATGACTGGATCTGAGAGCAGTTTTGTTAACAATTAAAGGCATTCACTAATGCCTAACTCTTCTTAGATTCATGGCTTTCTACATCGCCAAGCTGTTGCAGCCAAAACGTTGCCACCGGATAATTTTGAGGTTCTCAATATGATTGTGAACATAGTAAATTCCATTAAAGGAAAAGCATTACAGACATGATTATTCTGAAAGATTTGAGTAGATATGGGTTGACTGCATCAAATTTGCCCTATCACACCGATGTCGAATGGTTATAAAGAGGCAAAGTACTGACCAGAATTGTGGAACTTCGATCCAAAGTTTTTAAGTACTCACAACAGAACAATTGAGAGTATACTAAATTTATTTGTGATCCAGAATTTCTTTCGAAACTCGCCTTCTTTTCTGACCTATTCGAGCCTTTGCCAACTTTGAATAAAAACGTTTAAGACCAGAATGAAAATAAAATTAGTACTATTGTCTGTAATTAGTTTAATATGCTATTTACCTCACCTTATCCACGGGTATTCCAATATCAAATAAATTGGTTTACCGCAATTTCAAATGATCTAGGTCACTAATCATAAGGGTTTCTACTAGGTTATGCAATTTCGTTCTCGCGAGATCTCGGCCTTTTTTAGCGAGATCTCGCGAAACGAGATCGCACTCGAGCATAATAACAAACAAATCTAAGAGGAAATTAATTTATACGAGTCCGGGGGGCCAAAAAACGAACTTTGACATTTCGCGGATGACTGCCTGAGATCTGTGGTTCCAACTAGAGTTGAATCTAGAGTTGAATTTTTTGGACCAAAATAATTCGTTTTAATGGCGTGTGATATGAAATGAACAAGCCTTTTATTTGATCGGTATATTTTGTTAATTAATCTCTAATTTCTAATAGATTTCTGAGTGGAGGTATAGTTTTCTTTCATTGATAATAATATCTCAGTTCAATAGTCAACTCAACTTAGTTAATGAGTTTTATTTCAGTTTTTCACTTCTTGATATTTTGTTATAAGAGAACTTTTTGTACAACAGTTACTGCTAGTTAGAAAAAAACAAAAGAAATATTAGATCCATAAGGATTCGAACACACGATCTTTGGATTACAAGGCAGACAGGAAGAGACACCAACTAACTAAAATGATTTTTATTATAAATTTCACATTTCATGGTAAATGACAAGACAGAATCATTTCTTCTGAGCTTCATAACCCAGGGGGTTAGGGGAAGGACGGAAGAATGGCGCAAAAGTAGCGTCTCTTCTACTCCCGATCAGAAGAGCAGAAGAGCGCCTTGCCAAGCGAACATAGCCAGCCTCGCGAGAGGGCGCTCTAGTCCGCCCGCGCTGATGGTAACGCTGGCCATAATTTTCATTATACCACGGTAGTAGTTCGGCATGATGCACGCCTACTGCGAAGCTTATGCGTGTTGTTCAATGGCATTCAATACAGATATTGCTTTATGCAGTTTATGAGGCTAGTTGTTTCAGTGCTGAATCCCGGAAAAGGCTGTAGCAAAAAACCGGGTCGAGGTACTCTACGTTTTAGTCATACTATCGATTTTGTTCCCTATGGAACCGGTTCTTCCCTGCGTTCTTGAAAGATATCAAGCGCTTGATATATGAGCCCGCCGTGTTTGCGGGGCTCATTATCATACACTCTGAGCTTATTGATGTCTCTGGTGAGAGGGTTCTTGTCGAGAATGTACTTATACAGTCGACGCCTGCAAGCTCCCTGAGAGCTTCCAATCGAAGGTATCGTCTGCTACCGGTGATGATACGGAGTATTTTGTTTTGCATCCTATCCAATCTTGCCAAAGGAGTCGGCTTTAGGCTACAGAATACCGGACAAGCGTACGTCATAGTTGGTCTAATGAGTTGTTTATATATCAACAGTTTGTACTCAGTTGAGAGTTTAGAGCCTCGGGCTATCAGAGGGTAGGTGCGCTTTAGCGCAGCTCCAGTCCTCTGGATAGCCAGGGTGATATGACGCCCAAAATTGAGACGCTTGTCCAGGTGTACCCCCAGGTACCTCGCATGGTTCACGTTCTCAACGGCCTCGTCATTGATTCTCAACTTCCGATAAAGCTTTGAGTGGGTGTACTTTTTCGTGAAGTTGATCGTCTCCGACTTGGCCGGATTAACCTCGATCTTGTTCTCCTCTAGATACGATATGATCTTCCTATCCAAGTGAACTTGGATCCTATACTGGGCAGCGGCGCTGGAGAAGGAATGGGCAAAAATGGCTGTGTCATCTGCATACACAGCCGTGCCCATATCCGATCTCTCGCACTGAGGAAGATCATAGGTATGTAGGGAGTACAGATGCGGGGATGAACATGAACCCTGCGGGACACCTGCTTCGATCGGGAACTCCGCAGAGCGAGTGTTATGTACCCGCACCACAAAAGTCCTCCCAACAAGGTAAGAATTCATCAACTTTACCAAGTATGAGGGCATGCTTGCCAACAGCATTTTAGAGATAAGACCCTCTACCCTTACGGAGTCGAAAGCTTTTTTCATATCAAACAGGACCATAACAGTGTTGGGCTGCCTCTTTTACCCCGTGAACAATTCTTACGACTTGTGAGGTCGTACTATGACCTTGTCTGAAGCCGAATTGTTCAGCGGGGATCATTTCGAGTTTCCCCTCGAGACTCAACAGCCGTCTCAGAAGGATCTTCTCGATCACTTCAGCGATCACGCTCAAGAGTGAAATGGGTCGGTAGCTATTGAGTTTGCGGCCATCCTTACCCGGTTTCAGAATAGGTATCACCAGTGCCTTCTTCAGACAATCTGGGTAACAACCCCACTTGATGATAACATTCGTCAGGTGCACCAGCTGGACAAGGACTTTCCGCGACAGGTTTTTGAGTGTTACTGCTTCCAAGCCATCCGACCCTGGCGCCTTTTTCATCGGAAGTCTTTTAATGACTTCCGTCAGCTCCTCATAGTCAATGTTCCCCGAACAGTTTTGCCTTCTGAGGGTCCGTCACTAGCAGCTCGTCACCCTTCTCCATGGCTGGAATCGCTGCGAACTTCTTCGAAATTCGCTTCGTCATCCTCCACAGAGAATTATCGCGAGTGTCTCGTTTCTCCAGTTTATCTTTCCATGCCTTATCGTTATTTTCATTGATCAACTCAGAAATCTCTCTTCCTAACCTGATCATGTCGTCTTTAACGACATGATTTCGTGTGCTTTGCCACTTTTTCCGGAGAGAGTTTTTCTGAGCGATCAAATCCTTAACGTACAGCGGAACGATATTCCGGTTACTCTTAACTGATATTTTCTTGGCAACGCACTTTATTTATGAATGTCATTATTTGTCAGTGATGAAGGATCTTCTATAGTTGGACTGAATACTACTTCGTTTGTAACTTCAAAAGGAATCAGTATTACCAACTTTTATAAATCATTCCTCTTGAGTAGGTGTTTCTATTAGAGAGATCTATATTACTGAGTATACATCATCCCATCTGTCATTTTACTTTTGGCACTAGTGCTGAAAGTATTTTTAGTTCATATGTCAATGAATTAAAAACGTCATTTTTAATGACAGTTGTACAAAAATTTTATTTCATAATCCCATTGCAATTCACGTTCTCAAGATCCGGCCAATGCCGTCTACAACTTGTACAAGGAATTGAGTTATACCATCTATGCAAGTGGCACATTCATCAGAGATTGATTCATGAACTGTAATGCGATTAAGGCCGGCATTTGTTCTCTTCCGATACCTCGAACTAATCCGATACATGTGAGATACTAAATATGATTTATACGTGACAAACGCGTCAGATCGGAGCTTTTATTTCCTCGCGATTAAGTTCAGTGTCCTTTTGCTTATCGGTGTTCTCGTTCTCATCGTTTTTTTTCCTGCACTTAGCTAGTTACTACTGCTCATTTTATTTTAACTAGTGCCTTAATGAATAGACGAGCAACGGTACACACTGCCACATGGTTTATTTTTATGCAAGATTAATTTTTATAACTAAAAAACTTGAGGACAGTCTAACAGCGGTATATACCTACGCAGATGTGAGTTTTGAAGGATAGTCGAGACAACGTCACTGGAGTGAAGATGGAATATGAAGATTCTATTCTGGAGTTACATCCAATTACACGATTGTCGTGATTTACCCAGAAAAATGGAAGGCACAACCATTAAATCCCATGTTTTCTGCTGATACTTCAACTAGTAGTTGATATAGATAATAAAAATTTCTGTTTGTTTTTCAATTGTTAAAAATACTGATCAATTACTTATATGCAACTATTGAAATCAATTTTATGAAATACAGTCCATGAGTTCTTGTCATACATTCCTATTACAGGTAAAAAAAATTCGGGAAATATGAAAAATACTGTATGTCTTTCGTACAAACTTCCTCTAATGGTGGCAGTTTTTGTTGTAACAACTACAATAAATCATTCGAATAAAAGAACATTTCAAAATTTGGGTGTGATTATACACTTCAAGGAATATAAACTACCCAAAACACAGTACAGAAGCCTAAAAATTCGAGTAAGACTGACGTAGTGTTGGTGTTTTGGGTAGTTTCTATTTCTTGAGTAGAATAAATCATTGCTAATTTCTTTATTTCCCTTCAATTTTACGACATTCGTTTAAGTATCCTACCCGTATCATTTTCATTTTCGCAATCGTTTCCTAATTCCATAATAGAAGAGATATGTTTACATGCTCTCTAACGAAACAAAGGTGGCTTATTGTATACTTTTCAGATGAAGGTTGATCAATATTTAATATGAAAATCAATAATTTCCTGTGACAAACACTCAAAAACTGCATATTTCTATCATCCAGTTGATTTTTCTCGTATTACAAAACCCACAACGAAAGCTAACCATTCAACCATCAAAACAAATATTTCCGAAGAGAAAATGCGAGCGCGTTTTTACTTGGCAAACAGTATTGTCGGCATATTATTATAAAGGATAAATATTGTTTGCATTTCATTTACCGCGGTAAAATTATGGTATCAAATGTTGGAGTCAGTTGGTTTGTTTAAGAAAGACTTACACGAATTCACAATTAACTGATGAAATAGTGTTTCAGGTAAAACAGCATTAAGGACTTATTCCAACCATGGGAATAAAACACTTGCATGCAGGTACAGAAAGGAAATTTTTTGTTCAAAAAAGTCATTTGTTCATAAACACAGATGGTGCCTGTGCTCAAGGCGTGTATGGAATTCAGTTTGTGGCCGAGTATCAGTATCAATATGCAAAATATACAAAATATAATATATCTATCAGTCATATTTTATCAATTTGAGAATATACAGTGCGGCTTTTAATAGTCCCCTCCCCTGTTAACTTTTGAACGGTTCGACGTAGAAACATGAATAAAAAACCGTTTCGAGGGTTTCACCAATACTGTTTTTTGAAATGAAAAATATGGTGATTGCTCAATAAGGGGCGCGGGGGTGCCTATCGACTTAAAATTTTTAAATGGAATGGGGGGTCGAGTGGCACATCGTTGAATAGAGAATTCAATTCTTCTTATAACCATTTTAATATTTTCAAATTTTGTCTATAATTTTTTTCCAATTTCGATTTTTATGTCATTCAAAATTTTTAAGTTAATGTGCCCCCAGCGCCATCTGTCGAGTAATTGCAATGTTTCTTCTCTCAAAAAGTAGTATCGGTAATATCATTCAAATAATTTTTGGTTGCATTGTTCCACATCAAACCGTTCAAATTTATCGAGGTATGAGTAGTATTCAGATCCGCATTTATATTTGATATTTCGAATAATTCAAATTGCGAAAAAAATATTAACGAAATTCAAAAAAATTTATATGGTTGTGAAGAGAATGGAATTTCTTTTTCGACGATGTACCACCTATTGAGTAATCACCATATTTTTCATTTCAAAAAGTAGTATTGGGGGGGGGAGTCTATTGAAAGCTGCATTGTATACAATTTTAATCTTAACATATAAATGTGTCGTCGCAGCTTTTTTATAGACCTTTTGGAGTTCTGCAACTTTTCTGATATATTAAAAGTAACCAAAGTAATATCGATATTCAAAAAAGGGGATGCTACACAATTATCAAACTACCGCCCAATATCAATAATTTCCATTTTCTCCAAAGTTTTTGAGATTATACTGTCCTACCCGAGTGATAGAAAAGAAGCAGTATACATAAATGAGACATGTTCTGACTTTCAAACTGTTTCACATGGGGTACCTCAGGGATATGTTCTTGGCCCATCACTCTTTATTATCTACGTGAACGATCACTTTCACTTTATGTATTGTAACAAATGCGTTAAATATACGACATTAATACACTCTTCTACTCATGCAGAGAGTCTTTTAAACACCATGGCTGATTCTCTAAATAGGGCACAGAACTGGTTTAATGAAAATAACCTTAAATTGAACAACAATAAAACTTAAGAACTGATTTTCACTAATGAAATTGCGGGCAATGAAAAGAGTGTCAAGCTTCTCGAAGTACTTATCGATGATAGACTATCATGGTCATCACATATACAGTGTCCTTCATAAAGTTCGCATCATATGGGAAAAACTTTTATTAATAATTTATTTTGAAATTCGACTTGGGCGTTAAGTTGTGCTTGAAAAAATATGAAAAATGACCTACTTGGATGTGGACACGTGACTTTCGCTACCTGTCAAAAGTCATTTTTTTTCAAAATTATCGCTGAAAATAGGCTTATTTATTCGAATTTCAAAAAATTTTGAAGGAAAAAGTTGTTTCTTTTTCGATTTTACACCTCCATCTCGAATTTGAACGTTCTATTGCAACTTTCACCTTTTGGCATTTTTTTGATAATTACGAAATTTCTGTAACATTAAAAAAATCGTAACTTCCACCAAACTGTTTTATACCACTAGCTCTAATGTGCAACTAACTTTCAATCACGAATCATCAACAAAAATATGTTTTTCTCAAGAAAATGAGAATTACTGCTTAACATTTCTGTTATGTTTGATGCAAAGTTGACGTATTTTCAAGCATGTAGGATAAGAATTCATATAAGTGGATTTTTTCGGTATTAAAATGATACAAAAGTCATAATTCAAAACATCATAAAACTTCTTCACGTATCCAACCAAAGTTTATGACTTTTCACGATACAAATCTTAAATTAAATTCTTACTACTCCGGCTACGAAACTTTCATCAATTTTGTGAAGTAGGCTTTGGAAACAAATGAAAAAGGTAGTCAATGGAGACAATTTCATATTAAGCATTGTTTGACAGTTAAATACGCAGTTCAATACGTTTGATTCAGAAAAACGTAATAATGTTATCTGTACAAGAAAAAATTGAGATTGTTTTAATGTGTGGAGAAAGTACACCGCATCGACAAGTCGCTGAAGATTTTAATATACGACACCCAGGAAAAAATATACAGCAGTCTACTGTTAGTAGAATTTTGACAAAATTCAAAAGTACTGGTTCAGTTTTAACTGATTTCAAAAAACCACATCAGCCTTCGAAAAACATTGAGGAAGTGCAATTAAATGTTTGTTTGGATGTTGTACAACACGGAAAGTCCAGTATTTCTCAAATTAGCAGAAGAACGAATGTAAGCGAGAGCAGTGTATTGAGAATTTTAAGAAAAAATAGATTCAAGCCCTTCAAGCCGAAATTTATTAATACCCTGAAGGAAAGGGACTTTGATGTCCGTTATGGGTTTTCAGCTTGGTATCAGGGAGAATGTGACGAACATTACAGATTTCCATATAAAATATTGTGGACCGATGAAGCAACGTTCACTTCAAATGGAACTGTTAGCTCACAAAATTGCAGGTGGTGGTCTCAGGAAAACCCTAATTTTATTATTGAATGTCGCGACCAGTACTCGTTTAAAACGAACGTTTTTTGTGGTATATTGAATAATCAAGTTATCGGGCCATATTTTTTCAGAGAGAACTTAAACGCTGCGCGATTCTTGAATTTTTTAAGAAATGAACTAAGTGAAGTTGTAGACAATATGCCCCTTCAAATTATTCAAGATTTGTGGTTTCAGTTGGATGGTGCACCTGCTCACAATTCCACAGAAGTAAGAAATTTTCTTGGTGAAATGTTTAGAGGTAAAATAATTGGCAACAATTGGGAACATCATTGGCCACCTCGTTCTCCTGACTTAACCCCACTGGATTTTTTCATGTGGGGTTATCTGAAGCAGCAGGTATACAAGCACCGGCCATTCAACGATATTGACCATTTGG
The DNA here is from genome assembly GCA_958298965.1 of Chrysolina haemoptera. Lineage (NCBI taxonomy): Eukaryota > Metazoa > Arthropoda > Insecta > Coleoptera > Chrysomelidae > Chrysolina > Chrysolina haemoptera. The sequence continues at coordinate 8,757,133 of OY282597.1, read as the reverse complement.
AGCAGACCATTCGAGAGTGTGTAGCGAATATACACCCACAGTTCATCAGAAATGCAGTAAAAGATGTACACAGAAGAACCATGTTATGTATTGAAAGAGAAGGGCGGCATACAGAAATGTAAAGTTGAGTGAGGCTCAGAAAATTCTAACTCATAATTTGTGTTTTTTATTAAATAAGTTTGAATTTTTCATGTTTGACTTTATTTGCATTCTAGAATTCTTAATTGAGTGAGGTTGACAATATTTTTTTTGTAAGTTTGTTTAAATATATTTAATTTTTATCATAGATTACCAATTTCATTTATCTCCATAGCCTACTTCACAAAATTGATGAAAGTTTCATAGCCGGAGGGGTAAGAATTTAATTTGAGATTTGTACCGTGAAAAGTCGTAAACTTTGGTTAGACACGTAAAGAAGTTTTGTGATGTTTTGAATTATGACTTTGGTATCATTTTAATACTGAAAAAATCCACTTAAATAAATTTTTATCCTACATGCTTGAAAATATGTCAACTTTGCATCAAACATAACAGAAATGTTAAGCAGTAATTCTCATTTTCTTGAGAAAAACATATTTTTGTTGATGATTCGTGATTGAAAGTTAGTTGCACATTAGAGCTAGTGGTATAAAACAGTTTGGTGGAAGTTACGATTTTTTTAATGTTACAGAAATTTCGTAATTATCAAAAAAATGCCAAAAGGTGAAAGTTGCAATAGAACGTTCAAATTCGAGATGGAGGTGTAAAATCGAAAAAGAAACAACTTTTTCCTTCAAAATTTTTTGAAATTCGAATAAATAAGCCTATTTTCAGCGATAATTTTGAAAAAAAATGACTTTTGACAGGTAGCGAAAGTCACGTGTCCACATCCAAGTAGGTCATTTTTCATATTTTTTCAAGCACAACTTAACGCCCAAGTCGAATTTCAAAATAAATTATTAATAAAAGTTTTTCCCATATGATGCGAACTTTATGAAGGACACTGTAGAACAGTTAAATCATAAATTATCAAGTTCAATATTTCTTCTGCGCAATTTGAAAAATCAACTCCGCGACAACACTATACGATCGTATTATTTCTCTTTCTTCCACACACATACTAATTACGGCATACTGTTATGGGAAAACTCTGTTCACTCATGTTAAAGTCTTTAAAATGCAGAAAAGAGCAATAAGAATCATTGCTGGTGCTGGTTACAGGGACCATTGTCAACAATTCTTCAAAGATCTCGATATTATGCCTGTTCCTTCCTTATTTATTTATGATACTCTTCTAGAAATTACAGTAATAAAAATAATTTTTGTTCCAATAATTCTGATTTTCACGATTATCAAACACGTGGAGCGAACGACATAAGGCCTTCCCGATATAGACTCAACAAAACTCGGATGAATTCACTGAATGTTAAACTATACAATTTTTTGCCTCAAAAATTCAAGATGCTCAATTACAATTGTTTCAAATAAAAACTAAAACGACACATACTGTTCCACGCTTTTATTCTATCGACGAATATCTGAGAGCGCCCCCACTTTTCAATGTTCTTGCTTTGATTTTAAATATTTGTGTTATGTATGTTTGTGATATTTTATATTTTATGTGTATATTTAAATGACTTTCCATTAACGTTTTGTACCAAATTGACTGCCAAAAACATAACTGTAACTTGATCAAATAAATTCTATTCTATTCTATTCTATTTCTACAGAAAGCGTGTATGGTGTCCTAAATTCAGTACCTACACAAATTGAAATTATTCAATTTTTATTGTTAACTGTTTTATTCGATTATTATCAACAAGGTTCTATTCGTTGATACATTAGTTGCAAATTTTTTCATCATCTATTGGTGACGAAGTTTTCGATATATTATATATTTTGTTGATTTATAACTTTGAAATCAACTTCCCCAAACGGAAAAAATATGTTAACAATAAAGACAAAAAATGGTCGAATGATGATATCAAGAAGTCGAGTTCTGCCCTAAAAAACCTCTTCAATCTAAAAAAAATTCAATCTAGCTCTGTCTGTCACTTATGAGGAAGCTGATAAACAGTATATCAATTTAATTAATGATAATTCAAAGAGAAAATATTATCAAGTTAAATTATACCAATCAGAACGCTTACGCGTCGTTCGGCCATCTGCAATCGCGTGCGGAAAAGTATCGCTTTCCGCACTTGTTAGGTAAACTACTATTTCCGACTTGTGAATCGGAATTTTATCATTTTCCGACTTTGAAGTCGTAATTTTATTATTTTCCTCGAATTTTTCTAGGATTGACTTTTTAAAGAAATAGTGGTATTGAAAATTTCAAATCGCTATAGGTACTCAACTAGACGGAAAAAGTGTATATAATATAATATTTTTTGTCTCAAAACTATGTGATCGTACAGAGTTGTCAATTTGAGTGATAGGGGAGTTTGAAATAATGAATTTTCTTGCATAAATCGCAACATCATGATTCAGATTCTCAGATTTTACAGTTTCATTTTGTTTTATTCATCAATTCAAAATTATATGTATATACACAAAAACTCACCTGTAATTTCGTTGATCTGAAAACTGCCATTGTTTGGAATCAAGCTGTACTTGATAGCAGCGTTCTCTCCAATATCCGCATCTGTCGCCAAAATCTTCCCCACATTAGTCCCCCTCCTTAAATTCTCCTCGATGCTGAACTCGTAGAATTCCTTCGTGAAAACAGGATCATTATCATTAGCATCCATGATATCTACGAGCACTCTGGTGGTGGCAGTCTCAGAAGGGGTCCCATTGTCAGTAGCCGCTACCATTAGAATATATTTGTCCTTCGATTCCCTGTCCAGGTTTCCGCGCAGATACAGCCATCCGCTGTTGGGAAATATTCCGAAGACTTCCTGCTTGTCTGAGTCTGCGGAGACATTCGACGAGAGCAGACGGTAGGTGAGTCTGGCATTGTTGCCTGTATCTGCGTCCACAGCTGTTAGTTGGAGGATCTGAAACAAACGTATAGTCACTTGTCATATTTTTGAACAAAATTCAGTCCCAGAGACTATGGATTCCCAAAGTTTCCAAATACATGTTTACGTCGAGCAAAGTTTGGCATAAGTTCCCCAGTCATCGAATTAGGATATTATCTTCCTGTCATATTATCGAATTCCCGAAAGGAGATGCAAACTTGATACCTGTTTGAATTTCTGATTGAGAACATGCTAAATGATAATAGCATCATACTTGTTATGGGAATCACACCTCAAGCAAGTTTGCTCATATTATGATCTCTCATAGATGACGTGTATAGTACCAATAAGGATGTCAGCACTATCATAACTCACATTAAATATAATGAATTGTTGTTGCATTGAATGAACTGAAATTGAATTTGAGCGAAAGAGCGGAGTGAGGTGATTTTAGGGAATTTGGTCAGTGGAGGTGAGTCAGGTCAAGCGACTAAGTCAGTTTGGAGGTTATAGTAACCAGACAGTTGGAGTATTGGTACTATTTTAGATTGTCTTGTAATGAAACTGAGAAGAAGAAGCTGTGACTGCTGTTTATGTGAAATTTCCAGGTAATTGGATCGGTTGATCGCAGAATAATACTTGGTACATGAAAATATCTGGCTTCAGATAAATTTCATTGAGATAGTTTCAATCTTATTTGTCAGAACCCATGCAATGAATGTCACTTATTAAATCAGGGATTCAGTACAAACTCAATATCCATGGTATCCAACTAGAATTTTGAATAGAGCTGCTATTATTCCTCTCATATGAAGTTCAATTCATTTGATAATGAAATCAAAATATATAGAGCGGAATATTGGGGAAGATCATATAATAACATTTGAATATTCGATGGTAAATAAAAGAGCAATAATCACATTAATTAAAGAAATTCTTTTCTTATTGAGTAGATAAAACAATCAATTCCCAACTCATGATGGTAGTTGAAACCAAGTATTGCAGGTGAGAATGAATCAGTGAAAAATACATTTTTTAAGAAACTTTATGAGAAGCTATATATGCTTCTGATTTTGAAAACAATACCAATCAAACGGGTAATTTTGTTTCTAACTTCATCAGTAAATATGTTTATTTCATAATAGTCTTTCATCGATATATAAACCTAAATATTTTATTGTTTCCTAATGGTTCAAAGAATTAGTAATAATAATAATAATAATAATGTTTTTATTCATCACAATCAAGAGAACATAAATTGGCATTGTATATAAAGAAAAAAATAGATTGATGATGAAATGGTGAAGTGTCAGCTGATGCTGTTTTCAAACTTTACCAATTATTATTAAAATGGATTGAAAGACTTGGAAAATGCATCACCTTTTTAACTGAAATAAGATTTTATTCAAATGTTTGCCAATTTATGTTTCTGTTAAAAAAATGAAGCTTTCATCTATAACATTTTAACTTCGATAACTTTGACTGTTTTCGTAATAAACATATTATTTTCTGTCTCATTCATGGTTTGGAAACTGTTTATGTAGATTTTCTTCAACACCAATACAGAATGTTATCAGAATACAAAGGAATCTAACAAATACAATAAAGTTTCAATAACTTACAACCTCAATTTTGCCACAACTCAAAATTGGTAAAAGCTTCAAATAGTGCTAATTGTTTGTTGAAAAGATCTGTTCTACCGTGCATCACTTTCATCTTGAGTGCTAACAAATTATTTCTGAACATTACAAAAACACAGGGTGTCTTATTTAACCCATACAAAAATCAACAACTTCATAACCTAGCAGTTGATGTTGATGAAGGCATCATAAATACTTCCGAGACTTCGAAATTCCTTGGGCTCACTATTGATTGTAATCTGAACTGGTCTGAGCACATAAAACAACTGAATGTGAAATTGAGTAGAGCTATATTCGCCATAAGGACAATAAGAATGAACACCGATGTAAAAGTAGCCAAAACAGTATACTACGCGTACTTTCACAGTCTACTACAATACGGTATTGAATTCTGGGGCACAGCCGTTGAGTCCCCTTCCACATTTATAATACAAAAAAGAGCTATAAGGACTATTTTTGGCTTGAGCTATAGAGAATCGTGTAGGGATCATTTCGCGGATCACAAAATATTCACACTTACCAATATATACATTTTTAAAGTTCTTATCCACAAAAAACGCGGTTCCCTCTTACGTCCCACCGATAGACATTCATACCCTACCAGGAATCAACTAATAATATTACCAAAATACAATTATAACAGAACCCGCAGGGGACCCTTGTACATGGGTATCAAGGTCTACAATCACCTTCCCCAATCACTGAAAATGTTAACTGACAGAAAATTCAAAGCAGAACTCAAAAATGTATTGCTTAGTCATGTGTTCTATAATCTTGATGAGTTTTTCCAGTTTAGTATTTAACCCATGTTTTCTATTTATATTATAAAGTATCGCTTTGTTAATGGTTTTATTATCTGATGTTATTATTATTTCTATATAATTATATACTTTGCAAGCTAGTCACCTTCCCTATGCCTTTGGCAGTAAGACGGTACTCAATTATTTTAACACTAATTTTTTATCAATGTATATTTATGATGTATCTTCTGGGAAATAAATGTCTATGTCTATGTCTATGTCTATGATAATTTCAAATATATTTATTCGTTGAATCTGTAGAAAGACTAACTGCATTCATTACCATAATCCAATTCATCATGTTCTTTGATCGTTACTGTTCTTCATACTTCAAAACCCAGCAGTGATGATGGTCGGAAACTTCTCGTTACCATATTATCATGCGATAAAAATATCAATAAGGGAAAAATGGCAAGTATACCATTAGGCGTTGGCAAACAATGGTCCATTGTTTGTTTTCACGGCTTTGATGCAGCTTTATGCAAATATCCCAGTTATAAAAATAAATTTGCCGTATTATAGTCTACGGCTCTATGATTTTAACTCACAAAGCAAGCGAAGAGTCCGTTTTCTACGAGATCATGCCTGAGAAGATGATTTCTTTGTTAATTTTGTACAAATAAGGAATATTTCAATTCGCAAATACGTGAATGGAATAGATTCAGCAATAATCATAGCAATAATAATCGTTTGAAGATATTTACAATGGAAGTAGGTGGCGTTAGTTAGGCCTGAGTCGTTCAAACTGTCAATGTCAGCTTATTTATATGCAACTACTATCATTTTGCTCTTGAATATGTTAATTATTGCAATCAAACTTCCACAAGGTTGTGCTGTTACTTTGTGTCCCTCAAAAACGACAGGTCACATGTTTCCAAAATACGAAAAGTTGCCCAAGAAGTGGATTTTTTATACAATTTTTACGCAATATCCAGATATGTTAATATGTGTGAACAATAAAACATAGGTATAGCTGACAGATATACCACTACATTTTTATATTTTTCCTACAGTATAAACAGATATTTAAATATGTTTGAATATAAACATCCCTTAGAAAATATCATACAGCTTAGAGAATTATGATTATTGACTGGAAACAGGAATAACATGAAATTATGAACAGTTTACCTTTCTGTCAAGTCTTTTTTCCCATTAGCCTTCGTATTCTATTTCTCAACTCGTTCTTCAATTGCATTACAATCCAACCACCATATTTGTCCCCATTTTGCCAAAAAACCGTTTCAAAACCAACAAATATAATACAAAATAGTACAAAACACAATAACCATCATATGAAAAGCACAGGCTGTCAAAAACGAAAGACTCCAACTACGTCAGCGCTGCTATGCGGGAGCCATTTCGTTTATCCATGCCATTGAAAGAAACAGGGAGGATTTTCAATTATTAACTTCAAACTATTCAAAATATTTCCAGTGACATTTGAATAATAAACTTTGTGAATGAGTTTTGCTATTCATAACTCCATATAAATTTTAAATGGAATATATTATTACCTATCTGTATTAAATCAAATTATTCAAAATTCATAGAATTTCCACAATATTCAATAAAAAAAATCTCGTCGGAACAAGTAATATTTTCCGTATAAGTTATGCAGTGAATCTAAGATTTAAAATGGACATTTTTTCTGTTCAACTGAACTCAAGTTTTAAATTTGAATGGGTGTTTTTTAGCTCGTACCTATTCTTGTCTTTCTCTGACGTCAAAAGTCCATATAAACAATCATCAATATAACCTAATAAAACAATGAATTGTAAAAGGAGATTCATTGAGGAAGTGTATCATCATGACAAGAGAATAAATCATTTTCCGCTCACTTTTTGTTTTATATGAAACAAATTACTTCGAAACATCAAAGGAGTTCGATGCGAAATTCGATTTCTGTCTAAAAGTTACGCTCGAATTACTAGATCGTTGGAGCATAATATAAATTGGTTTTTCAGTAAAATTTATTAGCAGCTCAAGCAGATATTCAAGGTCGCTTAGGGACGGCGTTCTTTCTTTTATTCAGTGCTGATTATGAAAGTTTTTTTTTCAAATGGCGAATATTGGGCGGTGGCAGTTCAGGGCGATAACCAACTACTCTGACACTGAAATATATAATATATTACATCAAACAACAGTCAGAAGTGATTTTCAGTATTTCTTCTTTTGTACAAAAAAGTACTTTTGTTTCCCAAAAATAATGAATGCTCACCAATATAAAGAAAATGCCTAATCTTAGAGCGACACCAAATTATTTGCATCAGTGCTAGTATCATTATTTGTTCCTGAATATAACTTTTGTTAGCTGAATATGCCAAATGTCCACCAAATTTTAATGGCCGAAAATGCTCGCAATTGAGACACAAACCTAACAAGGAGATGGTAGATCACTGAAAAGTTCTCTGTTGCCATTCGTTCCTATTCCGGATCATTACAATTCCAATCAGTCAGACTGACTATTTACTTACTCTGGTCCTACGCGATGGAACTGGTTCCAGGACGCGCCACCTTGCGAGAGGTAGAAGAAGCACTCCGGTTCAGAGCTTTGCTTTGTGCATTCAACATAGAGCATGATGTTGAAACAACAATAATACTTATATGTGTTTCTGTTCAAATAAAAACTTTGATCATGCAAGATAATGGAATTGTTGTATTAACAAAATATGAAATTTGTTTCTGATATGCAAGTGGCTCAGTGGACAAAATAACCGGATTCATGTGACAAAATAAACATTATTGAAAATGAATAAACTTTTTTGTTGATATCTGTTGTTATTATTGTTAAATGAACGAAATTTATTGATCCAACACTAAGAATAATATTAAACTAAGATATTTCTTTTTTGTGTCAACTGTAAGTTTTGTTAGACCAAACAAAATTTTGTTCATTTGTACTAAAACTGCAATTGAAATAATTTGTTAATTTGAATAAGGTGCCATTTTGAAATAAACGTTTATCTTGTTATTTTTGCAAAAAATCATTCAAATAACAAGAATAATTTGACCAAAACTTGATTGTTGGTACAACAATTTTTTTTTACTGTGCAACCCCCTCAAACCTGCTGAGCATGATTTCCTGCAGTTGTTAGAAGGGTTGCCGAAATGCTTGCAGCTGCAGAAAAGCAGATTTGAAGTATTCACTCGTCTGCAGAACCTGAAATGGTCAGTCCTGCGAAAACCTGCCTGAAATAACGGTAGCCATCGATGTCAACATCCACGATTTATTTCATGAGATCCAGGACGATGAAGGAGGCAAATTGGCAGGTTTGTAGGGCCCTGACCCTTTGAAGAGGAGGAAACATTGACCTCCCCCCCCCCCACAAAACCTTAACACTTCTTCCCCATACCCCTTTAAAATGATCAATTGAATAAATCATCAATCCCCTGACTCATATCAGACAGGTTGTTGAAGATATACCGACAATATGATGAGCATGAGAATTTGCCAACTTTTGAAAGCTGTATCTCGGTAACTATTATGTCAACCAAGTCCATTTTTATATAGTATCGAAGCAAATTCATACTAGTTTAAAAATGTATTGAAGGGTATTGTTGATGACATGCCCCTTCATGGTCAAAATGGGACAAAACCAAAAAAAGTGCAAACATGTAATAGCTCATAGGATATTCAAAAGTGGGTGCTGCCGAAGGCTGCTTCTCAATCACATCCCATATGAGAAAAAAAATAGAAACCTACTAACAACATATAATGCAACTTAGGATGTACTAGGTTACTTGCTAGAAGTTATGACATCAATAAAAACTTACCTGCGTATTGGCAGGCAGAGACTCCAGCACGCTGAGCGAATACTCGTTCCTCTCGAAAACCGGGGGATTATCATTTACATCCTGTACTTCGACGAACACCGTCAGGTTGGCAGACAGTGCGGGAATGCCCATATCTGTAGCAGTAATGACAATAGTGTGTCGCTGGGTCGTTTCGTAATCTAAATGTCTTGTAATTGTTAGATCGCCCAATTTGGCGTCGACTTTGAAGAGGCCTCCGTAAGCGTTGTTGGCGATTCTGTAGCGGACGACACCGTTTTTGTCGGAGTCTTTGTCGTTGGCGTGTGCCGAGTAGAGGGGCAGGCCTATTTCGACGTTTTCGGGAACTGAGATGCGAACCGTGGAGGACTCGAACTCGGGAGCGTTGTCGTTCACGTCTTCTATTTCGATGTTGACCTGAAGAATCATATTAGTAATAAACGAAACAATGATTTTATGCATTTGAAGAATACAGGGTCAACTATAACCAATTAACATAAATAAAATGATGTTCTAGTTGATCATGTGGAAACACACTTGCGAAATTTCAGAGCAATCCGTGAAGATTTATAAAACTTTTTGTAAGCCAACCTTCAACTGTCTGCCTACGATCGATCTCTCGCGAAGTTTAATTTCTGTGGTCTCCTATAACTCCCACGCTATTCACAACTGTTCACGCGAACTATTATTTCTCAGTACATTATGGTGATGACGAAATAGAATATTCTGTAACAAGGTTAGAATTAAAAATTCGATGCGAGTGGGAAGTTCCGAGCGAGAGCTGAAAGCGAGCACGAGGAACCACGAGCATAACGAATTTTCATTTTAACCGAGTAACAGACAGTGCTTTCTCCATAACCACAAATTTCACATATAATCAAATGAAAAGTCAACGAAAAATTATTTTGACATCTCATTTCACATCTTGACAGTATGATGCCAGTCAAGGATAACGTAATTATTGCTACAACGATGTCAGAATATTATTCTTATACAAGTGATTGAATGAAATACACGTAAAATGCATGAGACAGCAAGTCTTGTAGAATAGTTTTTCAATCTCAAAAGCGTGAATATTACCATTCTGTTATCAAATATGATTTCAGAATTGGCAAATTCTGTAACGGTTGTGGAGAAAAGTAATATCAACATATTTTCGTTAATCTATCATTCAAACGGCATTATTTACCAATGGCTTGAATGTGATTTGTGCTCAAAGGAACAACATGTCTGCGTTCACGAGAAGTTTATTCGACACATGTACTTTATCTCATTACAAATTTCATTTTGTGTTGAGGCCCAACTCGCTATTTGATAATATCTCAGAAGCTGGTTTGTTCGTCAAGTTTCTTCTAGATTTTACGGAGGAATCGAATGATACAATCAGAATTTCTGAACACCCATTCTTCAGCATGCAAATAGTGTCAAGAAAATTATAGTTATATGCAGAACTTGCTCTTTGATTTGTTGTTTTATTTGAAAAACTGGCTGGATCCAGGGGTTTTCACCTAACACTAAATCCAATAGATTTTTGGCATACAGACGGGCATTGAGGTGTACTTTTAGAAAAAACATTGTTCTGCTCGCGAGCACTTATGGAAAGTAGGGAAAATTCCCGGGAAAGCTCGGAAAATCAATAACTTGGAAGGGGTAGGAAATTTTGATATAATATATAGAAACACGCTTAATGAACGTGAAAATCTCCATAAAGAGGTAATTGCATGTTCTTTCGAAAATTGCTTCCGCGCGAACAACTAGGGTTCTGGTATTAGTTATTAATATTCTAGTAGTTATGATCAAAATAAATAAATATATAAATATAAAATAGCTGCTTTTATAGTGTATTTGTCAACAGTTTATCCATGTTTTTTTTTGGATTGACGTGGCCGTTACTTAATGTAAATCCATAGTTATGACACTAAAGTAAAACACGATTAAAATTTCCATAAAATTTATTGTCTTTCGACATGTTTCGATAGACAGTATCTTTTTCAAGCGAATGTAGTACATTGAATTATTCTTCATTGAAATTACTTAAATACCTTTTTTACCCATTAACATAATAAGGGACTACCTAAAATTATCGCTAATACCTAAACTCCTACGACATAACAATGAACCTACCTGGAAATCTCAAAACACAACCACCGATGAATTGAACAAATTTAACAAAGGGGAACCGTTCAGGTCCAGTTGATCATTTAATAAACAAAATGAATTTTTCAATTTATTAATTTCAAAGAATTCTAAATAATTAAGCCTAATGCCCTTATTTTCCACATGAAGAATTTCGAAGTTTTCATTGAAGTCATGGCATTCCTCCAAAATATGATTGGCATATGATGAGTGTGTTTTATTGTTTACATAATTCATACGGTGTTCACGTATGCGGCTTTTAAATGGTCTACCTGTCTGGCCGATATATACTTTGGAGCAAGATCCACAATTCAATTTATAAACTCCCGATTTTTCAGATTTCTGCGTTTTATCTTTATTATTCTTGATAAACCTTCCCAGTGTGTTATTATTATTATTGATATTATTATTATTATTATTATTATTATTATGTTATTAAGCTGTAATGGTCTGTGTGGGTAATAAATAAATGAATAAATTATAAGATTTACACCAGCGCTCGACTAAAATGAATAACATATAGTAAAATTCTAGTATCTCTGCTCACCTGTGTGTGTCCATATACAGGAGGTTCTCTGCTAGTGGCCTGGATATTCAACAGTACACTAGATTTGCTCTCGTGATCCAAGTTTGAAGATGTTATTATTGCCCCCGTAATTGGGTCAATTCTAAAATATCCATCAGGATCTCCAGAGTTTATGTAGTATCGTATATTGCCTCTTCCAGCTAAAAAAAAAACAACTCAAGAATTGAATTGAATAAAACTATCGTATCTATATTCTTTGTGCTTGATTGAGTGCCATTTAAAAAAATTCAATCCAATAATGAATGAACATGTTTATTGAGAAAATAAAGCTTTTTTTTTGGGTCATGTGGAACAATGGATGTTGAACATCGCCTTCCAAGATTAATCGTCCACTGTAACCTAGTGTGTTTGTAAAAAAATAATGACCCATTATTATTATTATTATCATCGAACATGCATTTCTCAACCACTTTACAGAGCACTGTTGGTACTGTAACATGTCAGTAGTTCTCCAATATCGGCAAAACAACTAGTTTTCAAATCAGTCGGTATCCTAATGGGCGAATTTGTTTTTTTTTTTTTCGTTAACCAGCTGTCGTCCCCTTACGAATGGCAGCCCTCAAAAGTCGAAACTTGTGCGAGCCAAGAATTAACGAGATCTTACCTTTTAACGTGCGATTCCTAGCACTTTTTTGATTAATAAGATCAGATAAAGTGTCAGCTTTGCCGTAGGTAATACCGTAGGTAATACAACAAGTGTATTGGTGATTATCGAAATAAAAATTCCTTAGACTTTGAGAAACAAATTAAAGCAACATAATTCGTTTCGAAAAAGAGAAGGAATTTATGATAATCCTCCAGTACACGAGTTGTATTTGTTAAGACGATTCCATAATATTGACATTGAATATATACTTAGTGCTGTTGTATGAGTATTTTAACATTATTCATATCGAGTTCGTCCTTTCTTGTACTAGTAGATACATGTCACAGCGTATTACTCAATTCAACGAACATTAATCCTACATTTGAGTTCTAAAACTATGCAACTAACAAAACACAAATGGATGGCGTTATGCAATAACGAGTCGAATAATTGTGTTATACACTAAGCCACATTCCATCATTCCAGGATCTGCTGAATTATTTTTATATTTTTTTATGAAAATGGCTGACTGATTGACCCATTATTGCAAAAGATATGCAAAAAATATGTTCCGAAATAACACTTAGAGGTACATTTAAGATAGAGTATTCACTCCTCAGAGTAATAAAAGACATAGAGATGCCATGCCTATACCTATACAATAACCTGTCTTGAAGACCTTGAAGTGATGATGAATTATCCTTTTCTCTACAATTTGTGGGCGAGGGGGGTAGTGGGTGATGAGACGTTATGGAAGTTTGTTTACATTTCATTGTTTACATAAACAAACGAAAAATGACTAATTGATCAGAATGAAATGAGCGGACATACACGAAACTACCCGAATGAATACGGACATAACATGGTATAAGGCCCTCGCTCGTAAACAAAGTTATGTTGCCTTCAAGACAAGGATGGAAAAGGCCTCTTTGTGTTTTTCTTTACTCTGAGATTTACTCTTAATTTCACCGCTTTACACAAATGAAGGCGTTTTCAAGTCACTTTTTGTTTTTCAAATGAAGATGTAGCAGAATTAATCATCGAACTGAGAAATTTTGAAGAAGATTTACTAACAGAAACGGTTACTATAATTGACACGGTCGAACAAAAATAGAAATACATTTTCCATAGCTTCCATTTCCTCAAAGCATGAAAAGTATGAACTGTACAGTGAGTTTTAAAAAAGTTTGCACCATATGGGAAACTTTTTTATTGGGCATTTGTCGGAAAATTTAATTGGTGCTTTGCGGAAAATTTGTATTTGAGTTATCAAAATTCTGAATATCCAAACGGTGTACAGAGGAGAACAAAAAATAGGAAGATCAGAAGTTTATTTAGGAAAGTTATTTACAATTAAAAAGAATATCAAGATTTGAAATCACAGCTATCTACGTAACAAAAAACATTTATGCTAATTTTTTATAATTTTCATTTTTTAATTTATATAATTAGGTATTCATTCAGTACAAGTATCTCATATGTACCTTAGGTGCCTTTCTCATATTCCTACAACGATATTTCAATGCGAAATATCGAAGTTTTTTGAAAATTATTTGAAATTCACTAGTTTTTTGATATTTCACTCAGTATTATTTTATGGAAGGAAATTATTGAATAAATCAATGAATTATTGGTAAAAGATTAACTAATACAATTCTGCAACTTTTGACGATCACTTTTTTTACAAGAAAATGAAAATATATAACTTTTTATGATTAAAGTGATCGCAAAGTTGCAGAATTGTATTATATAATCGTTTACCAATAACTAATCGATTCATTTAATAATTTTCTTCCATAAAATAATACTGAGTTATATATCAAATTTGCACCAAAAAACTAGAAAAAATTCAAATAATTTTCGAAAACGTCGGTATTCTAGTACAGATGATAACTTGTACCAAATTCTGCATTGAATTATCGTTGTAGGAATATGAGAGAGGCGCTTATGAGATACTGGCACTCTTTATGAGGCTAAAACTATAAAAAATTAAGAAAAAAATAAAAAAAAAATTTGTCACGTAGGTGCCTGTGATTCAAAATCTTAATATTATTTTTGATTCTAAGCAACTCTTCTGAATAAACTTCTTTGATAATATCAAATATAATGGTAGTCCTATTTTTTGTTCTCCCCTGTACACTGTTCGGAAATTCAGAATTTTGATATCTCTTACATAAGTTTTTTGTAAAGCACCAACTTTTATAAATAATAAAATTTTCCGACAAATGCATCATAAAAAAGTTTCCCATATGGTGCAAACTTTTTGTAACTCACGGTATAAGGGCCTCGCAAAACAAGTTGTTCCCAGGCCTCGCGCTCACCAAGGCCTGCTCTGAGTTTTAACACATGCCTATGTACACCTTCCAAACAAAATATTTCGTATTTTTCCCACAAATGAATGCATTTCCCTTCACACGGACCCATCACGGAAAACTTATCAGAGTTCTTGCTTGCTTTTCACATATTTTCACAAATTCAGGTATTTTCCTAATACCCACAACCAATTATTCATTATGTCACATCATTATGTCATAAACACTATGAGATGTTCGCCACGATCAAGATGAAGCAATAATAAATTCTACCATATCGATATCTCAATTCATCTGATGGAACAGTCACGCACTCTCGATGTCGAGACTTATTTGTTTAATTATTTCCCACACAATGTTCTTTACAAATTACACCGCATTCAATTTTCACATCATCATCTTTGTTCGTCTCCAGTATAAATCTGCCCATGTCAATATGACCTTGCGTTAATTAGCACGGCCTCCTTGGATGCATAAAACTTCAATCTCATTTCAGTGATCCGGGTTAGGGTAGAATTACGACAAATAAAACAAAAGTTGAGACTGGGGCAGAACCGTAATTAAAGAGTCTAGTCGGTGTTACTTCGATGGTATTTTATAACTGTCGGAAAGGGGGAAAGGAGGAATTGGTAATGAAATATTGAGGAATGTGATTTGCTATTCAAGTAGTGTCAAAACGGTCTTCTCCTGTTTTTCTCAGCATTTCCATGAAAAAAATGTAATTGTTTCTCTATTAGAGATCCAACACAATGTGCCGAGACAATTTCTGAGATCATAATGCTGGTGATGCAAGCATATATAAATAGAGGAAGGGTAATTGCTGACTATTTAAGACTGAACTTAAAATAGTGGTGTTGTGCACCAAGTAAAAGGGAACTCTTTATAGGTTGTCCAAGCTTTCGAAAATTATATTATTTACATCGTCAGGGAACTACAATAATAAATATAATCATGTAATGTAAAATATCAAATTAATTTTTAACTATGACTCACATCTTCATCGGCTGTTTCTTGCAAATTTCAAACTTTATAAAATCATTTTGAGATTATGAAGTTTTCAAGGAAACACTGCCAGCGGGCAGACGCTGGAGAATCAAACCAGTGCCTCCCAAACAAAGGTAACTGAAAGCGATTTCATAAAATTCCATAAAAAATTTCGCCAAATTTGTGACTACTGGAAAACGAAAATTGTTGCCATTTATTGATACATAATGTTCCATTCAATAACCCATTCTTTTAATTGCTCCAATTTTGGAAACACCCTGTATGTACTATACCGAAACTAGTACTACTACTGTCTCCGCAAACTACGATGCTTCGCTTGTTGATCCTCATTTACAGTCTTTGATATGGTGACCATATTTTCCACATCGATGACAGATATTCTTAAATATTCTTATTTATTCATATCAGTGTCTTCTTTCTATTTCTCTAACGTTCTCTTCGTTTAATTTTTATTAATTATAAGTGACTCATAAGATTTAAAAATAATATACAACAGTGAAATGGTTATTAATATTTCGTTGATTTTTAAATTAATTTCTTCTAGTTTGTCAATTCCAATAAAGTTGGCAAGATGCTCTCTCATTTCATTTCTTTCAAGCAATTTGTAATGAATGAGCTTTTTTATGTTCTACAATCCTTGGTATATCTAAACTCGGAAGATCCTTTTGCTAGAGTGAGATTTGACTTAGCATGTGCATCACTCTTGTTTTTTTAAATCACAGCTTCAACTTCTTTAGCTGGTTCTTCCAGCGTTCCATTTACTTATCCCCACTCGTTCTTCACAAGCAGAGCTTCTGCTTGGATATTTCAGGAATCGAAATTTTCTTTGGATAGTAGCTGTATTCTATATGAGTTTTGACCCAGATCTGCTTTGTATCTCAACAAAATTAAATGTTTATATGGATGATTCTCTTTACTGAAACTTCGCAACTTTGCAATTACAATACAGTACCTAACATAATCTATGGAATCATTTTCATTATATTGCAACTACAGTTCTCGAGGCTTCTAAGAAAAATTACAATTTTTCCCTCAGGTACGGCCCTGACATCAGGTTAACTAAATTTAATAATACCAGTAATAAATAGCACGGTAGTTTTTGGATTGGATTGCGTATTGTGTGGGTCCTTATTAGCATTTAGGCAAACGAGCGAGGAGCGACAGTTGTGTGACAGAAGAAACGAGAGAGATGGAAAGGGGGCAATTATTCTTCAAGGGATGTATATGTGCCTGCATGTCTCAAGCTCGAACGGACGACATTTTGGGACTATGCTAAGTGAAAAGTGGCCATTGTATTCGACGAGCGGTTTTGATTCTCACTCGCCGTTTTGGAAGAGTCAGAGGTACTCGAACTGTTTCATGAGACCTACGCCATTTTTGTGATTTCTCTTATTTTTAGTGAAACAACAGAACTACTATACATCGCGCATTTTTCTTACCCATGGCAAGTTTTTACGTGTATACGTATCAACAATGCATTTTTTTCTTCTGGGTTTGTGAACACTGAAAACAAATATTTTATGTAAATTGTCGGTTCACAGAAAACCAACTCATACAGGGCAATACTGAAAAAACATATGACCCAACACAGCCTACTCTGTGTGTACATTATGTGAGAGATTCATAGGAAATATTAAGACGAATTGGGTCGAGGTACAATATTCAAAAATGCGTCAACTCTGGTAACTCATACGCAGCCAACTCACGAAAACGAAACGAACTGACGCTAGTAGTGACTCCAAAAACTACATCTTCCATGATCCTTATAGAAGTGGCATGTCTTATGTTGGAGAAACTAAGTGTGGATTCAAACAGCATCAAGTAACAATTACTGGTAAGCATTAATTATCATGCACCCAACCAAATTAACGAAAATAATGAAGAAATTATGCCCATAAGTCATATCCTTGGCATTTAAAGTTAACCTCACTCTTTCTTGAATACTTATTGCTATCGTTTCCCAATCATTATCTCTGCTTAACAGACAATTACCATTTGAAGGCGATATGGACGCAAACAAAACACGATAATGAGTACAATATGCCACAAATATTAGAAAAAGAAGAGTAATTTCCATCATTGGACTGGCCAATCCGCGGCTATCTGCGTAATAGTTGCACACCAGAAGAAAATCTCGTTCAGTTAGAGTTGATAGATAAAAATTGACCAACTCATACGTGTTAATTGACTGCGTGAATGCATTCAATGTAAGACAAGAACTTCAACTCATACTCGCTAATTGTTATTTGATTATTAGTGCTGCATGAATCCAAAAAGAGGCCACTGAATATCAGAGACAAACATCGTAATCAGGATTGGCAGATGATGCCTGGACGAATCAGCATAATATCAAACAGTTTGAAGCCGAAGTTATCCATCAAGAAGAGCATTGTCATGAAAGACAATTTAAAGAGTCGTCACACATTCTGAATACCAATGGTTATAGTCAACCAAACATAGGGAGATGTGTGGAAATACTTGATCGCTCAACTAGATCAGTTGAAATTTCAATGAAACAATTAAAATTGTTGTACCTGAAAGGCTCTACATAAGTAACGGTTTAACATGATTTCAGGTTATTCATTTCCACGTTAATGACACAAATTAACTCTATAAGAAGTTATGGCATTCACACTTGATAACGACTGTAGATGTTAATAGCGGAAAGGTTGTTACTCTAAAAACTGCAGAAAATTAATTTAAAAAGACAATTATTAATTGTCGCCACTATTCTGAACAGGTAATATCTTCTCCATTCATAAAAATTCATTGGGATGGGCAATGTAATATCACAAGTTGTGGGTCATGAAAGTTTTATAATGTTTCAATGAATATGTTTATCTAATTGTCATATTAAGTCGACAATTTTTATTTGCAAATTTATTTATCAGGAGAAAGATTGGCTTAATTTCATCTCTTTCAACTTATAGGTACATATCATGATCTAGAAGTATTGTTCATGTGTTTCAATAATAATAATAATTTTATTACTTCTAAAAACGGGTTTACAGCAAGAAGTATGTGTGTGCGGGAATACAAAAATAAAATATGCATTTAAAAATAAATAAAACAAATAACAATTCGCTAACTAACAGGTGATTGTAAAATCTTAATAGTATAATAAAATAAACATCATTCATATAATATAAATGAACATAACCTAGGAATGTTCCATTTATATTCTGACATTTCTTTGGCTGTAGAAATAGGTATGTTCTCTAAAGCATGGCTGAGTTCTTTCAAGTTACGAAGGAATTGTTAATTTCATTTCATAACAGTGTAAATCAGTATTCGAAAATAATATGAAATGGTTTCCTTTTCATTACTATTGCTAACAGTGATCTATCAAATACACAATTCCTTTCAATGTGAATTCAATATTAGATTGATTAGCAAGCATAAGTTTGTTTTCTGTGAGGTACTCATGGCATTGGTACTTATACATACATACAAGGGTAATGAGAGGCTATTGTTGTTGAACAAATAGCTGTAATACTTAATAACTATATTTGTCTTATTTGAAATCGAAGTGGGCCCAGTCATAGTATGCCCAGAGATGCGTTATCAGAACAAAATTGCTTTACTTGAAGTGCTCAATTATATTTTGCATCAGTCGAGTTTATTGATCTTCGTTGTTCAAAACAAAGTCTTGGATAATGATCACTCTCCATGGTGAGAATCTTGTACAGTTAGTATAAGGTAATTTAAAAATTTTTACAAGTTCAACTCGTCCCGTTTCCAAACAAACTATTGCATCATGTATTATGATGGGCATAGTATTGGTATACTATTGTGAAAATTTTGGCAAAATAATCAGATAACAATATTGGCGAGAAAAGAAATGCATTGGTCCAATATTTTAAAAATAATATTGGTGTTATATTCTTGAAGCAATATTGGCCTCAAAACGTTAAACGATATTGTTACAATATCGCAGTAGCAAACTTACATTATAATAATATTAGTAAAATATTACGAAACTATTGACAAAATATTCAAACGTAATATTGACGAAATAAAATTATAAATATTTCGGGATATTGTTAATATTATTTGAACATTATACAAATAATATTGGTGAAACATTGTAAAAACAATATTTGCCTGAAAATATTGAGCGATTTTGATACAATATAATTTGGATATATTCATGAAATATTCAAAGTGAATATGTTGCCTTGGAATTATTGATGAAATATTTCCAAAAATGTCGAATAATTTGAAAATTCTACAATTTCATTTCTTCTACAATTAACCCACTGAGTAGATTATCTTGTGAACGCATTAGTATTGTTCTCGAGAATTTGTCATGTGTACCACATTGAAAGGCCAAATTGTAACATAACGTAACTTGGCGGGAATTTCAAAATTAAAGCAACAAAAAATAGTAAATGGGTCATTTGGACGGTGGTTTGTAATAAAATACTAGTGCAATTACCGTTTAAAAATGGAATGAAATTCAAAACCAGGTAATATAAAATGAATATGGAACTTTCAAACATAACAAACGAAAAATATAGAAAATTGGGAACAAAGAATAATGATCACAGAAGCTAATCAATCAAAAAATAACATTTTCCATTTAGATCGGTATTCGCAAATAATAATTCTGGCACAACTTTTTTTTATAAATAAAATCACATAAATTGTCATCAGCCTTCATGATTTTGTTTGCTAACCATAACAACAACGAATAATCTGGATGTGTGGAAACGAAAATACAAGTGAGTAGAGAACTTTCGCCGAATTGATGAACAGGCAGGCAGGTTGAAAAGGGGGAACATTCTCCATGAAAATTGAAAAATGAAAAATGTGACTTATTTAGAATATCTAACAGAAAATAATAAAATAATTTGAAAATTCTACAATTTCATTTCTTCTACAATTAACCCACTGAGTAGATTATCTTGTGAACGCATTAGTATTGTTCTCGAGAATTTGTCATGTGTACCACATTGAAAGGCCAAATTGTAACATAACGTAACTTGGCGGGAATTTCAAAATTAAAGCAACAAAAAATAGTAAATGGGTCATTTGGACGGTGGTTTGTAATAAAATACTAGTGCAATTACCACTATATAGATTAAAAATGGAATGAAATTCAAAACCAGGTAATATAAAATGAATATGGAACTTTCAAACATAACAAACGAAAAATATAGAAAATATTCAAATATTGGCATGGAGTTTACGTAACAATCTCTATCAATAAATACTATTTATTGAGTATGGGTTAGACAATCTTCAACCAATGTGCTATCAAACCTGGATATACAATATTGTTCTATATCTCTGGAATAGACATGAGAATAATATTGAAATCGCAATATTGGAACAAGGTGCTGGAAACATATGTAGGAAATATCCCATTATCGATGTTGGTGACAATTATTGAACCAAAATATTGACCCAATATTTTATGAAACATTTGTATTCCAAAAGAGACATTGAAACTTTCCACATCTTGAAAATTCAACTCGATTCCTTCAAAACGATGAAAAAATACGTTGAACCATGACTAATATGAAATTAAATTTGATTCCATCTTGCTACATTGTTACTCTTATACAAACATATTTGTTAGTTACATCACTTACATCTGGTACTTGTCCGTTAAAAAAAAGCAAAATTAGGTTTACGGTATATTTTCTAAGTACGATTCTTCTGAGTGGACAAGAATGAGGGTTCAATTTCGAAATTCTCTCTTTAGCACTTTGCTACATTTATGCACTTCCTAATTTAGTATTGTCTGGGACATCTCCGTTTCAATTGTTCATTCATTGCCACAATCTCGCTTAGTACTCAATCATCATGAATAGTCGGATAACCGCGATGGTACCACCTATTGAAAATCGCAGATCGTCCTGTCACAAGTCTGGATTTATGACTTTTGTGAAAAGTTGGTTTGCCGTTTCAAACCCCCGAAAGCCCACCAAACTGGTCGACGACGCTTGTCGCTCGATGTGCAGAGCGCGGGGCGCTGGGGGGATATTCGAACAGTTGACAAGCGGCGAGTCACTTTGAAAGCAATGCAGTTTGCAGGACAGCTACGCATTTCTGAAGACTACTGAATAAAGTACGTCTTGCCCAAACTGAAGATAGAGATCATTATCAATATGTTATTGACCAGGCGCATAATTGTCCCTGGGTTTATCACAATGATTTCTCGGATAATCTCTTTCAAAAAGCGTTCGAATTCCGAAACCCTTTTTTTCGGATTAATTTTTCAAGTAAGTAGTACTGAAATAACAATGAGTTCCAAACATACAGGTTGTTCGGTATGAATGGGGAAAACTCCAATGGTATAGAATCCTCGCTGAATTTAAAGTCCAAAAGTTCCTATAAACATAACCTTTAAGGTAAGTGGAGTGGCAAAAAATATTGTTTGTACGACAGTGTGTAAACTAAGTGTTGACGCACTGTTGACAGTGCACACGTGCGTAAAAAAACTCACCGGTGCGTAAAATCATCAAGAGTGCGTACAGTGATTTTTACACACTGATCATACATTTATGCATTTTATAAAAATACCTACAGAATTTCGCGTGTTTGTTGAACTCAGCTGCGCCTCATTCAACAAACTTCACGCTCATATAAAAAAGTTCTATTTTACGAACTTGTATCACAAATAGCTATTTTTCCGAATAACTCCATAATTGCTCAACTTTTCCCAATTACATTTGGTATGCCAATTAACAGTATTTGAATCAAAATTTCGGTGCAAGTACCCCTAATCGCGCGTCTCCAACTTTCACACCACTATATAGATTACTATAGATTTCATTGAATTTTTCCTCTCTCAATATTTTTTGTACTAAAAAGATATTGTTTTCATCATTGAGAATGTCAACGGTTTTCAAGATATTTGAAAATTGAATAATTACTTGCATGAGTGATATGAACTCATTCTTACTTATTTTATATGTCCCTTTTTCTGTAAATTTGGTACTTTGGTGAAATTTCGTACTACTCGTTGAATGTCGCAAATTACATTCAAAAATTAAATCGTTACTCAGAGATAGCAATTTACCATCCTGAGAGTTTTTCTAAGACTCCATACCCACGAAATTATTGAAGTATATTTAAAAAGTTGATGTGGCCGTTATTGCGTGGTAGATCATCATGAACAATGAGAAATAAAAATTGCTATGTTTTTATACCACTTTAAATTTGTAACCCTTGCATTACTGCAGTTTCGTCCTATATGGATATTATCAAATAATCCAGTACGATTGGGTTTTGAGACAAGAATCGATTATAGCACCACCAAACTTTTATCTATACCTATTGTATGTTATATATACATTTCAAATATATATAAATCAATCAAAATCATAACATTCACTAACACCCATTTTTTCCAACAAAATTTAAAATTTCCACATTTTTTTTTCGAATTTTCAACACCTTCCATTCGTTGTAAAATGGCGTTATACACCCTTCCTTCAGAGGAATGCAAGAGGTTGGATTACACCCTGTACATATAGCATGTAGAATAACTTCAGCGGTGGTGAAGAGGATTTATCCTTTTGTTTAACGGACATCACATCTCTCATTGGAGAACAAGATGTTGACGTACAAGCAGATGGTGCGCCCGGCGTTGTTATATGCCTGCCCAGCGTTCGGCAATCTATATGACAAACAGTGAAAAAGACTGGATGTTATGACGAACAAAGTTCTCCGTATCATCCTTAATACGGATACTTACACTCGCGTGGATGTGCTGCGAGTGCTTGCGTGCGTCGGCACCATCCCGACAAATACAAGCAAGTGGTTTATAAGTTCTATAAGCACTTTTTCTCAAAGCGTCCACTGAATACCTAACCAGGCTCAGGATCCATGATAATGATCCCCGCAAGTACTGTGGAGTTCTTTATAAGGCTCTTGACCTTTCCCATGAACGCCGGGAAGAACCGGCGACTTTGGAAGTCTGAGTTTGAACTAAACGATCAGTATTAAGATTCGTTTTTTTGCTTATAGCCTTTTCTGGAGCAACATCCAACTAGCTCTCGCGGACCAAACTACATTCTCGCAGTGTCTACATTAAATAGAGACGAAACCCACGCATGATAGAAGCAGTGGGCGTGGACACTTCAGATACCTCACTGATTTCTCATGAGATCGACGACTCGCATAACTTCTGCGGGGGTTTAACCAGCGCCCTTTCGCGAGGACCCTTGGTTATTCCTTAGGCGAAGTGCGCGGCTCCCGAGTCGGAAACGACAGAGGGTGCACATCTGCTGTCCTTCCTTCCTTCTCATTCCCCAGGGTGAGCTTGAAGATTGTGAAGTTTGAATGATTTTGGCTTAGAATTGTAATGTTATACAGTGACCGCCAAAAAGTATGTACCATATGGGAAAAAAGTTAATTATTAGAGTATCGAAAAAAAGATTCTTGGGAAAAGTTTGTGCATGTCCGATAACCTAAAAATCGATTTTGACACATGTCACGTTATCGCTGGTATGGCGGCAAATTGAAAAAAATTACCATGAATAGTCAAAAAGTCGGATAAAATGGCAAGATATCGAAAAAAGTTATTTGAAAAAGTTGCTTAGATTTCAATTTTATACACATATGCAAAGTTTGAAAAAATTATGTGGGAATATTGAAAACAGCAATTTTTTTTAAATAGTTTTCTAGCTGTAGAAAAATATCAAATTATTTTCTTATGAATTGCTTGACCATACTGAAATATTTGTATTCCGATGATAATAACAAAACTTTCTCATTTTCTCCACACCAGAGAGCACTAAATTTAAAAAATTGAATTTTGTCAGAACCCTTGCTGTTACATTGGTTCGTACCTAATAGATATAATAATAATAATAATAATAATAATTAACGCCTTGTTTATTTTCAATAGTATACAAAAAAAAATAAACTATACATTTTGATTGTGATGAAAATAATGGGCGAAGTTCAACTCAGTCAGAGAAGACTTCTCTGAATGATTTGTTCTTCCACTTAACCCATAACATATCACATTTCCACAATTCCACTATCATTGCGATGATAGGAAGATTCAAAAATATCGTGTTTTTCAGGTTATAATCAATTTTTGATGATAATCGTGCACGAACGTTTCACTTCGCACATAATCTCAAAAATAGTGCTTCAAATTAAAGAGGCTTGAGTTTTCAACATTGCATGCGAAGTGAAACGCTCTGGCACGATTATAATCGAAACTTGATTATAATCTGGAAAACATCATGTTTCTGGAGTGTCATGTCATCACAATGGTCGTGGAATTCTGATATAACTGTTAGATACGAACCAATGTAACAGCCAGGGTTTTAACAAAATCCAATTTTTTTAATTTAGTGCTTACTGGTGTAGAGAAAATGAGAAAGTTTTGTCATTATCATTGAAATACAAATGTTTCAGTATGGTCAAGCTATTCATATGATAATAATGTGATATTTTTATACAGCTAGGAAAATATTAAAAAAAAATTTCTAATATCAATTTTCTCTCATTATCTTTTCAAACTTCGTATATGTGTATAAGATTTAATTCTAAGCAACTTTTTCAAATCACTTTTTTCGATACCTTGCCATTTTACCCCACTTTTTGCGTTCTCATAGTAATTTTTTTCAATTTGCCGCCATACCAGCGATCACGTGACATGTGTCAAAATCGATTTTTAGGTTATCCGACATGCACAAACTTTTCCCAAGAATCTTTTTTCTAATACTCTAATAATAAACATTTTTCCCATATGGTACATACTTTTTGGCGGTCCCTGTATGAAATAGTTTCACGGTTCTGACGATCAACAGTGCAGACCCGGTCAGGATGAAGAGCCACTGCTCCTAAACCTCAACCTGTAATAGAGTATTATTTCCTATTTGTCAAGTGGTCCTACGATTACTCCAGTACCCACTAAGGAAGTAGACAACAGAACCATCTATAGGAACTAAAGAAAGCACACGAATATTACATCATGTGAAATTATAACATGTGAAATATATACAGGGTGGCCCAGCGGAAACGAAACAAGGCCGATACTTCGTATTTCTCGTACGCAGAAAAACAAACGCTTGAACCCGTCGATTTTTATTGCGAGGGGGACATCTTTTGCGCATATTCTTAACTTTGTCACTTCAAGCCCCTCGGAGGGGTTAGCTCCAACCCTTAATTCTTTAATGGGAGTAGGTGATACCGCATTTTGAAGGTTATCGAATTCTCTTTCTGACGTTTTTTAGTTTTTTAAATTTGATGTAGTAGTTCTCGAGATAAGTTTAGAACAATCATCGGCTAAGAATCTAAAGTTACGCTTATTTCCCTTTCAGCATTATTTCTCATCTTGACTTGAATGACTTTTTTTTGTTTAGTAAAATCCTATCCTGGCCAACTATAATGAGGAATAATTTGAGGTCAGTTTTTTAATACATCAGAAACACGCAACTAATATTCTCATTTGCATTTTTGAACGGCAGGTAGTATACTATTTTACGCTTTGAAACAGTAAAATCATGAAAGTATTTTTAATATATTTTTACAATTTATTAGTGAAACCTCATGGTCCAATTAAAAGCCCGCTGCAAAAAAGCTGGACTATCGAGTTACCGGATGATCATTTTTTTCAACGGATAAGTACTTACCAGGACCATTATGAAAGTTATATCCTGTCAGACCACAAATGCTGCACAAGACATGACATGTGGTGTAGCCAGGTTTTTTAAACTAAGAATGAGAATGCCAAGCAAAACATGTGAAAACAAATTAGGTTTTCTCTGGAAATAAAAAATTTGGTATCGACTTTTGGTACACCCTGTACAGCTGTAGGTCTGGCAGGATATAATTTTTTCATTACATTAAAGAAATGTCTCATCTGGTAAGTCGATAGCCTAGCCTTTTGCAGCGTGCTCCTGGACTATTAGTAGTTATTGCTGCAATGGAATTCGGTGCTTCTGTAAGAAATACGAAAAACTCAGGTTTTTCTCGAACCATTGCCATGATCACAATTCTAAACAATTCATGTTAAAAGTTGAATTGAATTCACGTCAATATGTTGACTTGTTAGTATATTAATAATGATTTCTCGAGAACTACTGCATCAAATTCCAAAAACTGGAAAGCGTTGAAAAGAGAATTCAATTACCTTCAAAATGCGGGTATCACATGAACCCTTCTCCTATTAAAGATTTAAGGGTTGGAGCTAACCCCTCCGAGAGGCTCGAAATGACAAAGTTGAGAATATGCGCAAAAGATGTCCCCCTTGCAATAAAAATCGACGGGTCCAAGCGTTTTTTTCATGCGAACGATAAATATGAAAAATCGGCCTTGTTTCGTTTTCGTTGGGCCACCCTGTATATCATTTTACATTATTTAATATTCGTTGGCTGATTAAGAAGTATGTCCTCTAGAGTGCTTTTTATAACTAGATACACTAAAAAGGATACTTATGATTTACCGACGATTTCGCGAGCATTTTGTTTCCCACAACATGTTCTCCAGAAGGAAAAACGTACGAAGAATGCCCCTGAAAGAGATATTCATTAAACTCTTCTTGAGAACGTCTTTCTGGGATTGATTGCATTCGTGCAAAAACTATACAATCCATCCGATGTGTAATACACATACCTCAAACAAAAAATTGATGGGGTACTTAAAAGATAATCGAAATTACAACTTTATGCTTCTGCCACAAACGATTCTGTTTCAACGGATATTTTATTTTATTGTACTTTCCCATATTTTCCTGCGAATGTTAAAACTTGTCGGCTTTTTAATTCAAAATAAGACGCCAAAGCTAATTGTAATACTAATTGTGTAATTCTATCTAAATGCAATGGAGAGACTTGGTATAGGTCTTGATGCAGCCGCAGCAAACATATTTTATGCAAGTTTTGTCAAAAAATATATAACTATTAAGCTAGTAGATCCTTAAATTATGTTTTTCTACAACTGTCAAAAAAAGTCCACTTTTTTGTGTGGCTTGTGTGCGTAAATTATTACAATATTTCACTATCAACATACGATTTCATTATTAAAAGGAAAAGCGACAAAAAAAGTGCACTTTTTTTAACGGCTGTTGCTAGGCGACCGACAGTTTCATGCAACAACAATGACAGATCCGAATAATAACGAAATCCTGTGATAAAGCCAGTCATTTTCTTTGGCAACTACTTACCTATAAATATCTGATATACAAATGTTTCACGAATAATATTCTTAGCATTCTTAATATTAAAGAAGTATTATCAAAATTCCAAACAATCACGACGAATATATTCACGACCTAATCCACGATAGGTAATACAAGGTAGCTGTGGCTGTTTGGTCATCAGAAACTAGTTGACATCAATAATTAAGGAAATTTGTGAAATTAGGCATCTATCCAGAAAACGAATTCTTGATCACTATGAATTTAATTTAAGTAGAAATGAAAAGTGATGAAGATTGAACGGAAAAAACGTTGATAGTGGAAATATGAGATTTCCTTGGTATAGTGCAAAGAAAGAGAAAGATATTCGTAGCTTCACGAGTATTGTTTGATTATTTTGAAGACAAATCCAAGAAAACGAAAAGTTACTTCCGATGAACTAGTTATTCGAAAGTCAAGTCAACATTATTAATAATAAAATATTGACTTCGATAAATATGTTATTTTAATATTTGCTCCAAATTTTCCATTTTGCGGAATAGTGTGACGAGAAAGGTATTTCGACTCCGTCGAAATTGTTCGTTTCATTTGTTTTAAACTCAACTCTCCGGCATACTTTTCGAACTTTGTAGGAATTATGAATCAATAAATATGCCAAATTCATTTCATATTTGCAAAAAAAATCTGAATTGGTTGTTTTTTGACAGTTGTAGAAAAAATACTGTATGGAACTCGTGAGTAAAGTGTTTTTTTTTACTTGTAGGAATTGCCGCACTCAACATTTCCTACTCGTAAAAAAAGTAAACTTTACTCACTTGATACATAAATTACTATTTTCGACTTCATACGACTGTTGACTGTATTAAAAATATTGGATATCTTGGTTTCCAACAGAGTCGCCAAGAATTTGGAACAAGTTTATACAATATGTATTAAACACCTATATAATGTTGTCCTTCACAGTAAGTGAAAACGGTTATTTACCTACTCATGAATAACTGTTATTTTTTTTAAAGTCATGTACTACCTCAAGATAAACGGTCTGTTACCGTCGAACCATGGAGTCATATTTTTTTAGATTATTTATTCACCTACTGCCACTGTAGAAAAGAGGCAAAACACATGACACACAGCCTCAGTGAATAGCTCCTTACGCACGGTAAACAAATCGCACAGTTTTCGTAAACAAAACGTACAGTTTTCGTTAAAAAAACGCACAGTTATATCTCGGATACGGCTCAATCGGTTTGGGAGAAATTTTGTATGTAGATAGGGTTTTACTTTCAAGATTTATTTATACAGGCGTCTTTCTTCTAAAACACGATTTTATTGATAATAATAATAATAATGATAATTTTTCGATTTCGAAAACTGCTTCAACGATTTGTATGAAATTTTGTATTCAGATAAGGTATTGCTACATAACTTCATTTACATAGGTGCTTTTTATGAAAAAATATGATTTTACTCGTAATAATAATTATATACATCTCGGAAACGGCCACATCTCTAAAACTGTTATTTATTATCCGATTCAGATTTTTTTTTCAATAGATAGAGCATCGAAAATTCTAGTTATGTGCCATAAATTCGAAATTAAAATCAAAATTTGAAGGCCAACTTAGAATTTTTTTCAAGGTCAAAAATCTAATAAACATACCAGTGATTTTTTAAAAAGAATTTGACGACGTCACTGGATTCATGACATTTTCAAATACTTTATGTGAAAATAAGGTAGAAATGCGCCTATCAATAAAAAAGTTATATGGAAATAAAATTTGGAGATTATGTCAATAAATCAACCCATCACTTCAAGTTCAGAACTTTTATCAGAATTCTGTCTACACCACTGGATTCAGAATATTTCGAAATATGTATGATGAGAATTTCATGGAAATCTGTTCATAAATAAACAAATTATAAAATAAGAAAATAATTTTTTTCTGAAATTCCACTAAATAACGTTCTTTTCAAATTTTATTATTTTATAATTTTTTTTATTTATGAATAGATTTCGATGAAATTCTGGCAGAATATATTTCGAAATATTCTGAATGTATTGGTGTAATCAGAATTTTGATAAAAGTTCTGAAATTAAAGTTTTGGGTTGATTTATTGACATAATTTTCAAATTTGAATCCCATATAACTTTTTTATTGATGGACGCATTTCTACGCAATTCTCACATAAACCATTTGAAAATGTCGTGAAGCCAGTCCTGTCGTCAAATTCTTTTTAAAAAAATCGCTAGTATATGCTTTTTGGATTTTTGACCTTGAACAAAATTCGAAGTAGGCCTTGAAATTTTTATTTTTATTTCGAATTTATGGCTCTCAAATAGAACTATCGATGCTCTATTTACTGAAAAAAAAAACTTCTGAAAAGGATAATAAATAACAATATTAGAGAGGTGGCTCGCTTTCAAATGGGTCAATCTATATACAGGGTGTTATGCAAGTACGTGGTCAAACTTGAAGGGAAATTTTGGAAATAAAAAAGTTGTAATTTCAGTTACTCAATGTGAAACAAATACAAAAATTGCAAAAAAATTAGTGGCGCACATTTTTTCTGTCAAAAACAGTGCCTTCCGGGACGCCACTGGACATGATAATTTTGATATTGTTAGGGTTAAATTAGCCCTTTACGACCTTTAATAACACTGACAACTTTCAATAAAATCGATTGAAGGATTATTAAGGTATTTACGAAAAAAACGATTTCTTTTAAAAATTTTGACACCCTGTATCTTGAAAACGAAGCATTACCGGACCTATGTTTATATGAACTTTTCGTCTTAGAATCACTCAAAGAATCACCCGTTCAAGTTTGGCCACGTACCTACATAACACCCTGTATAGGCGTCTTTTTTAGAAAAAGGCATGAATTATTAAACTGAAATTTCTGAACTAAATCATAAATGAAGGCATTGAATACTCACCATTGTCAAATACTGTGGCTTTAACATTTCCTACAGAAGTACCTCTTCTGACATTTTCACTGACCGAGTATGTATACCGAGAGTGTTCAAATATAGGTGGTCTCTGAGCAGAATCTATCACACTGATGAAAACTTCCGCGTCTTTTACAGACTTCAAGTTTCCTCCGTCCACAGCGCTGATGTTCAATCTCTGATAAGGCTGTATTCTCGCAGACAGCAAATTCGGCCTGCTGAGAAAAATCTCTCCGGTCGTCCTTTCTATCCTGAAGAGTCCTGCCTCGTTTCCCGCTACAATTTTGTAAGCGACAGTGCCGAATTTGCCGGAATCTGCATCTGTAGCCGCGACTACTACGATAGGAGTTGTGGCTGAAGATGATGAACTGCTCTCTCGAAGAGAAACGTAGTATTCTGGCGGATAGAAAATGGGACGATTATCGTTGACGTCCGTGATTTGGATTTTTAACATTGCTGTGGTACTGAGTCCTCCTGAAAAGATACAAAATGATAACAGATGATTCTTACTAGAGTGTTTGATAGGGGAAATACATAACGAACAAAGTGTATAACAGTCTAACCTCAAATAATACGTTGATATTTTATATTATGTGATGAATTTTGAAATCGCTTTTTTCTACGTTCTGTAATAAATACTTTTTAGCCCAAGAGCTTGTAAAAATTGATTGTGAGTAAACACTTTTTCAAAAGACTCTTTACGTTAACGCATTTTTGAAAAAGGCAGTATTTTGCGACAAATTTTAGAAACTCGCGGGGATTCAAAACTTCATAAGGTGATAACTGTGGTAGAAAAAAATCTGTTTTGCTGGGATGAATTAAGTCATTATGAAAACCAAACGCTTATCGAAAGAGCCTATGTCTCGATCCATAATATTTTTTTTATGTTGGTTATACCAAACTGTCAGATGAAAGTCTTTGAGAAGAGAGGAATGGCAGTCATTCGAGACAGGAAAATCTCGAACATAAATAAAGTCATCATTTAAGTTGCCTCACTGTGGGTGTCATCTGCATACTTGATATTACTATAAGTATACATTTTATTGAGGAGAAAAGACGTTA